>SADC01000031.1:0-348572 GCA_004194705.1 Ditylenchus dipsaci
AAAAAAATTATGTAAAAAAGGATTTCAGCCAAAATACTTGTCATCCAAGCTTTCTTGTTTGCCTCGTAATCCACTGGCATATTCTTATTTTTTAAGCATCTTGCTTTGCTGGCCTTCCAATCACGAGCAACGGCAGCTTCTTTGTCCCAATTCTAGTACTGGAATGCTGTTCCTTACTTTTTGCCACCAATGCATTTGTCACCTGAGATTCAATGATGTTTATAAGTTTATGTGCCAAGAATATCAAAGACGAACTAACTCTTCATCGCCATGGTCTTGTTAGAAGTACCTGCCAAAACAGACCCGTCTCATCAACATTAAAAATGTCATCCACAGAAAGTCCGCCAGCGCCTGTTGCAAAACGAGATTCTGCCATTTCGCTAAGTGACTCGACATCGATTTCTTTAGCCCCTCCTTGCTCTTTTTTGAATCGAATGCCGTAACGGCTCTTGAAATTATCGAGCCAACCATTGATTGCTTTAAACCCAGCCATGCCTATCTGAGTTCGATCGCCAGCGCCTTCCTGAAAGTCAAAAAAAATAGCTATAAAAAGCACATGCAAAATTACTTGCCTTTAGCAATCCCCACCCACAGGAACATTTCGACTTCTTAGTTGCTTCAACCATACGACAAGAGCCTCTTCCATCGGATCGTGTTTTCCTGTTTAAGACGCGCTCGCTTTCCTTGGCTACCCAAATCGATTGCATTGGAGATTTGTTTCTTTTTTTTAGAATCCCACAGAGAGTCCCATCGCTAAACCAAATTGCTTCGCTAGATTCGTCTTGTTGCTTTCTCTTTTGACAGCTTCAATAATTGCCTTCTTTTCGGCGAGAGTAACAAAACTATGTTCAAATATTATCTTTTTTGGTCTTTTAGACATGTCTACGTACTCTTTTAGGTCACGTTACCTTGGTCCTAATGCAAAAAATGCAAAAACAAAAAATTTCAAAAAAATGCTAAAAAGTGTTTTTTCACTAATTTTTTTGTTGCTTTTTCACGTTGAAAGTAGCTAAAATGCCATTAGGACACCATTTTGTGCATTTTCGCCAGGGGGGATTGTATACTTTAGCCGAGATGAGTACCAAGGAGAGGGCGAAGTTTACGCAGGTAATAGTGTTTATGTAGTGGTACTTCTGTAGTGATACCCAGATAGTTTTATTTAGGTGGTTATACTGCAATAAGCGTTTATAAAATTTCGTATTCGGGATTTTGGTGTTTGGACAAGCCGCGAACGCGGCTGGTACCTCCCTAGTACCTGTATTATTTTTAACAAAAAATTCTTAGTTTTAACAAGATCTTATTACGCGTCCTTTAGCCAAATAATCATCGAGATTGTCGCAAATTTGTATAAGAACAGAGTGTTCTGAATTTCTTTACAGTCTGATGGTGGCTTATCGACTGGTGATTGACTTCTATGGCTAGTCGTGGATATCCATTACCTTGACGAAAAAAAAAGTTCATAAAAACCAAATGATTCAAGTTTTAGGTGCCAGTTTGCTCCCTTTCGTGTTCGCCGTCGAGACACCCTCCGCAATATCTGCCGCGCTGATCATTTGCTGCCAAGTGGTGTTTTAAACCACCTTCTAGCCGCTTTATCTCTGCTTGCCCAGATGGTCTTCAGCTCGTCGTTTTAATCGCGTTTACTGGTTCTTAAATCCAAAATTTAGTTTCCTCATCTGATATTTTTCGATTCTATGAAAAATTTCCATAAAAATAAATAGAATTAATAAATAGAAGTCCGTTGCATAGAAGGTCATTTTGTTCAAATTTTAATCAGACGAACCAAAAGTTTTTTCATAGAGTGTTAAATAAAACGAAAAAGTCGTTGTATAGAAGGTTGTTAAATAGAAGTTTGACTTATAAGAATTAGTATGGAGACATTGAAACACTATTTATAGTTAAAAGCAGCCTGAAAGAGACTCTTATGCATCTCCAATAAAGTTTTTTGCTCGAATTCCTATTGCATGTCTAACTCTGAAGCCCTTCGTGGGCTTCAGAGTTAGAAATGAGAGCACAGACTTATCTTACGCATGATTCAGCAAACTAATAACAGGCAAAATTTGTGGATTTTTTTCATTAAGAAGAGTCGAGATATGTTTTTTAACCTTGTTGAGCGAAAAAAAAAAGTTGTGGAGATGATTTTTAATCATTTTTTCAAAAATTTCAATCTATCACTGGCCCATAAATTTACTTATTTTTGTGACAAATTTAGTTAAAATCACAAGGGGTCCGAGTATTTTATTAGTCAAAAAGGTTTTCTTGGAACCCAATGGCCTAATATTTTTTCTAGTTTCAAAAACTTTTTGCCTTGAAGGACCAAGGTCACTTTTTAGGTTTCAAAACGTTTTGGGCTAAGTTGGTCGGTTTAAAAATTCTGGCTCTCTTCTCTGTTGATGCTGTCATCCTTCGCTCTGGCCATAGGTATCTTCTCTCTTTTGTCCTTTTTTTTCAGCTCTCGGTTTAAACAGAGACTCACTGGTAAGCTTCTTTCGGTGTAAAACAAAAAAACTACTTCCTCTTAAACATTTATTTCTTGCCCTTTAACAGTGGAAAGGCGGACTGTAATAAGGTAGCGTCTGGTCTCAGATTTCATGTTGATTACGTTAGTGCTGAAAAATCTCCGAATTTTTTACTCTGCGCCATCTGACTGGCAAAAATCTGTTCGTAGAGCAGAAAAGTGGGCCATTTCGTTCAAATCACTGTATCTCAGCTAATTCTCCATGCATTAAGCAAGTCAATAGTTTCTTAAAAAGCTGACTTTCATGGCTACAAAATAACTTATTTGAATTTTAAGAACAAATAAAGAACAAAACAAATAATTAATCTTCAAAATCAGTCTTTTTTTTTTGAAAATTTTTCATACCATCATTTTCTTTCAGGTTCAAGTACTCCGAAATTTATTTTTTGTAAAGTTATGGTCTCTCTAAAATAGCTTCTTTATGTACCCCCAAAAAGCTCGTTCACCAGCTGGGTCCGACACTTTTTTTAGCCCAGTCTTTGAAGTGTTTCATCGGCTCTGATTCGTCAATCTCGTCCCAAATATCGCAAGGATTCGGATTTTGCCAATCATTTTTAATAAATAATAGAGTTTCGCCATTATGACCCGCAACTCTCGATGATACGTACACCTAAATTCAGTTTTTTTTCGAATTTACGTGGGCTCATACTGATTTGGTTTGCGAAAAGGCTGAAATATGCCACGAAATAGATTATTTCTGCCACGAAAAACGATATACTACGAAAAAGCGGAAATGTACCACGAAAAAGCTGAAATGTGCCACGAAAAAAATTATTTATGGCTTTTTCTGTCCAAGACCAACCAAATTTAGCAATATTTTGCAAGAATTCAATTTTTTAGTCATGAAATAACTTGGATCGGTCAGAATCCCACCCCGGAATGGCCAGAAGCCCCTGAAAGTTGGTTTATTGGGGGTTTGCCTAAGGGGGAGTAAACTTTTTGCGAAAATTCGATTGAGCGGATCAGAATCCCGGTCCGATCGGCTGAATCACTCAGAATTCCACCCTGAACTACTCAAAACCACCATAAACCTGGGATTCTGAGCGATTAAGCCGGTCGGACCGGAATTCTGACCCGCCCAATCGAATTTTCGCAAAAAGTTTACTCCCCTTAGGCAAACCCCCAATAAACCAACTTTCAGGGGCTTCTGGTCATTCCGGGGTGGGATTCTGAGGGATCCAAGTTATTTCATGACTAAAAAATTTGAATTCTTGCAAAATATTGCTAAATTTGGTTGGTCTTGGACAGAAAAAGGCATAAATAATTTTTTTCGTGGCACATTTCAGCTTTTTCGTGGTGCATTTCAGCTTTTTCGTGGCACATTTCCGCTTTTTCGTGGTATGTCGTTTTTCGTGGCAGAAATAATCTTTTTCGTGGCATATTTCAGCCTTTTCGCAAACCAAATCAGTTTATGCCATTTACGTGTGCGTACTATCGAGAATTGCGGGTCGAAATGGCGAAACTATATCATTTCTTAAAAATGATTGGCAAAATCCGACTAGACTGACGAATCAGAACCGATGAAACACTTCAAAGACTGGACTAAAAAAAGTGTCGGACCCAGCTGGGGAACGAACTTTTTGGAGGTAGGTAAAATCGAGAGTCGACCTATTGCATTCTACCATGTTTTGTTCGCTGGCACTTGGCAAAACGAGCTTTAATTTGCATTTTAGACATGTTTTAATCATCTAATTTCCTTTTCAGAGCACTCAGATTCCCTTTTCTGGTGGTTTTGCTCAGTCCCAAGGCGAAAAGTCAAATTTTGGTTGAGAAAGTAGCCGGAGATCACTCAAACAAATAATTATTTTAAAAATATTTTTTTGGATACACCTTGAACACGCTTACAATTTTACCACCGGAAATTATCATTTTCTTTTAAAAAAATGCGAAAACAATACTGTGCGGTCATTTCTCTTGAGCAAATCAAATTTTTATTGCCTTTTAAATTAACCAAAACAAAATAGATAAATAATAATTTGAACTTTCTACGTAACAGCTATGTCCAAAATCACACCACCCTCAGACGCCTTGCTGAAATTCTACTATTACTACTCCAGTTTCACACTTTTGATCACATGGTTGCTAGCTCCATTAATGTTCTACATAATCCTGACCAAGTCCAAAACCATTGGTCACTTCAAGTGGTTTGTTTTGAACCACACTTTCTGGTGTTTAGTATTCGAGACCTGCATGGGCACTGCAAAACCTATTATTTTAACACCTTTGACTACTGGATTCCAGACTGGTGTTGGCCGATACAATAATGGCTATTTTAGCAGCATAGTTGTGACTTTAGTGTGTTTTGGAGCAGCCGCCAACATGGTCACTGGAATAATGCTGACATTGGCTGTGCGATATTGGCTCATATTTCCTAATAAGTATTTAAAATGGCTAAGCATCAAAAGTTTTATTGCAACAGTAATGGTTTTGCTGATATGCCTTTACTGTTTTATAACCTACATTGTTTTCCTAGCAGCTACTCAAAATCGAGTAAATATTATAACATTGACTCAAAATTATGACCAAAATTTGAAATCCATTTTTGAAACTGAACCTACTTTTATCGCAATCCCTACATCCCGCTCATTTGTGCCTATTGTAGTCACTTTTACTATGATTATTGTCATTATTTTGTTGGAGCTGCCTACTTTTGGCTATTTTATTTATCATGTGTTGAAAAGAAAATCACAACTTTTCAAAAATAAACTCAAAATTCTATTATTTTGATTTCGCTGGTCCAGGCATTTATTGTGACTGTTTTTATGCTAGTACCTGCACTGATGTATTTTACATTTGTTTTATTTGAAATTGGTCACACGGCACCGGCTATGACTGTTGCTTTGTGTGTTATTGACACTAATTGTATTGTAGAATTTATCGTTACTCTTAGTTGTATTTCTCCGTACAGGAAATTTATTTCGCGGTTGTATGGAGTTTTTATCAAACGTGTGGCTCAGACAACTATTTCTGTTTTTGTTCAGTCAGATTTTGATGAAAAGACACTTCATATTGTTAGGTTCTATACGTAAAATGGTTGCATATATTATTCATTTATTTTTGTTTATTAAAGCAATTAGCAGCTTAAAGGGCATGCACACGCTAATAAGAGGTGGTGCCCGCCAATTAAATTTTTTCCTAATCATTGAACTTCTGTACATATTTTTTAACTTGGTTTCTAACAAAACAAGGGCTAGAATTTGATTAAAGGTATGGTTCTGTTAGAAACCAAGTTGAAAAGTGCGTACAGAAGTTCAATGATAAGGAAATTTTTTTGAATTCCCGGGCACCACCTCTTATTAGCGTGGGCATGCCCCTTTAAAGACTGACTGCATTTTATTTGTTGTATAATTTCAAGTGGCTTAAGGTTTTACACTGAAAAGGCTGGCTGTGTGAAAATTCGACAACTTTACTTCCTAGAATATAGACAACCCCCAAAGAAAAAATAATGTAGCTAGAAAAAGATTTACTTAAACCAGTTGGCCGATAGGCAGAGGGCGTCGAACCTGAATAATTTTAGTCTTGATATATTTTTCTAAATAGAACTCCGCTGCATCAATGTTGCCAAGGTTTTTTTTTGAAGAAAAATGCCAGTGAATTTTTTGGCCATCAGTACGTGGTTTGCATCTCACGAGTTCAAAGCCGTGATTCTTTTTATACCGGTATTATTTCCAGCGACTTTTCCTTTTATATGTCTTGGCTTTCTAAACTCGATATAGGCTCATCCAGTAACTCTAGGGTTTTTTTTTCTTGTTAATCTGAAACGTCTACCAGCAAATAATTACTTAAACTTGGCCAATACAGAGTGGTCCAAAATTTTTCCCGGTTTCGTTTTGCCCAAAAAAAAATTTAATTTTAAATATTTTGGCGAGACCTTTTTTTAGCGGTACGTGACAAAATGTGCCCGCGCCTAAATGTGCCCGGACCAAAATGTGCCCGGATCAAAATATGCCCGAATATGAAATTTCGGTGCATAGACGTTTCGCAAAAATTTCAGAATTGAAATTTTTGCGAAACGTTTCGCAAAAATTTCAGTTTTATATTTCTAATCTCAGGGTATAGCTCAGAAGATCTTAGGGGATAGGTCAGGGGACACACCCAGAATCTAAGGTACATGGGGATGGAGGAGATACCTGAGGGGATAAAAAATACTGGTTAGACCAGGACCGGGTGTCCTAAGCCTAAGCCTAACGACTATACGCTGCTTAAAAAAGGATGTCCCGGAGTTGACATGACCGTCCCAAGGGCTCACATACTTCTACATATAGTACCGTCTCAGGGGATAGGTCAGGGGATCCCGGGGGATAGCTCAGGATTGATCCTTTGTTTGTGCTTGTGTTGAATTTGTTATGCTTTGTTTGTCCGTTATGTTGAAATAAATTGTATGCTTTGGTTTGACTAAACAGTGAAGTTGCTATAAGATAACTTATTGAATTTAATAACTTATTGAAATAACTTAATAACTTATTGAAAAAGGGTCGCGAACTGGCCGTAGAAAAAATGAAAACACTATTGGCGGAATTGAACCCGCGAGAACAAAAAAAATACCAAACTGAAATTTTTGCGAAACGTTTCGCAAAAATTTCAATTCTGAAATTTTTGCGAAACGTCTATACCCCGAAATTTCTTTACTGGTTGTCGAGCGTTTGGAAATTCTCTTTCTCTTCCTCATTCGTAGCAGCAGGTAGTATAATCGTACATACTCATTTGATCCCAACTCATTCGATCCCACCTCATTTTATCCCAATTTCAGTACTAGATCAATTTACACCCAGTAAATTCATCCCCAGATGGATTCATCATTTACTCGGTACTAGGGTTGAATACGGCTTATACAAACTACCTTTTTGGTGTCTACCTGTTTTGAGTTTTAGCAAAATCGAGTCATCTATCTGCTTGAAGCATCATAGGCAAACCGACTAGGATGTGGACCAAGCTGAAGTTGTCGTGCAGATCGCCGGTTTCTTGAAGAAAAGGTTTTTTGTATGGGAATGAATCCGTATATATTTATTAAGTTTATTGGCAAGGTCATGCTTCCAGAGTGGGCTGATGTCGTCAAGCTAGGCAAGAACAAGAAATTGGCTCCCATTAATCCCGACTGGTACTATGTGCGCACTGCCAGCATTGCTCGACGTCTTATCATCAGATCGCCAACCGGTAAGCGTACAATTTTTCTTGGAATTTTATGGAATCTCTTAAAATTTGGTTTAATTCTAGATGTCTTCAGGTATTGGAGCTATCCGTAAGGTGTATGGAGTTGCACCCAACCACTTCTCTTTGGCTTCAGGATTCGTCAACAGAAAGGTTCTGCAAACCCTGGAGGCTTGAAGTGGGCTGAGAAAAGCCCTGATGGTGGTCGCAAAATGACGAAGCAGGTAGCTAAATGTATTTTCACATAATTTACATAATTGTTTGCTTTCAGGGCCGAAAGAATCTGAATCGCATCGCCTCTCAGTTGCGTCATGCTGGTGCTGTTGAGAAAGTCCAATAAATACATCATTATGCTCTTTGTTTTGTTGGATGTGTTGTTGAAATGAATATTTAAATTATTATTGCTCGCGTTTTGAAGGGAGTTATGAAGAGAGTTGGTGGGCTCCCATGTGCTAATAGAACCAAGTGGTCTCCCACTTGGATCAAAATAATTTTTTCACATTTTGGGTTCCAAAAACTTTTTTTGCAATAATTAGAGCATTTCAAAGATGGTTTTTGACAGAAGCTAATTACGTTTCGCAAGGTTACAAGAGCTTTCAGAATGCTGTCAAAACATAATTTTACTGCTGTCAAACTACCTTTAAAATGCTCGAATCAGAGCAGAAAATAGGTTTTGGAAGCCGAAAACCAAAAAAAACGACCCAAGTGGACGACCTTGGTTTTGTTGGTACATTGGACATTCAGCAAAACTGTGGTTGGTTTGTATGAAATGTTTGGATTAACAAAATGTTTGAATTACCTCTAATTTTCAAAACCAAGCTGAACTCCGTATGTGAGGTTAGGTGTAGTTTCAGTGGTTCGGGTAATGAGATGCGGAAGTGAACCGAAATGTCTTGCTAACCGCAGCGAACCTAACATAAAAAACCAAAGAAGGTCCGTTTTTAATCTAAAATTTAGTCACGAATATTTAAGCGAATTTTACTGTATGATTTAACGGTATTGTGAGGCTTCTGATTACAAAGTTGGTTTCACGACCCTTATCAACCCCGAAAAGTTATAAAATAAACACAAACAATTTACTGATACTAGACGGATTTGAACCCTAGTATTGAGTCAGTTCTACTGACTAGAGGTTAAATTCGTCGGATGAATTTACCTGGTGAAAATTGACTCAGTACTAAAATTGGGATCAAATGAGGTGGGATCAAATGAGTTAGGATCAAATGAAGTGGGATAAAATGAGTATGTACGATTATACTACCTGCTGATACAGTAAAATATATGTCCACTAATAGTAATCCCGGTGCTGCAGACACCGAAAATACTTCTTAGGGATCTCCTCAGAGGGGTGAATCCAACCCTTATGTTGTAGAAAGGGAATAAGAGAAGTAGGTTTATTAAGCTTAAACGGGAGCAATACAATTAAGCTAACTCGTAGCACAAGAACACAATAACGAAAAACAGCAAAAGCCAAAACGGCTAACATCAAAAATACAATCTACAAATACGTTATCTCCGCGGAGATCAAGCAATGGGGTGAGTGGGGCAATAAGCAATAGGGGCACACACAAGCAAATAGGTGGTGATAATCTGGTGAGGTGATTTCTGGCCAGCATACACACAAGGGCAATATGCACAAATAGAGGGGGATAAGCTGGCCGCTGGGAGAGAGTCTGGAATGTGGTTGGTGGTGAGGCAAATTGCCCTTCGACCCGATCGATTCTCCTCGGAGACTAGCAAGCACTTAAATTAGCACTCAACTCTACAGTACGAAGGAGGAAGACAAAAAGAATTGCCAAACGCTCGACAACCAGTAAAGAAATTTCAGATCCGGGCATATTTTGGTCTGGGCACATTTTGGGCACATTTTGGTCCAGGCACATTTTGTCCGTGACCGTTTTTTTAGACAGCCTGCCATTTTGTTTGACATCAAACGTAACTAATACAGTCAAGTCCCGCATTAGTGTTCGCCTAAGGGGCCGGCCTCAGATGTATACTAATTATTCTTTCGGGGACTTGGGGCTGAGATGCGCACACCCACATACCTTTGACATACTTCCAAGCAAGACTTTTGATCATAATTGCATAAAGAAGCTATTTTTGCCAGTGACCAAAACATGGTAGAATACCCCAATATATGGCGGTTTGCTTTGGCTGACAAGGCAAAAAAGTCAAATTTTGGCCAAAAATGCTAAGAAGACAAATTTGAAATGTTTTTTATTTCGGATGAGACACTTTAAAAAAGCCATATATTAACTTTTTTGTTTGAATTTTCTAAGTTAGCATTTATTTTTATACATTTCTGGGTATCATATACAAATTAAAATAAAAATGCTTTATTTAACTTCCATTTTCTTCAGTTGCGTCATTAGTGCTTTGTTGCTGTGCCTCAGCTGTTATTTTTTTCTGTTCTTCAGCCAACTCTTCCCATTTTCCTGCATTGTATCTTCAAATACCAATCGTAGAAAAAATTGAAAATATCGTTTTCAATCTTACAATGATCTTTCCTTAAGCTTTTCCGCATCAGGAATTACTCCGGATATAGTCTCATAGCAGGGCACACAAATGCCTCGCATAAAACCTACCTGCATTTGAGGAAGCTCGTTAGCCTTCGTCCTATCCATCATGGGAATTGGCTCTCTTCCGTTAATCTTTTCCGCGTCGCCCTAACAAAAAACAGATTAAAAGATTAAAACATCAGTATATTTTCTACTTACTTGCTCATAAAATTCCTCGAAAATGACCTTTACAGTTTCCGTCTGAACTTTCCAGGGCTTAGCAGTAGCTATGAGATCACAGGCCGTCATTAAAATAGCCTGGGCGAGACTCCTGCATAAAATCATTAAAGGACCATGCAACTTGATAAGCATAGCAATTTGGATATTTTGAATTTGCGCGGAACGACCTTAATTTTGTCAATAAGGTTTTCAAATCGTTTTTTTTGCATGTGAAATTTTTTCAAAATTATAGAAGCGTCTATTAGTCGCACCTAACGTTGCTTGACAATGCCAGATCCGACGAGTTAGGGCTTTTACGCGAGCCTTTCACTGCTCTACAACTGTCTTATATCTCTATATAGTATTTGGGTCGGGGGGGGGGGGGGGGGGGGGGGGGGGGGGGGGGGGGGGGGGGGGCGGGAGGTGTCCGTCCGTCCGTCACACTTTTTCTGAATTTGTGGTGTTCAAGACTGATTTTTGCCTACTTTTTGCAGTTTGATCTTTGATATTTTTCCGGAACCCTCAAGTTTAACATCTTAGCTTTCTTTTAAGCACAAATACGTGAAATTAAAGATGCTTCTAAAAAATTTTTCCTTGCCCTCCAAATTGGTGATGGTGGATGTGTAATCTCTACAATCAAACTTTAATATAAAGTACACTCTGGAGACCAGGTCAAGTGTACGTTATAGTAGGCTTAACAGGCGAGGGTTGGTGAGGTAGGCGAGGATAGGTGAGGATAGGCAAGGGTAAGCGAGGATAAGCGAGGATAGGCGAGGATAGGCAAAATAAGTGAAAAAAGGTGAGGCTAGGGCGAGGGTACGCGAGGTAGGCGAAAATAGGCGAGGATAGGCGAGGATAAGCAAGGTTAGGCGAGGGTATGCGGGGTAGAGTAGGTGGGTAAACAGGTAGGGTGAATGATCTAGCCTAACCATTAACGCACTCAAAAGATAAATGGACGATACGTAAAAATGCCACGTTTTGGAGAAAAAGTGCCACGTTTTTGTGAAAAAGTGCAACGTTTTTTCGATTCTAGTCAAGAAAGCCAAAATGTGCCACGTTTTAGTGAAAAAGTGCCACGTTTTTGTGGAAATCTGCCACGTTTTCTGACAATAAGGTTTCTTAGACAAATCTATGATTTACACCTGAAATTTTGAAGATTACCATTAGCTTGCTATTGATATGTCCTTGGAACAAAGCGACCAATAAAACCAGGCATATCTGTGCAAAACTAGGCAAATTTGAAAAAAACGTGGCACTTTTTCACTAAAACGTGGCACTTTTTCTCCAGAACGTGGCATATTTCCGTTTTATCCAAAGATAAATCTACCCGAACTATTATTGTGAATGAACCACTAATGTTCCCGAACCACAGGAATAGTGCTTGAACTACCAATGTTCCCGAACGGCATAGGCGCCGATAGGCGCCTGCAGACCCTAGTAACTCAGTGTTAGAAATTGACTTAAAAATGAAACTCAAATTTTAAATGCACATACCGTATTTCCTCTAATTGCCGCCCCGGGGCGCTTATTCTTCAAACCTCTGAAAATTTTGAAATTGTCAATCAAAAATGGTCTTAACTCTGAAATCTTAGTCAAAAAAGAGGGGGGGGGCGTTTATTAGAGCAGGGGCGTTTATTAGAGGTAATACGGTAAAAAAAAATAATTCGTAAACATTATGGACAAGATCAGGGTTGGCCAATGGGAAAATTCTCGAGAAATTGATCGAGAAGTTTTTCGGTTTTTTCTCGAGCAAAATCTAAATTTTGCTCGGCCGTATGAAAAAAGAGCGAAATATTTTTTTTGACGCGCGCTGGAATAGGGTTTGCAGCGACGTGGCTACAATGTACCAATATAGCACCGGATTCATAGTCAGCGCAGTCGATTTGCTTAAAAAACTTCCCATTAAATATCAAGCTCGTTATCGCATTCTAAATTACGCTCACGACAATAAATATTTGAATGTGACAAAATTTCGTTTTATGGATAATTGTTGTGTTAAGAGAAATTTAGAATTAGAAATTGATATTGAAAGGGCAGTTCAATTAGTAAATTGACTACGCTGAACATAAATCCAGCAAATAATAATTCACTAACTAGTGTTTTGAACTTTTAAGTAATATTAAGTAAAAAAGTTATTGCTTGATTTTGCTCGGTTTTAGAGAATTTTTTCAAGAATATTCTCAAAAATGTTGTCAAAAATTTTCTCGAAAAGATTTTGCTCGAGAAAAATTCCAACCCTAGACAAGATTTAAGTGGTCCGCGCGAATTAGAAACTCATTAAAGGACCATAGCCGTCGCCGACAACGAGAATTTCAAATGTATGAATTCGCGCGGGACAGTTCTTTTTCGTCTTCCATTGTACTCTTTTGTCTTGCTTCGAATGACTCGAAAGAGTAAAATGAAAGAAGAAAGATGACTGTCAAACATTTGAAATTCTCGTTCTCGGCGACGGCTATGGTCTTTTAAGGGTTCTTTAAATCTTCATGGCTCTTTAAGTTATAATTGTTTAGAAATATTAAACGAATTTCATCAGGACAAAAAATTACCCAATTATTTTATGAATTAAAAAATTACCTGTGTGTATCATTTTTCCAGTCGAAGTTTCCTTCTTTTATGATGGCATTTAGTTTGGCTTTGTTAGGAAAAAATAAGGCTAGATCGGTAGCTAGAATGCAATATTTGATCAATCCTAACACTTCTTTGTATTCTTCGGAATGTAGAGATTTCAAAATGTTGTGGCCGTCCTAGTTATAAAAATCATTAGTTTTAAAAATATTTAACTTTTCTAAATTTTTCATATAATCATAATCGTTTAAATCTTTTAAAAGTTTAGTGGGTGCTTAGGAAAGCATTTTGTGACTAACACGGGAAAGGCACGACCACCCCGTCACGTATCAAAGAACATTATATATCAAAAGATAGCTCTCTTTGAGCTGATCTCGGAACCCTTCGCAAAATCTGCTATGCGCTGAACTGCACCGAGATAAAAATATAAGCATATAAGCAAAAATATAAGCTGAAAATATAAGCATCAAAATAGCATCAAAAATTTTAATGCTTTTCGATGCGGTTTTGAAGCTTTCGAGAACTACATCGTGGCCCAAGAGATTCTGCCGATTTCAAACGATCATAACTGTTTTTTACTATTGAATTTTGACAAACGGTTTTTGGCAATTGTCTCAGAAAAAGTATACATTTTGTTTGGTATACAATGTCAAAAATACGGTTTTTGCTTGGTCCCACCTGTGGTTTTGGTCCTGGTCTTTGGATAGTAGGCAAAGCCTAAACTACAGGGGGAGACCAAGTTTTTAACATTATATACCAAACAAAATGTATACTTTTTCTGAGAATATCGCCAAAGACCATTTGTCGAAATTCGATGTTCAAAAAGAGTTATTAGCGTTTGAAATCAGCTGAATTCCTTGGACCACCCTGTATAGTTCTGACGACTCAATTTTATTTCTCGGTCACTAATACATTTATTGTCAAATTTCAAACTTCTTTCGAGACAACAAATATTTAAACGTTTAATATTTGTTGGAGTCTAAATACCTTTTTTGTGGAAAGGGATTTATAATTTGACAGTGATTTTTGCAAATTAAAGAACATCTTTGTAAAGAATTCGCTGAACACGAATCCGGTATCAGAATTTAGGTTTTGCTTAGCAAGAAAGAAGTTTTCCGTCAATTTTAATTGAATTAATTATTATTTTTAAACTTTTTTATGATTTGTGTTGCACTTTTTATGGTTTTAAAACACTTATATCAATTTCTTTCTTGATGGAAAAATAGCATTATTGTGAAAAAACTGATGACATCGGAATCATTTTTACACATTAGACTAAGTGACCCGTTGATTTGTTTTTAATTTCTTCAAAGGGATCAGGTTTAAGGGATTTACCAGATAATTAAATGCGGGGAGGAGAAGAATGGGCCATTTCAAATTGGGCCAATTCAATTTGGGCCATTTTCAATTGGGCCATTTCAAATTGCGCCAATGCATATTGCGCCATTTCGAATTGGGCCATTTTCAAATTGGTCCAATGCAAATTGGGCCAATTTCAAAATGGGCCACGATTTTGAATCAAACAACAGTTAAAAAATTGCCAATAAGTTGGCGCAATTTGAATTGACCCAATTTGAAATTGGCCCTATTTGCATTGGCCCAATTTGAACTTGGTCCAATTTGAAATGGCGCAATTTGCATTGGCGCAATTTGAAAATGGCCCAAATTGAATTGGCCAATTCTTCTCCTCCCCTTTAATGCTTAGTTTTGAAGGACCATACTTGTTGATTACAATGGGAATTCGGAAAATTCAAATGCGCGCGGGACTCTTTTTTTTTACTCCGAAATTATTTTTTTAATCATTTATTTCATATTGACAACAATGTATAAAAACAACAGCGCAGATGCGGGAATCGAACCTGAGATCTACTTGCACCACACCACGCTGCTATACCACTGAGCAACCCAGGTCACTTATATAGATATTTAGTTCTTTATTTCCATATACCATTCAAAAATTATTTTTGGAGTAAAAAAAAGTGTCCCGGACGCGTTTGAATGTGTCAAATTCTCATCGTCATCAACAAGTATGGTCCTTTAAGGTATTTTACCGTGTTACACCCTCCAAGCGCGTGATATGGTGCTTAAAATATTTGGGGTTTGAGATGCTGGCACACACATCAAAAAATTAACCTGCTGCAAAATAGTGACTGTCTGATTGAAGTGATGGTGTTCCATGACACTGGTCGAATAAATAGATGCCAATGGAGTGGACATAGATTTCATGTAAGAATTACTTTTGCCTCTATGATCTAAATCATGACATATTGCAGCCACAAATAAACCCAACTTCTGAAACCAAACCTGTAAAAAATTAGTAAAACAAAATTAAAAAGTTCCACCTCCAAAGGCCTAAACTCCTTGTCTCGAAGCAAAAAGACAAACATTGCATGAGCCACGGTCCAGCCATGAGTCCAGTTGTGATATGGCACTTTTCTGTAGTTTTCCTAACAGTAAGTATAAAACGCACAAGATCGTCCAAGTCAAAATTTCTAAACGACAAAAATCAAATTATATCAAAAAAATTGAGAAAGTTACATAATTCCACTAAATAATGTTCTAAACATGTACACTGCATACAAAGGTTTTTCCAATTCCGAGAGACGATTTCCGTTAAACTCAAATCTAAAAT
The DNA here is from genome assembly GCA_004194705.1 of Ditylenchus dipsaci. Classification (NCBI taxonomy): domain Eukaryota; kingdom Metazoa; phylum Nematoda; class Chromadorea; order Rhabditida; family Anguinidae; genus Ditylenchus; species Ditylenchus dipsaci. Next base: position 15,581 of record SADC01000031.1, read on the forward strand.
TCGATAATTTTTTATAAATTACTTCAAATTAAAAAAAAACAAATCTTAGGTTCTCGTTGACTATCGGTTTAGTATGCACCATTATTTATTGCAAGGTTCGTATGACGAATTGAAAAAAATAAATTTGTGTAAAAAAAGGACAGTTTGACCATTGTTTGTCATTTTACTGCCAATTTTTAAGCGAAAAAAATGATTTTGACTAATAATTTCAAAAATAAAAAAATTGTGGTTTCAAAAAAAAGACGGGTTGGCCTCAATTGCAGACAAGATTTTTTTGGTTTTTTTAGTTCGTGGTAGATATATATAAGTGGTTTTATCTAATTCTGCATGATTTACATGATTTCAGTCGCAGTCACATTGCGTCCAGAACATTTTGTACATTAGTACTGATCCGCAAAAGTCGGTCTGCAAATGTTGCGTCCGCAAAATTCGGTCTGCAAGCGTTGCGTCTAAAAAATCTTGTCCGCAAGTGAAGCCAACCCATTAAACAAAGAAATGATAGAAAAAAGGTCAATAACTATTAGTAAGTCGAAACACGATCAAGGCGCCGATAGGCGCCTCCTGCCTCTTGTAGAAAAAACGGTGAGCCGAACTATTGATTTTGTGAACTTTGGTAAGATTTAAAGACTGACATACGACTCGATACACATTGTCACTCGATACAGTTGCGACTCGATACGCCAACTCGATACAGTTGCGACTTGATACACCAACTCGATACACTTTATTTTTGTGAGTTATAATAGCCTTTTCGCCTTATTTATTAATCGATACTGAATCATAAAAAAAATCACTAATAGAAGTATCATATTCTTTTACATTTTATTGGACCAAAGACAGAATAACAACAAAAATGGTTAAACATAACAGTAATTTGTGACTATTAGCCTTTTCTTCACTTCACACATTTTCTATGTCCACCGGCGGATGATTGACATCGGCAACTGCTTGGTGAAAAATTTCTTCTTGTTCAGATTCTACACGTTCTTCATCGTCATCCAGCATTGATCTAAACTCCTTCTATAAAAATTTATGAGCATAACAAGTAAACAACCTGTACTACACAAAATTTATTCCCATTAGACGGCCTATTTTTTTAAGATAGCGAGACATCTCTCGACCCCACCTTCTGAACCACCAGGTTATTCTGATATTCGATTGCAAGGCCAACAGACTGGATTTAAAATAAACCATAAAAGCTCAAAAATTTAGCAAAACCTCATCTTGCGATATAGCCCCTGTTTTACATGGAACGAGCACAGTTTGACTGGAACTCCAGGAACGATTTCCGTAAACGAAGTGTAACCAGCTATCTCTGCATCAAAATTAGTGTATCGAATAGCGCTGAGAAAACCGAGGCGATCTCGATTGATCTCGATTGATCTCCCCTGCTCGATTGATCTCGTACTAAATTGAATACTCAACGTTAAAAGAACAATAAATAATTATAATTATTTATTGTTCTTTAACGTTGAGTATTCCAATTTAGTACGAGATCAAATCGAGCAGGGGAGATCAATCGAGATCAATCGAGATCGCCTCGGTTTCTTCAGCGCTATTCGATACACTAATTTTGATGCAGAGATAGCTGGTTACACTTCGTTTACGGAATCGTTCCTGGAGTTCCAGTCAAACTGTGCTCGTTCCATGTAAAACAGGGGCTATATCGCAAGATGAGGTTTTGCTAAATTTTTGAGCTTTTATGGTTTATTTTAAATCCAGTGTTGGCCTTGCAATCGAATATCAGAATAACCTGGTGGTTCAGAAGGTGGGGTCGAGAGATGTCTCGCTATCTTAAAAAAATAGGCCGTCTAATGGAATAAATTTTGTGTAGTACAGGTTGTTTACTTGTTATGCTCATAAATTTTTATAGAAGGAGTTTAGATCAATGCTGATGACGATGAAGAACGTGTAGAATCTGAACAAGAAAAATTTTTCACCAAGCAGTTGCCGATGTCAATCATCCGCCGGTGGACATAGAAAATGTGTGAAGTGAAGAAAAGGCTAATAGTCACAAATTACTGTATGTTTAACCATTTTTGTTGTTATTCTGTCTTTGGTCCAATAAAATGTAAAAGAATATGATACTTCTATTAGTGATTTTTTTATGATCAGTATCGATTAATAAATAAGGCGAAAAGGCTATTATAACTCACAAAAATAAAGTGTATCGAGTTGGTGTATCAAGTCGCAACTGTATCGAGTTGGCGTATCGAGTCGCAACTGTATCGAGTGACAATGTGTATCGAGTCGTATGTCAGTCTTTAAATCTTACCAAAGTTTCACAAAATCAATAGTTCGGCTCACCGTTTTTTCTACAAGAGGCAGGAGGCGCTATCGGCGCCTTGATCGTGTTTCGACTTACTAATAGTTATTGACCTTTTTTCTATCATTTCTTTGTTTAATGGTTGGCTTCACTTGCGGACAAGATTTTTTAGACGCAACGCTTGCAGACCGAATTTTGCGGACGCAACATTTGCAGACCGACTTTTGCGGATCAGTACTAATGTACAAAATGTTCTGGACGCAATGTGACTGCGACTGAAATCATGTAAATCATGCAGAATTAGATAAAACCACTTATATATATCTACCACGAACTAAAAAAACCAAAAAAAATCTTGTCTGCAATTGAGGCCAACCCGTCTTTTTTGAAACCACAATTTTTTTATTTTTGAAATTATTAGTCAAAATCATTTTTTTCGCTTAAAAATTGGCAGTAAAATGACAAACAATGGTCAAACTGTCCTTTTTTTACACAAATTTATTTTTTTCAATTCGTCATACGAACCTTGCAATAAATAATGGTGCATACTAAACCGATAGTCAACGAGAACCTAAGATTTTTTTTTTTAATTTGAAGTAATTTAAAAAAATTATCGAATTTTAGATTTGAGTTTAACGGAAATTCCTCTCGGAATTGGAAAAACCTTTGTATGCAGTGTACATGTTTAGAACATTATTTAGTGGAATTATGTAACTTTCTCAATTTTTTGATATAATTTGATTTTTGTCGTTTAGAAATTTTGACTTGGACGATCTGTGCGTTTATACTTACTGTTAGGAAAACTACAGAAAAGTGCCATATCACAACTGGACTCATGCTGGACCGTGGCTCATGCATGTTTGTTTTTGCTTCGAGACAAGGAGTTTAGGCCTTTGGAGGTGGAACTTTTTAATTTTGTTTTACTAATTTTTTACAGGTTTGGTTTCAGAAGTTGGGTTTATTTGTGGCTGCAATATGTCATGATTTAGATCATAGAGGCAAAAGTAATTCTTACATGAAATCTATGTCCACTCCATTGGCATCTATTTATTCGACCAGTGTCATGGAACACCATCACTTCAATCAGACAGTCACTATTTTGCAGCAGGTTAATTTTTTGATGTGTGTGCCAGCATCTCAAACCCCAAATATTTTAAGCACCATATCACGCGCTTGGAGGGTGTAACACGGTAAAATACCTTAAAGGACCATACTTGTTGATGACGATGAGAATTTGACACATTCAAACGCGTCCGGGACACTTTTTTTTACTCCAAAAATAATTTTTGAATGGTATATGGAAATAAAGAACTAAATATCTATATAAGTGACCTGGGTTGCTCAGTGGTATAGCAGCGTGGTGTGGTGCAAGTAGATCTCAGGTTCGATTCCCGCATCTGCGCTGTTGTTTTTATACATTGTTGTCAATATGAAATAAATTAAAAAAATAATTTCGGAGTAAAAAAAAAGAGTCCCGCGCGCATTTGAATTTTCCGAATTCCCATTGTAATCAACAAGTATGGTCCTTCAAAACTAAGCATTAAAGGGGAGGAGAAGAATTGGCCAATTCAATTTGGGCCATTTTCAAATTGCGCCAATGCAAATTGCGCCATTTCAAATTGGACCAAGTTCAAATTGGGCCAATGCAAATAGGGCCAATTTCAAATTGGGTCAATTCAAATTGCGCCAACTTATTGGCAATTTTTTAACTGTTGTTTGATTCAAAATCGTGCCCATTTTGAAATTGCCCAATTTGCATTGGACCAATTTGAAAATGGCCCAATTCGAAATGGCGCAATATGCATTGGCGCAATTTGAAATGGCCCAATTGAAAATGGCCCAAATTGAATTGCCCAATTTGAATGGCCCATTCTTCTCTCCCCGCATTTAATTATCTGGTAAATCCCTTAAACCTGATCCCTTTGAAGAAATTAAAAACAAATCAACGGGTCACTTAGTCTAATGTGTAAAAATGATTCCGATGTCATCAGTTTTTTTCACAATAATGCTATTTTTCCATCAAGAAAGAAATTGATATAAGTGTTTTTAAACCATAAAAAGTGCAACACAAATCATAAAAAAGTTTAAAATAATAATTAATTCAATAAAATTGACGGAAACTTCTTTCTTGCTAAGCAAACCTAAATTCTGATACCGGATTCGTGTTCAGCGAATTCTTTACAAAGATGTTCTTTAATTTGCAAAAATCACTGTCAAATTATAAATCCCTTTCCACAAAAAAGGTATTTAGACTCCAACAATATTAAACGTTTAAATATTTGTTGTCTCGAAAGAAGTTTGAAATTTGACAATAAATGTATTAGTGACCGAGAAATAAAATTGAGTCGTCAGAACTATACAGGGTGGTCCAAGGAATTCAGCTGATTTCAAACGCTAATAACTCTTTTTGAACATCGAATTTCGACAAATGGTCTTTGGCGATATTCTCAGAAAAAGTATACATTGTTGGTATATAATGTTAAAAACTTGGTCTCCCCTGTAGTTTAGGCTTTGCCTACTATCCAAAGACCAGGACCAAAACCACAGTGGGACCAAGCAAAAACCGTATTTTTGACATTGTATACCAAACAAAATGTATACTTTTTCTGAGACAATTGCCAAAAACCGTTTGTCAAAATTCAATAGTAAAAAACAGTTATGATCGTTTGAAATCGGCAGAATCTTGGGCCACGATGTAGTTCTCGAAAGCTTCAAAACCGCATCGAAAAGCATTAAAATTTTTGATGCTATTTTGATGCTTATATTTTCAGCTTATATTTTTGCTTATATGCTTATATTTTTATCTCGGTGCAGTTCAGCGCATAGCAGATTTTGCGAAGGGTTCCGAGATCAGCTCAAAGAGAGCTATCTTTTGATATATAATGTTCTTTGATACGTGACGGGGTGGTCGTGCCTTTCCCGTGTTAGTCACAAAATGCTTTCCTAAGCACCCACTAAACTTTTAAAAGATTTAAACGATTATGATTATATGAAAAATTTAGAAAAGTTAAATATTTTTAAAACTAATGATTTTTATAACTAGGACGCCACAACATTTTGAAATCTCTACATTCCGAAGAATACAAAGAAGTGTTAGGATTGATCAAATATTGCATTCTAGCTACCGATCTAGCCTTATTTTTCCTAACAAAGCCAAACTAAATGCCATCATAAAAGAAGGAAACTTCGACTGGAAAAATGATACACACAGGTAATTTTTAATTCATAAAATAATTGGGTAATTTTTTGTCCTGATGAAATTCGTTTAATATTTCTAAACAATTATAACTTAAAGAGCCATGAAGATTTAAAGAACCCTTAAAAAGACCATAGCCGTCGCCGAGAACGAGAATTTCAAATGTTTGACAGTCATCTTTCTTCTTTCATTTTACTCTTTCGAGTCATTCGAAGCAAGACAAAAGAGTACAATGGAAGACGAAAAAGAACTGTCCCGCGCGAATTCATACATTTGAAATTCTCGTTGTCGGCGACGGCTATGGTCCTTTAATGAGTTTCTAATTCGCGCGGACCACTTAAATCTTGTCTAGGTTGGAATTTTCTCGAGCAAAATCTTTTCGAGAAAATTTTTGACAACATTTTTGAGAATATTCTTGAAAAAATTCTCTAAAACCGAGCAAAATCAAGCAATAACTTTTTTACTTAATATTACTTAAAGTTCAAAACACTAGTTAGTGAATTATTATTTGCTGGATTTATGTTCAGCGTAGTCAATTTACTAATTGAACTGCCCTTTCAATATCAATTTCTAATTCTAAATTTCTCTTAACACAACAATTATCCATAAAACGAAATTTTGTCACATTCAAATATTTATTGTCGTGAGCGTAATTTAGAATGCGATAACGAGCTTGATATTTAATGGGAAGTTTTTTAAGCAAATCGACTGCGCTGACTATGAATCCGGTGCTATATTGGTACATTGTAGCCACGTCGCTGCAAACCCTATTCCAGCGCGCGTCAAAAAAAATATTTCGCTCTCTTTTTCATACGGCCGAGCAAAATTTAGATTTTGCTCGAGAAAAAACCGAAAAACTTCTCGATCAATTTCTCGAGAATTTTCCCATTGGCCAACCCTGATCTTGTCCATAATGTTTACGAATTATTTTTTTTACCGTATTACCTCTAATAAACGCCCCTGCTCTAATAAACGCCCCCCCCCCTTTTTTGACTAAGATTTCAGAGTTAAGACCATTTTTGATTGACAATTTCAAATTTTCAGAGGTTTGAAGAATAAGCGCCCCGGGGCGGCAATTAGAGGAAATACGGTATGTGCATTTAAAATTTGAGTTTCATTTTTAAGTCAATTTCTAACACTGAGTTACTAGGGTCTGCAGGCGCCTATCGCGCCTATGCCGTTCGGGAACATTGGTAGTTCAAGCACTATTCCTGTGGTTCGGGAACATTAGTGGTTCATTCACAATAATAGTTCGGGTAGATTTATCTTTGGATAAAACGGAAATATGCCACGTTCTGGAGAAAAAGTGCCACGTTTTAGTGAAAAAGTGCCACGTTTTTTTCAAATTTGCCTAGTTTTGCACAGATATGCCTGGTTTTATTGGTCGCTTTGTTCCAAGGACATATCAATAGCAAGCTAATGGTAATCTTCAAAATTTCAGGTGTAAATCATAGATTTGTCTAAGAAACCTTATTGTCAGAAAACGTGGCAGATTTCCACAAAAACGTGGCACTTTTTCACTAAAACGTGGCACATTTTGGCTTTCTTGACTAGAATCGAAAAAACGTTGCACTTTTTCACAAAAACGTGGCACTTTTTCTCCAAAACGTGGCATTTTTACGTATCGTCCATTTATCTTTTGAGTGCGTTAATGGTTAGGCTAGATCATTCACCCTACCTGTTTACCCACCTACTCTACCCCGCATACCCTCGCCTAACCTTGCTTATCCTCGCCTATCCTCGCCTATTTTCGCCTACCTCGCGTACCCTCGCCCTAGCCTCACCTTTTTTCACTTATTTTGCCTATCCTCGCCTATCCTCGCTTATCCTCTCTTACCCTTGCCTATCCTCACCTATCCTCGCCTACCTCACCAACCCTCGCCTTAAGCCTACTATAACGTACACTTGACCTGGTCTCCAGAGTGTACTTTATATTAAAGTTTGATTGTAGAGATTACACATCCACCATCACCAATTTGGAGGGCAAGGAAAAATTTTTTAGAAGCATCTTTAATTTCACGTATTTGTGCTTAAAAGAAAGCTAAGATGTTAAACTTGAGGGTTCCGGAAAAATATCAAAGATCAAACTGCAAAAAGTAGGCAAAAATCAGTCTTGAACACCACAAATTCAGAAAAAGTGTGACGGACGACGGACACCCCCCCCCCCCCCCTCCCCCCCCCCCCCCCCCCCCCCCCCCCCCCCCCCCGACCCAAATACTATATAGAGATATAAGACAGTTGTAGAGCAGTGAAAGGCTCGCGTAAAAGCCCTAACTCGTCGGATCTGGCATTGTCAAGCAACGTTAGGTGCGACTAATAGACGCTTCTATAATTTTGAAAAAATTTCACATGCAAAAAAAACGATTTGAAAACCTTATTGACAAAATTAAGGTCGTTCCGCGCAAATTCAAAATATCCAAATTGCTATGCTTATCAAGTTGCATGGTCCTTTAATGATTTTATGCAGGAGTCTCGCCCAGGCTATTTTAATGACGGCCTGTGATCTCATAGCTACTGCTAAGCCCTGGAAAGTTCAGACGGAAACTGTAAAGGTCATTTTCGAGGAATTTTATGAGCAAGTAAGTAGAAAATATACTGATGTTTTAATCTTTTAATCTGTTTTTTGTTAGGGCGACGCGGAAAAGATTAACGGAAGAGAGCCAATTCCCATGATGGATAGGACGAAGGCTAACGAGCTTCCTCAAATGCAGGTAGGTTTTATGCGAGGCATTTGTGTGCCCTGCTATGAGACTATATCCGGAGTAATTCCTGATGCGGAAAAGCTTAAGGAAAGATCATTGTAAGATTGAAAACGATATTTTCAATTTTTTCTACGATTGGTATTTGAAGATACAATGCAGGAAAATGGGAAGAGTTGGCTGAAGAACAGAAAAAAATAACAGCTGAGGCACAGCAACAAAGCACTAATGACGCAACTGAAGAAAATGGAAGTTAAATAAAGCATTTTTATTTTAATTTGTATATGATACCCAGAAATGTATAAAAATAAATGCTAACTTAGAAAATTCAAACAAAAAAGTTAATATATGGCTTTTTTAAAGTGTCTCATCCGAAATAAAAAACATTTCAAATTTGTCTTCTTAGCATTTTTGGCCAAAATTTGACTTTTTTGCCTTGTCAGCCAAAGCAAACCGCCATATATTGGGGTATTCTACCATGTTTTGGTCACTGGCAAAATAGCTTCTTTATGCAATTATGATCAAAAGTCTTGCTTGGAAGTATGTCAAAGGTATGTGGGTGTGCGCATCTCAGCCCCAAGTCCCCGAAAGAATAATTAGTATACATCTGAGGCCGGCCCCTTAGGCGAACACTAATGCGGGACTTGACTGTATTAGTTACGTTTGATGTCAAACAAAATGGCAGGCTGTCTAAAAAAACGGTCACGGACAAAATGTGCCGGACCAAAATGTGCCTGGACCAAAATGTGCCCAGACCAAAATATGCCGGATCTGAAATTTCTTTACTGGTTGTCGAGCGTTTGGCAATTCTTTTTGTCTTCCTCCTTCGTACTGTAGAGTTGAGTGCTAATTTAAGTGCTTGCTAGTCTCCGAGGAGAATCGATCGGGTCGAAGGGCAATTTGCCTCACCACCAACCACATTCCAGACTCTCTCCCAGCGGCCAGCTTATCCCTCTATTTGTGCATATTGCCCTTGTGTGTATGCTGGCCAGAAATCACCTCACCAGATTATCACCACCTATTTGCTTGTGTGTGCCCCTATTGCTTATTGCCCCACTCACCCCATTGCTTGATCTCCGCGGAGATAACGTATTTGTAGATTGTATTTTTGATGTTAGCCGTTTTGGCTTTTGCTGTTTTTCGTTATTGTGTTCTTGTGCTACGAGTTAGCTTAATTGTATTGCTCCCGTTTAAGCTTAATAAACCTACTTCTCTTATTCCCTTTCTACAACATAAGGGTTGGATTCACCCCCTCTGAGGAGATCCCTAAGAAGTATTTTCGGTGTCTGCAGCACCGGGATTACTATTAGTGGACATATATTTTACTGTATCAGCAGGTAGTATAATCGTACATACTCATTTTATCCCACTTCATTTGATCCTAACTCATTTGATCCCACCTCATTTGATCCCAATTTTAGTACTGAGTCAATTTTCACCAGGTAAATTCATCCGACGAATTTAACCTCTAGTCAGTAGAACTGACTCAATACTAGGGTTCAAATCCGTCTAGTATCAGTAAATTGTTTGTGTTTATTTTATAACTTTTCGGGGTTGATAAGGGTCGTGAAACCAACTTTGTAATCAGAAGCCTCACAATACCGTTAAATCATACAGTAAAATTCGCTTAAATATTCGTGACTAAATTTTAGATTAAAAAACGGACCTTCTTTGGTTTTTTATGTTAGGTTCGCTGCGGTTAGCAAGACATTTCGGTTCACTTCCGCATCTCATTACCCGAACCACTGAAACTACACCTAACCTCACATACGGAGTTCAGCTTGGTTTTGAAAATTAGAGGTAATTCAAACATTTGTTAATCCAAACATTTCATACAAACCAACCACAGTTTTGCTGAATGTCCAATGTACCAACAAAACCAAGGTCGTCCACTTGGGTCGTTTTTTTTGGTTTTCGGCTTCCAAAACCTATTTTCTGCTCTGATTCGAGCATTTTAAAGGTAGTTTGACAGCAGTAAAATTATGTTTTGACAGCATTCTGAAAGCTCTTGTAACCTTGCGAAACGTAATTAGCTTCTGTCAAAAACCATCTTTGAAATGCTCTAATTATTGCAAAAAAAGTTTTTGGAACCCAAAATGTGAAAAAATTATTTTGATCCAAGTGGGAGACCACTTGGTTCTATTAGCACATGGGAGCCCACCAACTCTCTTCATAACTCCTTCAAAACGCGAGCAATAATAATTTAAATATTCATTTCAACAACACATCCAACAAAACAAAGAGCATAATGATGTATTTATTGGACTTTCTCAACAGCACCAGCATGACGCAACTGAGAGGCGATGCGATTCAGATTCTTTCGGCCCTGAAAGCAAACAATTATGTAAATTATGTGAAAATACATTTAGCTACCTGCTTCGTCATTTTGCGACCACCATCAGGGCTTTTCTCAGCCCACTTCAAGCCTCCAGGGTTTGCAGAACCTTTCTGTTGACGAATCCTGAAGCCAAAGAGAAGTGGTTGGGTGCAACTCCATACACCTTACGGATAGCTCCAATACCTGAAGACATCTAGAATTAAACCAATTTTAAGAGATTCCATAAAATTCCAAGAAAAATTGTACGCTTACCGGTTGGCGATCTGATGATAAGACGTCGAGCAATGCTGGCAGTGCGCACATAGTACCAGTCGGGATTAATGGGAGCCAATTTCTTGTTCTTGCCTAGCTTGACGACATCAGCCCACTCTGGAAGCATGACCTTGCCAATAAACTTAATAAATATATACGGATTCATTCCATACAAAAACCTTTTCTTCAAGAAACCGGCGATCTGCACGACAACTTCAGCTTGGTCCACATCCTAGTCGTTTGCCTATGATGCTTCAAGCAGATAGATGACTCGATTTTGCTAAAACTCAAAACAGGTAGACACCAAAAAGGTAGTTTGTATAAGCCGTATTCAAACCCTAGTACCGAGTAAATGATGAATCCATCTGGGGATGAATTTACTGGGTGTAAATTGATCTAGTACTGAAATTGGGATAAAATGAGGTGGGATCGAATGAGTTGGGATCAAATGAGTATGTACGATTATACTACCTGCTGCTACGAATGAGGAAGAGAAAGAGAATTTCCAAACGCTCGACAACCAGTAAAGAAATTTCGGGGTATAGACGTTTCGCAAAAATTTCAGAATTGAAATTTTGCGAAACGTTTCGCAAAAATTTCAGTTTGGTATTTTTTTTGTTCTCGCGGGTTCAATTCCGCCAATAGTGTTTTCATTTTTTCTACGGCCAGTTCGCGACCCTTTTTCAATAAGTTATTAAGTTATTTCAATAAGTTATTAAATTCAATAAGTTATCTTATAGCAACTTCACTGTTTAGTCAAACCAAAGCATACAATTTATTTCAACATAACGGACAAACAAGCATAACAAATTCAACACAAGCACAAACAAAGGATCAATCCTGAGCTATCCCCGGGGATCCCCTGACCTATCCCTGAGACGGTACTATATGTAGAAGTATGTGAGCCCTTGGGACGGTCATGTCAACTCCGGGACATCCTTTTTTAAGCAGCGTATAGTCGTTAGGCTTAGGCTTAGGACACCCGGTCCTGGTCTAACCAGTATTTTTTTATCCCCTCAGGTATCTCCTCCATCCCCATGTACCTTAGATTCTGGGTGTGTCCCTGACCTATCCCTAAGATCTTCTGAGCTATACCCTGAGATTAGAAATATAAAACTGAAATTTTTGCGAAACGTTTCGCAAAAATTTCAATTCTGAAATTTTTGCGAAACGTCTATGCACCGAAATTTCATATTCGGGCATATTTTGATCCGGGCACATTTTGGTCCGGGCACATTTAGGCGCGGGCACATTTTGTCACGTACCGCTAAAAAAAGGTCTCGCCAAAATATTTAAAATTAAATTTTTTTTTGGGCAAAACGAAACCGGGAAAAATTTTGGACCACTCTGTATTGGCCAAGTTTAAGTAATTATTTGCTGGTAGACGTTTCAGATTAACAAGAAAAAAAAACCCTAGAGTTACTGGATGAGCCTATATCGAGTTTAGAAAGCCAAGACATATAAAAGGAAAAGTCGCTGGAAATAATACCGGTATAAAAAGAATCACGGCTTTGAACTCGTGAGATGCAAACCACGTACTGATGGCCAAAAATTCACTGGCATTTTTCTTCAAAAAAAAACCTTGGCAACATTGATGCAGCGGAGTTCTATTTAGAAAAATATATCAAGACTAAAATTATTCAGGTTCGACGCCCTCTGCCTATCGGCCAACTGGTTTAAGTAAATCTTTTTCTAGCTACATTATTTTTTCTTTGGGGGTTGTCTATATTCTAGGAAGTAAAGTTGTCGAATTTTCACACAGCCAGCCTTTTCAGTGTAAAACCTTAAGCCACTTGAAATTATACAACAAATAAAATGCAGTCAGTCTTTAAAGGGGCATGCCCACGCTAATAAGAGGTGGTGCCCGGGAATTCAAAAAAATTTCCTTATCATTGAACTTCTGTACGCACTTTTCAACTTGGTTTCTAACAGAACCATACCTTTAATCAAATTCTAGCCCTTGTTTTGTTAGAAACCAAGTTAAAAATATGTACAGAAGTTCAATGATTAGAAAAAAATTTAATTGGCGGGCACCACCTCTTATTAGCGTGTGCATGCCCTTTAAGCTGCTAATTGCTTTAATAAACAAAAATAAATGAATAATATATGCAACCATTTTACGTATAGAACCTAACAATATGAAGTGTCTTTTCATCAAAATCTGACTGAACAAAAACAGAAATAGTTGTCTGAGCCACACGTTTGATAAAAACTCCATACAACCGCGAAATAAATTTCCTGTACGGAGAAATACAACTAAGAGTAACGATAAATTCTACAATACAATTAGTGTCAATAACACACAAAGCAACAGTCATAGCCGGTGCCGTGTGACCAATTTCAAATAAAACAAATGTAAAATACATCAGTGCAGGTACTAGCATAAAAACAGTCACAATAAATGCCTGGACCAGCGAAATCAAAATAATAGAATTTTGAGTTTTATTTTTGAAAAGTTGTGATTTTCTTTTCAACACATGATAAATAAAATAGCCAAAAGTAGGCAGCTCCAACAAAATAATGACAATAATCATAGTAAAAGTGACTACAATAGGCACAAATGAGCGGGATGTAGGGATTGCGATAAAAGTAGGTTCAGTTTCAAAAATGGATTTCAAATTTTGGTCATAATTTTGAGTCAATGTTATAATATTTACTCGATTTTGAGTAGCTGCTAGGAAAACAATGTAGGTTATAAAACAGTAAAGGCATATCAGCAAAACCATTACTGTTGCAATAAAACTTTTGATGCTTAGCCATTTTAAATACTTATTAGGAAATATGAGCCAATATCGCACAGCCAATGTCAGCATTATTCCAGTGACCATGTTGGCGGCTGCTCCAAAACACACTAAAGTCACAACTATGCTGCTAAAATAGCCATTATTGTATCGGCCAACACCAGTCTGGAATCCAGTAGTCAAAGGTGTTAAAATAATAGGTTTTGCAGTGCCCATGCAGGTCTCGAATACTAAACACCAGAAAGTGTGGTTCAAAACAAACCACTTGAAGTGACCAATGGTTTTGGACTTGGTCAGGATTATGTAGAACATTAATGGAGCTAGCAACCATGTGATCAAAAGTGTGAAACTGGAGTAGTAATAGTAGAATTTCAGCAAGGCGTCTGAGGGTGGTGTGATTTTGGACATAGCTGTTACGTAGAAAGTTCAAATTATTATTTATCTATTTTGTTTTGGTTAATTTAAAAGGCAATAAAAATTTGATTTGCTCAAGAGAAATGACCGCACAGTATTGTTTTCGCATTTTTTTAAAAGAAAATGATAATTTCGGTGGTAAAAATGTAAGCGTGTTCAAGGTGTATCCAAAAAAATATTTTAAAATAATTATTTGTTTGAGTGATCTCCCGGCTACTTTCTCAACCAAAATTTGACTTTTCGCCTTGGGGACTGAGCAAAACCACCAGAAAAGGGAATCTGAGTGCTCTGAAAAGGAAATTAATGATTAAAACATGTCTAAAATGCAAATTAAAGCTCGTTTTGCCAAGTGCCAGCGAACAAAACATGGTAGAATGCAATAGGTCGACTCTCGATTTTACCTACCTCCAAAAAGTTCGTTCCCCAGCTGGGTCCGACACTTTTTTTAGTCCAGTCTTTGAAGTGTTTCATCGGTTCTGATTCGTCAGTCTAGTCGGATTTTGCCAATCATTTTTAAGAAATGATATAGTTTCGCCATTTCGACCCGCAATTCTCGATAGTACGCACACGTAAATGGCATAAACTGATTTGGTTTGCGAAAAGGCTGAAATATGCCACGAAAAAGATTATTTCTGCCACGAAAAACGACATACCACGAAAAAGCGGAAATGTACCACGAAAAAGCTGAAATGTGCCACGAAAAAAATTATTTATGCCTTTTTCTGTCCAAGACCAACCAAATTTAGCAATATTTTGCAAGAATTCAAATTTTTTAGTCATGAAATAACTTGGATCCCTCAGAATCCCACCCCGGAATGACCAGAAGCCCCTGAAAGTTGGTTTATTGGGGGTTTGCCTAAGGGGGAGTAAACTTTTTGCGAAAATTCGATTGGGCGGGTCAGAATTCCGGTCCGACCGGCTTAATCGCTCAGAATCCCAGGTTTATGGTGGTTTTGAGTAGTTCAGGGTGGAATTCTGAGTGATTCAGCCGATCGGACCGGGATTCTGATCCGCTCAATCGAATTTTCGCAAAAAGTTTACTCCCCCTTAGGCAAACCCCCAATAAACCAACTTTCAGGGGCTTCTGGCCATTCCGGGGTGGGATTCTGACCGATCCAAGTTATTTCATGACTAAAAAATTTGAATTCTTGCAAAATATTGCTAAATTTGGTTGGTCTTGGACAGAAAAAGCCATAAATAATTTTTTTCGTGGCACATTTCAGCTTTTTCGTGGTACATACATTTCCGCTTTTTCGTAGTATATCGTTTTTCGTGGCAGAAATAATCTATTTCGTGGCATATTTCAGCCTTTTCGCAAACCAAATCAGTATGAGCCCACGTAAATTCGAAAAAAAACTGAATTTAGGTGTACGTATCATCGAGAGTTGCGGGTCATAAT
The DNA here is from genome assembly GCA_004194705.1 of Ditylenchus dipsaci. Lineage (NCBI taxonomy): Eukaryota > Metazoa > Nematoda > Chromadorea > Rhabditida > Anguinidae > Ditylenchus > Ditylenchus dipsaci. Next base: position 30,886 of record SADC01000031.1, read on the forward strand.
GGCGAAACTCTATTATTTATTAAAAATGATTGGCAAAATCCGAATCCTTGCGATATTTGGGACGAGATTGACGAATCAGAGCCGATGAAACACTTCAAAGACTGGGCTAAAAAAAGTGTCGGACCCAGCTGGTGAACGAGCTTTTTGGGGGTACATAAAGAAGCTATTTTAGAGAGACCATAACTTTACAAAAAATAAATTTCGGAGTACTTGAACCTGAAAGAAAATGATGGTATGAAAAATTTTCAAAAAAAAAAGACTGATTTTGAAGATTAATTATTTGTTTTGTTCTTTATTTGTTCTTAAAATTCAAATAAGTTATTTTGTAGCCATGAAAGTCAGCTTTTTAAGAAACTATTGACTTGCTTAATGCATGGAGAATTAGCTGAGATACAGTGATTTGAACGAAATGGCCCACTTTTCTGCTCTAAAACATTTTTTTGCCATCAGATTGAAAAGCTTAGATTTTCAGCACTAACGGAAATCAACATGAAATCTGAGACCAAACGCTACCTTTATTACAGTCCGCCTTTCCACTGTTAAAGGGCAAATAAATTTTTATTGCCTTTTAAATTAACCAAAACAAAATAGATAAATAATAATTGAACTTTCTACGTAACAGCTATGTCCAAAATCACACCACCCTCAGACGCCTTGCTGAAATTCTACTATTACTACTCCAGTTTCACACTTTTGATCACATGGTTGCTAGCTCCATTAATGTTCTACATAATCCTGACCAAGTCCAAAACCATTGGTCACTTCAAGTGGTTTGTTTTGAACCACACTTTCTGGTGTTTAGTATTCGAGACCTGCATGGGCACTGCAAAACTATTATTTTAACACCTTTGACTACTGGATTCCAGACTGGTGTTGGCCGATACAATAATGGCTATTTTAGCAGCATAGTTGTGACTTTAGTGTGTTTTGGAGCAGCCGCCAACATGGTCACTGGAATAATGCTGACATTGGCTGTGCGATATTGGCTCATATTTCCTAATAAGTATTTAAAATGGCTAAGCATCAAAAGTTTTATTGCAACAGTAATGGTTTTGCTGATATGCCTTTACTGTTTTATAACCTACATTGTTTTCCTAGCAGCTACTCAAAATCGAGTAAATATTATAACATTGACTCAAAATTATGACCAAAATTTGAAATCCATTTTGAAACTGAACCTACTTTTATCGCAATCCCTACATCCCGCTCATTTGTGCCTATTGTAGTCACTTTTACTATGATTATTTCATTATTTTGTTGGAGCTGCCTACTTTTGGCTATTTTATTTATCATGTGTTGAAAAGAAAATCACAACTTTTCAAAAATAAAACTCAAAATTCTATTATTTTGATTTCGCTGGTCCAGGCATTTATTGTGACTGTTTTTATGCTAGTACCTGCACTGATGTATTTTACATTTGTTTTATTTGAAATTGGTCACACGGCACCGGCTATGACTGTTGCTTTGTGTGTTATTGACACTAATGTATTGTAGAATTTATCGTTACTCTTAGTTGTATTTCTCCGTACAGGAAATTTATTTCGCGGTTGTATGGAGTTTTTATCAAACGTGTGGCTCAGACAACTATTTCTGTTTTTCAGTCAGATTTTGATGAAAAGACACTTCATATTGTTAGGTTCTATACGTAAAATGGTTGCATATATTATTCATTTATTTTTGTTTATTAAAGCAATTAGCAGCTTAAAGGGCATGCACACGCTAATAAGAGGTGGTGCCCGCCAATTAAATTTTTTCCTAATCATTGAACTTCTGTACATATTTTTAACTTGGTTTCTAACAAAACAAGGGCTAGAATTTGATTAAAGGTATGGTTCTGTTAGAAACAAGTTGAAAAGTGCGTACAGAAGTTCAATGATAAGGAAATTTTTTTGAATTCCCGGGCACCACCTCTTATTAGCGTGGGCATGCCCCTTTAAAGACTGACTGCATTTTATTTGTTGTATAATTTCAAGTGGCTTAAGGTTTTACACTGAAAAGGCTGGCTGTGTGAAAATTCGACAACTTTACTTCCTAGAATATAGACAACCCCCAAAGAAAAAATAATGTAGCTAGAAAAAGATTTACTTAAACCAGTTGGCCGATAGGCAGAGGGCGTCGAACCTGAATAATTTTAGTCTTGATATATTTTCTAAATAGAACTCCGCTGCATCAATGTTGCCAAGGTTTTTTTTTGAAGAAAAATGCCAGTGAATTTTTGGCCATCAGTACGTGGTTTGCATCTCACGAGTTCAAAGCCGTGATTCTTTTTATACCGGTATTATTTCCAGCGACTTTTCCTTTTATATGTCTTGGCTTTCTAAACTCGATATAGGCTCATCCAGTAACTCTAGGGTTTTTTTTCTTGTTAATCTGAAACGTCTACCAGCAAATAATTACTTAAACTTGGCCAATACAGAGTGGTCCAAAATTTTTCCCGGTTTCGTTTTGCCCAAAAAAAAATTTAATTTTAAATATTTTGGCGAGACCTTTTTTTAGCGGTACGTGACAAAATGTGCCCGCGCCTAAATGTGCCCGGACCAAAATGTGCCCGGATCAAAATATGCCCGAATATGAAATTTCGGTGCATAGACGTTTCGCAAAAATTTCAGAATTGAAATTTTGCGAAACGTTTCGCAAAAATTTCAGTTTTATATTTCTAATCTCAGGGTATAGCTCAGAAGATCTTAGGGGATAGGTCAGGGGACACACCCAGAATCTAAGGTACATGGGATGGAGGAGATACCTGAGGGGATAAAAAATACTGGTTAGACCAGGACCGGGTGTCCTAAGCCTAAGCCTAACGACTATACGCTGCTTAAAAAAGGATGTCCCGGAGTTGACATGACCGTCCCAAGGGCTCACATACTTCTACATATAGTACCGTCTCAGGGATAGGTCAGGGGATCCCCGGGGATAGCTCAGGATTGATCCTTTGTTTGTGCTTGTGTTGAATTTGTTATGCTTTGTTTGTCCGTTATGTTGAAATAAATTGTATGCTTTGGTTTGACTAAACAGTGAAGTTGCTATAAGATAACTTATTGAATTTAATAACTTATTGAAATAACTTAATAACTTATTGAAAAAGGGTCGCGAACTGGCCGTAGAAAAAATGAAAACACTATTGGCGGAATTGAACCCGCGAGAACAAAAAAAATACCAAACTGAAATTTTTGCGAAACGTTTCGCAAAAATTTCAATTCTGAAATTTTTGCGAAACGTCTATACCCCGAAATTTCTTTACTGGTTGTCGAGCGTTTGGAAATTCTCTTTCTCTTCCTCATTCGTAGCAGCAGGTAGTATAATCGTACATACTCATTTGATCCCAACTCATTCGATCCCACCTCATTTTATCCCAATTTCAGTACTAGATCAATTTACACCAGTAAATTCATCCCCAGATGGATTCATCATTTACTCGGTACTAGGGTTTGAATACGGCTTATACAAACTACCTTTTTGGTGTCTACCTGTTTTGAGTTTTAGCAAAATCGAGTCATCTATCTGCTTGAAGCATCATAGGCAAACCGACTAGGATGTGGACCAAGCTGAAGTTGTCGTGCAGATCGCCGTTTCTTGAAGAAAAGGTTTTTTGTATGGGAATGAATCCGTATATATTTATTAAGTTTATTGGCAAGGTCATGCTTCCAGAGTGGGCTGATGTCGTCAAGCTAGGCAAGAACAAGAAATTGGCTCCCATTAATCCCGACTGGTACTATGTGCGCACTGCCAGCATTGCTCGACGTCTTATCATCAGATCGCCAACCGGTAAGCGTACAATTTTTCTTGGAATTTTATGGAATCTCTTAAATTTGGTTTAATTCTAGATGTCTTCAGGTATTGGAGCTATCCGTAAGGTGTATGGAGTTGCACCCAACCACTTCTCTTTGGCTTCAGGATTCGTCAACAGAAAGGTTCTGCAAACCCTGGAGGGCTTGAAGTGGGCTGAGAAAAGCCCTGATGGTGGTCGCAAAATGACGAAGCAGGTAGCTAAATGTATTTTCACATAATTTACATAATTGTTTGCTTTCAGGGCCGAAAGAATCTGAATCGCATCGCCTCTCAGTTGCGTCATGCTGGTGCTGTTGAGAAAGTCCAATAATACATCATTATGCTCTTTGTTTTGTTGGATGTGTTGTTGAAATGAATATTTAAATTATTATTGCTCGCGTTTTGAAGGAGTTATGAAGAGAGTTGGTGGGCTCCCATGTGCTAATAGAACCAAGTGGTCTCCCACTTGGATCAAAATATTTTTTCACATTTTTGGGTTCCAAAAACTTTTTTTGCAATAATTAGAGCATTTCAAAGATGGTTTTGACAGAAGCTAATTACGTTTCGCAAGGTTACAAGAGCTTTCAGAATGCTGTCAAAACATAATTTTACTGCTGTCAAACTACCTTTAAAATGCTCGAATCAGAGCAGAAAATAGGTTTTGGAAGCCGAAAACCAAAAAAAACGACCCAAGTGGACGACCTTGTTTTGTTGGTACATTGGACATTCAGCAAAACTGTGGTTGGTTTGTATGAAATGTTTGGATTAACAAAATGTTTGAATTACCTCTAATTTTCAAAACCAAGCTGAACTCCGTATGTGAGGTTAGGTGTAGTTTCAGTGGTTCGGGTAATGAGATGCGGAAGTGAACCGAAATGTCTTGCTAACCGCAGCGAACCTAACATAAAAAACCAAAGAAGGTCCGTTTTTTAATCTAAATTTAGTCACGAATATTTAAGCGAATTTTACTGTATGATTTAACGGTATTGTGAGGCTTCTGATTACAAAGTTGGTTTCACGACCCTTATCAACCCCGAAAAGTTATAAAATAAACACAAACAATTTACTGATACTAGACGGATTTGAACCCTAGTATTGAGTCAGTTCTACTGACTAGAGGTTAAATTCGTCGGATGAATTTACCTGGTGAAAATTGACTCAGTACTAAAATTGGGATCAAATGAGGTGGGATCAAATGAGTTAGGATCAAATGAAGTGGGATAAAATGAGTATGTACGATTATACTACCTGCTGATACAGTAAAATATATGTCCACTAATAGTAATCCCGGTGCTGCAGACACCGAAAATACTTCTTAGGGATCTCCTCAGAGGGGTGAATCCAACCCTTATGTTGTAGAAAGGGAATAAGAGAAGTAGGTTTATTAAGCTTAAACGGGAGCAATACAATTAAGCTAACTCGTAGCACAAGAACACAATAACGAAAAACAGCAAAAGCCAAAACGGCTAACATCAAAAATACAATCTACAAATACGTTATCTCCGCGGAGATCAAGCAATGGGGTGAGTGGGGCAATAAGCAATAGGGGCACACACAAGCAAATAGGTGGTGATAATCTGGTGAGGTGATTTCTGGCCAGCATACACACAAGGGCAATATGCACAAATAGAGGGGATAAGCTGGCCGCTGGGAGAGAGTCTGGAATGTGGTTGGTGGTGAGGCAAATTGCCCTTCGACCCGATCGATTCTCCTCGGAGACTAGCAAGCACTTAAATTAGCACTCAACTCTACAGTACGAAGGAGGAAGACAAAAAGAATTGCCAAACGCTCGACAACCAGTAAAGAAATTTCAGATCCGGGCATATTTTGGTCTGGGCACATTTTGGTCCAGGCACATTTTGTCCGTGACCGTTTTTTTTTAGACAGCCTGCCATTTTGTTTGACATCAAACGTAACTAATACAGTCAAGTCCCGCATTAGTGTTCGCCTAAGGGGCCGGCCTCAGATGTATACTAATTATTCTTTCGGGGACTTGGGGCTGAGATGCGCACACCCACATACCTTTGACATACTTCCAAGCAAGACTTTTGATCATAATTGCATAAAGAAGCTATTTTTGCCAGTGACCAAAACATGGTAGAATACCCCAATATATGGCGGTTTGCTTTGGCTGACAAGGCAAAAAAGTCAAATTTTGGCCAAAAATGCTAAGAAGACAAATTTGAAATGTTTTTTATTTCGGATGAGACACTTTAAAAAAGCCATATATTAACTTTTTTGTTTGAATTTTCTAAGTTAGCATTTATTTTTATACATTTCTGGGTATCATATACAAATTAAAATAAAAATGCTTTATTTAACTTCCATTTTCTTCAGTTGCGTCATTAGTGCTTTGTTGCTGTGCCTCAGCTGTTATTTTTTTCTGTTCTTCAGCCAACTCTTCCCATTTTCCTGCATTGTATCTTCAAATACCAATCGTAGAAAAAATTGAAAATATCGTTTTCAATCTTACAATGATCTTTCCTTAAGCTTTTCCGCATCAGGAATTACTCCGGATATAGTCTCATAGCAGGGCACACAAATGCCTCGCATAAAACCTACCTGCATTTGAGGAAGCTCGTTAGCCTTCGTCCTATCCATCATGGGAATTGGCTCTCTTCCGTTAATCTTTTCCGCGTCGCCCTAACAAAAAACAGATTAAAAGATTAAAACATCAGTATATTTTCTACTTACTTGCTCATAAAATTCCTCGAAAATGACCTTTACAGTTTCCGTCTGAACTTTCCAGGGCTTAGCAGTAGCTATGAGATCACAGGCCGTCATTAAAATAGCCTGGGCGAGACTCCTGCATAAAATCATTAAAGGACCATGCAACTTGATAAGCATAGCAATTTGGATATTTTGAATTTGCGCGGAACGACCTTAATTTTGTCAATAAGGTTTTCAAATCGTTTTTTTGCATGTGAAATTTTTTCAAATTATAGAAGCGTCTATTAGTCGCACCTAACGTTGCTTGACAATGCCAGATCCGACGAGTTAGGGCTTTTACGCGAGCCTTTCACTGCTCTACAACTGTCTTATATCTCTATATAGTATTTGGGTCGGGGGGGGGGGGGGGGGTGGGGGGGGATGGGAGGGGGGCGGAGGTGTCCGTCCGTCCGTCACACTTTTTCTGAATTTGTGGTGTTCAAGACTGATTTTTGCCTACTTTTTGCAGTTTGATCTTTGATATTTTTCCGGAACCCTCAAGTTTAACATCTTAGCTTTCTTTTAAGCACAAATACGTGAAATTAAAGATGCTTCTAAAAAATTTTTCCTTGCCCTCCAAATTGGTGATGGTGGATGTGTAATCTCTACAATCAAACTTTAATATAAAGTACACTCTGGAGACCAGGTCAAGTGTACGTTATAGTAGGCTTAACAGGCGAGGGTTGGTGAGGTAGGCGAGGATAGGTGAGGATAGGCAAGGGTAAGAGAGGATAAGCGAGGATAGGCGAGGATAGGCAAAATAAGTGAAAAAAGGTGAGGCTAGGGCGAGGGTACGCGAGGTAGGCGAAAATAGGCGAGGATAGGCGAGGATAAGCAAGGTTAGGCGAGGGTATGCGGGTAGAGTAGGTGGGTAAACAGGTAGGGTGAATGATCTAGCCTAACCATTAACGCACTCAAAAGATAAATGGACGATACGTAAAAATGCCACGTTTTGGAGAAAAAGTGCCACGTTTTTGTGAAAAAGTGCAACGTTTTTTCGATTCTAGTCAAGAAAGCCAAAATGTGCCACGTTTTAGTGAAAAAGTGCCACGTTTTTGTGGAAATCTGCCACGTTTTCTGACAATAAGGTTTCTTAGACAAATCTATGATTTACACCTGAAATTTTGAAGATTACCATTAGCTTGCTATTGATATGTCCTTGGAACAAAGCGACCAATAAAACCAGGCATATCTGTGCAAAACTAGGCAAATTTGAAAAAAACGTGGCACTTTTTCACTAAAACGTGGCACTTTTTCTCCAGAACGTGGCATATTTCCGTTTTATCCAAAGATAAATCTACCCGAACTATTATTGTGAATGAACCACTAATGTTCCCGAACCACAGGAATAGTGCTTGAACTACCAATGTTCCCGAACGGCATAGGCGCCGATAGGCGCCTGCAGACCCTAGTAACTCAGTGTTAGAAATTGACTTAAAAATGAAACTCAAATTTTAAATGCACATACCGTATTTCCTCTAATTGCCGCCCCGGGGCGCTTATTCTTCAAACCTCTGAAAATTTTGAAATTGTCAATCAAAAATGGTCTTAACTCTGAAATCTTAGTCAAAAAAGAGGGGGGGGGCGTTTATTAGAGCAGGGGCGTTTATTAGAGGTAATACGGTAAAAAAAATAATTCGTAAACATTATGGACAAGATCAGGGTTGGCCAATGGGAAAATTCTCGAGAAATTGATCGAGAAGTTTTTCGGTTTTTTCTCGAGCAAAATCTAAATTTTGCTCGGCCGTATGAAAAAAGAGCGAAATATTTTTTTTGACGCGCGCTGGAATAGGGTTTGCAGCGACGTGGCTACAATGTACCAATATAGCACCGGATTCATAGTCAGCGCAGTCGATTTGCTTAAAAAACTTCCCATTAAATATCAAGCTCGTTATCGCATTCTAAATTACGCTCACGACAATAAATATTTGAATGTGACAAAATTTCGTTTTATGGATAATTGTTGTGTTAAGAGAATTTAGAATTAGAAATTGATATTGAAAGGGCAGTTCAATTAGTAAATTGACTACGCTGAACATAAATCCAGCAAATAATAATTCACTAACTAGTGTTTTGAACTTTTAAGTAATATTAAGTAAAAAAGTTATTGCTTGATTTTGCTCGGTTTTAGAGAATTTTTTCAAGAATATTCTCAAAAATGTTGTCAAAAATTTTCTCGAAAAGATTTTGCTCGAGAAAAATTCCAACCCTAGACAAGATTTAAGTGGTCCCGCGCGAATTAGAAACTCATTAAAGGACCATAGCCGTCGCCGACAACGAGAATTTCAAATGTATGAATTCGCGCGGGACAGTTCTTTTTCGTCTTCCATTGTACTCTTTTGTCTTGCTTCGAATGACTCGAAAGAGTAAAATGAAAGAAGAAAGATGACTGTCAAACATTTGAAATTCTCGTTCTCGGCGACGGCTATGGTCTTTTAAGGGTTCTTTAAATCTTCATGGCTCTTTAAGTTATAATTGTTTAGAAATATTAAACGAATTTCATCAGGACAAAAAATTACCCAATTATTTTATGAATTAAAAATTACCTGTGTGTATCATTTTTCCAGTCGAAGTTTCCTTCTTTATGATGGCATTTAGTTTGGCTTTGTTAGGAAAAAATAAGGCTAGATCGGTAGCTAGAATGCAATATTTGATCAATCCTAACACTTCTTTGTATTCTTCGGAATGTAGAGATTTCAAAATGTTGTGGCCGTCCTAGTTATAAAAATCATTAGTTTTAAAAATATTTAACTTTTCTAAATTTTCATATAATCATAATCGTTTAAATCTTTTAAAAGTTTAGTGGGTGCTTAGGAAAGCATTTTGTGACTAACACGGGAAAGGCACGACCACCCCGTCACGTATCAAAGAACATTATATATCAAAAGATAGCTCTCTTTGAGCTGATCTCGGAACCCTTCGCAAAATCTGCTATGCGCTGAACTGCACCGAGATAAAAATATAAGCATATAAGCAAAAATATAAGCTGAAAATATAAGCATCAAAATAGCATCAAAAATTTTAATGCTTTTCGATGCGGTTTTGAAGCTTTCGAGAACTACATCGTGGCCCAAGAGATTCTGCCGATTTCAAACGATCATAACTGTTTTTTACTATTGAATTTTGACAAACGGTTTTTGGCAATTGTCTCAGAAAAAGTATACATTTTGTTTGGTATACAATGTCAAAAATACGGTTTTTGCTTGGTCCCACCTGTGGTTTGGTCCTGGTCTTTGGATAGTAGGCAAAGCCTAAACTACAGGGGGAGACCAAGTTTTTAACATTATATACCAAACAAAATGTATACTTTTTCTGAGAATATCGCCAAAGACCATTTGTCGAAATTCGATGTTCAAAAAGAGTTATTAGCGTTTGAAATCAGCTGAATTCCTTGGACCACCCTGTATAGTTCTGACGACTCAATTTTATTTCTCGGTCACTAATACATTTATTGTCAAATTTCAAACTTCTTTCGAGACAACAAATATTTAAACGTTTAATATTTGTTGGAGTCTAAATACCTTTTTTGTGGAAAGGGATTTATAATTTGACAGTGATTTTTGCAAATTAAAGAACATCTTTGTAAAGAATTCGCTGAACACGAATCCGGTATCAGAATTTAGGTTTTGCTTAGCAAGAAAGAAGTTTTCCGTCAATTTTAATTGAATTAATTATTATTTTTAAACTTTTTTATGATTTGTGTTGCACTTTTTATGGTTTTAAAACACTTATATCAATTTCTTTCTTGATGGAAAAATAGCATTATTGTGAAAAAAACTGATGACATCGGAATCATTTTTACACATTAGACTAAGTGACCCGTTGATTTGTTTTTAATTTCTTCAAAGGGATCAGGTTTAAGGGATTTACCAGATAATTAAATGCGGGGAGGAGAAGAATGGGCCATTTCAAATTGGGCCAATTCAATTTGGGCCATTTTCAATTGGGCCATTTCAAATTGCGCCAATGCATATTGCGCCATTTCGAATTGGGCCATTTTCAAATTGGTCCAATGCAAATTGGGCCAATTTCAAAATGGGCCACGATTTTGAATCAAACAACAGTTAAAAAATTGCCAATAAGTTGGCGCAATTTGAATTGACCCAATTTGAAATTGGCCCTATTTGCATTGGCCCAATTTGAACTTGGTCCAATTTGAAATGGCGCAATTTGCATTGGCGCAATTTGAAAATGGCCCAAATTGAATTGGCCAATTCTTCTCCTCCCCTTTAATGCTTAGTTTTGAAGGACCATACTTGTTGATTACAATGGGAATTCGGAAAATTCAAATGCGCGCGGGACTCTTTTTTTTTACTCCGAAATTATTTTTTTAATCATTTATTTCATATTGACAACAATGTATAAAAACAACAGCGCAGATGCGGAATCGAACCTGAGATCTACTTGCACCACACCACGCTGCTATACCACTGAGCAACCCAGGTCACTTATATAGATATTTAGTTCTTTATTTCCATATACCATTCAAAAATTATTTTTGGAGTAAAAAAAAGTGTCCCGGACGCGTTTGAATGTGTCAAATTCTCATCGTCATCAACAAGTATGGTCCTTTAAGGTATTTTACCGTGTTACACCCTCCAAGCGCGTGATATGGTGCTTAAAATATTTGGGGTTTGAGATGCTGGCACACACATCAAAAAATTAACCTGCTGCAAAATAGTGACTGTCTGATTGAAGTGATGGTGTTCCATGACACTGGTCGAATAAATAGATGCCAATGGAGTGGACATAGATTTCATGTAAGAATTACTTTTGCCTCTATGATCTAAATCATGACATATTGCAGCCACAAATAAACCCAACTTCTGAAACCAAACCTGTAAAAAATTAGTAAAACAAAATTAAAAAGTTCCACCTCCAAAGGCCTAAACTCCTTGTCTCGAAGCAAAAAGACAAACATTGCATGAGCCACGGTCCAGCCATGAGTCCAGTTGTGATATGGCACTTTTCTGTAGTTTTCCTAACAGTAAGTATAAAACGCACAAGATCGTCCAAGTCAAAATTTCTAAACGACAAAAATCAAATTATATCAAAAAAATTGAGAAAGTTACATAATTCCACTAAATAATGTTCTAAACATGTACACTGCATACAAAGGTTTTCCAATTCCGAGAGACGATTTCCGTTAAACTCAAATCTAAAATTCGATAATTTTTTATAAATTACTTCAAATTAAAAAAAAACAAATCTTAGGTTCTCGTTGACTATCGGTTTAGTATGCACCATTATTTATTGCAAGGTTCGTATGACGAATTGAAAAAAATAAATTTGTGTAAAAAAAGGACAGTTTGACCATTGTTTGTCATTTTACTGCCAATTTTTAAGCGAAAAAAATGATTTTGACTAATAATTTCAAAAATAAAAAAATTGTGGTTTCAAAAAAAAGACGGGTTGGCCTCAATTGCAGACAAGATTTTTTTGTTTTTTAGTTCGTGGTAGATATATATAAGTGGTTTTATCTAATTCTGCATGATTTACATGATTTCAGTCGCAGTCACATTGCGTCCAGAACATTTTGTACATTAGTACTGATCCGCAAAAGTCGGTCTGCAAATGTTGCGTCCGCAAAATTCGGTCTGCAAGCGTTGCGTCTAAAAAATCTTGTCCGCAAGTGAAGCCAACCCATTAAACAAAGAAATGATAGAAAAAAGGTCAATAACTATTAGTAAGTCGAAACACGATCAAGGCGCCGATAGGCGCCTCCTGCCTCTTGTAGAAAAAACGGTGAGCCGAACTATTGATTTTGTGAACTTTGGTAAGATTTAAAGACTGACATACGACTCGATACACATTGTCACTCGATACAGTTGCGACTCGATACGCCAACTCGATACAGTTGCGACTTGATACACCAACTCGATACACTTTATTTTTGTGAGTTATAATAGCCTTTTCGCCTTATTTATTAATCGATACTGAATCAAAAAAAATCACTAATAGAAGTATCATATTCTTTTACATTTTATTGGACCAAAGACAGAATAACAACAAAAATGGTTAAACATAACAGTAATTTGTGACTATTAGCCTTTTCTTCACTTCACACATTTTCTATGTCCACCGGCGGATGATTGACATCGGCAACTGCTTGGTGAAAAATTTCTTCTTGTTCAGATTCTACACGTTCTTCATCGTCATCCAGCATTGATCTAAACTCCTTCTATAAAAATTTATGAGCATAACAAGTAAACAACCTGTACTACACAAAATTTATTCCCATTAGACGGCCTATTTTTTTAAGATAGCGAGACATCTCTCGACCCCACCTTCTGAACCACCAGGTTATTCTGATATTCGATTGCAAGGCCAACAGACTGGATTTAAAATAAACCATAAAAGCTCAAAAATTTAGCAAAACCTCATCTTGCGATATAGCCCCTGTTTTACATGGAACGAGCACAGTTTGACTGGAACTCCAGGAACGATTTCCGTAAACGAAGTGTAACCAGCTATCTCTGCATCAAAATTAGTGTATCGAATAGCGCTGAGAAAACGAGGCGATCTCGATTGATCTCGATTGATCTCCCCTGCTCGATTGATCTCGTACTAAATTGAATACTCAACGTTAAAAGAACAATAAATAATTACCTTGCTGCCACATTCTCTGATACACTTCTGTTGTCTTTCTTTTCATCAGCACAGTGACTAGCGGTGTCGAATAGCTTTCTCGGACCAGTCCAAATACCAGATAAATCTGCTTGACTCCATTAGGCGCATACTTGAACGTACCATCCGAGATTATGTGAGTGCAACTTCTTAGCAGATTTAGTTGCAGTGGTGAAGAGAAAATGAGCATATCATCATCTGGAACAGGACACTAAATCGAGTCTTTGAAAATAAAAACAAACCTCTATGAAGAAGAAGCTGCTCTTCAAAATGCTCATGACCAATCATTACCTCCGTTGCACGAAGCGTCGAACGCGTTCTTTTATTCTCATCAGCCAAATATTGAGGAATGTAGTGATATTAGGAAAACGCTTTCTACTAGATCGATACAGGAAGCCTTTATCGCTTCCACACCTCCGCAAACTGCATTTCTAATCTGCCGATACTCTTAAAATAAATTTAGTAGAATATCAAACTGAAAAATAAATACCTTCTTCCGTTTTTTCTTGGCACTCGATATTGATCCTTTGGTCCATACGAACCCTCACTGCTGCAGCTGTTTCTTGTTTACCACCACCAGCTGCCCTTTCTGCCAGGAAAAACCTTCGAATTATCGTCCCTGTTACCTATAACGACGTATGCCGTAACGGTTTGACTTCGGCTCGCATATGTGAGTGTAATTAGCTGGATCATCTAGCCATGTTGTACCAGAAATATTGAACTTCAGAGACGCCACTTTGGATTTGTTGGCACTCGATTCATTAATGGCTTGACATCCAGAGCAACGGAAATAGCCCTGCTCGATTTTATTTTTCGTTGACATTCTTCCTGTCTTTGTCCATAGATAGCATATTCTGCCATCATCAGTATAAGTAATCGGTGCAGTTCGGGCTCTTATACGCTGTGTATGCACAAGTACGACTCTGTACATGCTGATTAATACCTGAAAACGTGAAGTAAAGACTATCAGGCTTTTAATTTATACAAATATAATAAATAACAAGAGGACTTTGCTACCACAAAACCTGACTATAACACTAGTCGGGAGTCGAACCTGAGACTCGGTGTATCGAGTTGGTGTATCGAGTCGCAACTGTATCGAGTTGGCGTATCGAGTCGCAACTGTATCGAGTTGGCGTATCGAGTCGCAACTGTATCGAGTTGGTGTATCGAGTCACAACTGTATCGAGTTGGCGTATCGAGTCGCAACTGTATCGAGTTGGTGTATCGAGTCACAATGTGTATCGAGTCGTCGTTATACCAGATTTAAATTCATCCTGTCGTGTTTTGAGCCGATGGCAGCAGCGCTGGAAACTCATCCTCGGCTCGTCCTTTATATTTTACAGCCTTTGTCATTTAAAATGTTGTAAAGTTTTAAATGTTGTGTACTACATCTGTTCAGAAGACTCTCATCTAAAACTGGTCAAAAAAATCTTAAAAGATGCTCAGAGTTGAGCAAAAAGACACTAAAATCTAAAAACGAGTATATGGACGAGTTTGGGACGAGTTGCTCGTCCTTAGACTTTTGATCTATTTTATATTTGACTTATTGTTTAATCTGTGTTACGATCTCTTAATAATTTTGTAGAGTAACATCTTGTGAACAGATCTATAATAAAATATTTAATGAAACGCATGAAATAGTTTATCGAGAAAGAAAACGAAATGCTGATGCACAATTTATAGGGCAACCCCGGGATGATTTTACGCTAATTTATTACTGTAGCACAAATGTCGTCAGAATATTTGATACTTTACAAAAGCAGAGCACAGGGGCATTAAAATTCAAAATATAATCACTTTCAAATATTTGCGCCAAATCAAAATTTTTTAAAATTGGATTGATTTTCTATTGATTCATGTTTTCTACCGATGTTCGATAAATATTATTAGTTTTACTGGTACATGTGATTGGCTTAGATCGCCTTGAGTGTAGCTTTCCAACAAGCCATCACTCATCTATAAAACATGAAAAATTGTGACCACAATAGATTATCGAACAAATCATTCGATAACGAAATTTCGAGTTGTCAAATGCGAAAGAGTTTGCACGACTATATTTCTCATATCACCGAAAAACTAAACCGGAGCTCAATAGAGGATTAAATTTGCTGCAATTTGTACCAAAGAGGTATGTAAAAATACAATTTTGGTGGTTTATACAAAATTAGATGAAAAACGCAAAAACCCCTATTTTTAGTCGAAAAATGCCAGTTGTTTACTTCATATGGTTTCTAGTTCTGAAATTCTATCCTTAAAAAATTTTCCGGTTATTTAGATAGAAATGGTTTGGGCTTTATTTTGGTGTATAGAACGTCTTAAAATCGACGCTTTTTTTAGATATTTTGACGGACTGAAATTCGGCGTAATTTTCAGGCATGATGAAGGCTCGCAATTCAAGTCATAAGAAGCGGCTGCAAGTTCTGAATCTGCTATACGGAGTCAAATGGTTCAAAATCAGGAAACGCATACAAGAAAAGTCCTTGGTGAGCAAATGGACAAGCAAAAGATAGCTAAAAAAGGATCAGGTGAGCAAGCTCAGGAAGCTGGGAGGATGCGTCTTTGTAAGCTGATTACCTTACTGTTTGGTGGTGTTATGACTTCTTATAGCGAAACAGGTCGAAGAAAAGAAAGCTGGAAGACGAATCAAAAGCAGCACTCTCGGTCAAGAGACAGAGTGCAGCAGTAAGTAGGTAGAGTTAAGAGCCTCAACTTGAATGAGCAGCAGGATGAAGTGATAGCCAAGTTCCGCAAATCTTCCCTACGATGGACGTTGAAAAGGTTTTTGTCATTGTCTCAGCAAATCTCTCGATAATTATTTTTCTAGACAACGCAGCCGCCTTGAAAGGAAGCGTAGAGTCTATTTTGCGAGAATTTCAAGGATGCAGTAGTCGAATACTGTCTGGGAACAATTTTGCGGATGGATGCAAGCGGGATACGCGACGAGCCTAACACTCTGTTGCTCCGGAGGTGTAATTTGTATGTTGCAATACTTCTTGATTTTTCATAAATTGCTTTCAGATCATATTTCTGGCAATTGAAGGCGTTTTCAACGCGGAAGGCATCAATGAGAAGTGGAGGAGAAGTTGTCAGAAGATCGTAGAAAGGCCCACGCTGAAGCCGACAGAACGTTATCTAGCCGCAAAGTATTTTAGGCTAAACATTGTCCTCGTTATTTTTTTTAGAATTGTTTGTTTGATTTTATTGGTTGAATTCAGAGTTCATTATTTGTTTCGCTAATAAAGAGACTTTATAAATGAGTTAAGTGCTTGAGGCTTTCCTCGTTTTCCGAATTTTTAGTCTTTTGTATTTGTGGTTAGTACTCGTAAAAATTAAATTGCTGCAAATAAGGATATATCTTCTAATTAAACCCACCACATCCCCCCCTCTTTTTTTGACTAGAACTTCAGACTTAAAGCCATTTTTCATTTAGAATTTCAAGATTTTTGTGCATCCAAAAATTTAGCCACGGGGGCTAAATTATAGAGACCGCATCGGCCCTTCGGCGGGATTTCAGGACAGGATTTTCAACTAAAAAAATTCGCGATCGGGATTTTGAAATTAACGGTGGATTTCGGGACGGGATTTTCGGCCAAAATCAGGGCGGGCGGGACGGGATCCCGCCGGGATCCCCTCCCGATGTGGTCTCTACTAAATACAGGAAATACGGTAAAAAGCATTTCGGCAAAATTCTTTTTTGAAATTTCATGGCGTTTTGTTGTTTTTAAAGTGATTATGTTTTTGAATTTAGGCAGGAGTGCACTTTATGGGGTTATCCAAAAGTGGGTTTTTTTAGGGAAAGTATTTCATAGGACCTGAGAACGATAGAAACGGCAAAAAAATGTGTGGGAAGGCCGTGGCAAAAAGAGACTCTATATGCATTTTTTGATCAAGAGTACTTCTCGAATCATGTCTAAGGTATGTGAGTGCGCGCATCTCTAACTCTCAAGCCGCCTGAGCCCCTTCGGGGCGTAGGGGGCTTGGAGTTGAGATGCGCACACCCACATACCTTAGACACAAATCACTCGAAAGTGACTCTGGATGCATCAAAGAGCATGCATACCAGAGTTATTTATGCGGTAGGCCCCAGTATTCAAAACTATGTTCAACATCTTCTTGTTAGTGGCACCTGTGTGATTAGTGGCCCCTTTTTATTCCTTCCCCTCCCTATACAGCCCTTATTCCCTTTGAATTCAAAAGGCGCCAATTTAAATTTTTGAAATTTTGACTAAAAACACCATGATATCCCCCTGTGAATCGAAAAATTTTTTTTTCGAAAAATGGCCTACCCACACATTTTTTTGCCGTTTCTATCGTTCTCAGGCCTATGAAATACTTTCCCTAAAACAAACCCAACTTTTGGCAACCCCCATAAAGTGCACTTTAGCCGAATTTTAAGCCCCTGTGAGACAGGCTTTCATTTATTGGGCTTTTTGCCAAACTTTAAAAAAGGCTAGCCTTCAAAAGTATACAAGAATAAAAAAATCATTGTTTAAAACAATCTTTCCTATTTTTTTCAAAAGACAAAGTATGTTCAAGCAAAGCAAGGTCTATATGGTCGCTAAAACATCAGTTTTATAATAAAACAGGGTATGGCAACAAAACCAAGAACAAAGAATATGCATGTTGTGATAAGCAGCGAATTGTTGCACTTCAGTAAGAATGGCGAGTTTTCATTTGTCGATGCTTGAGTTTTAGGGCAGCAAATACCAAAAGAAGATGTATTAGGCAGTGTTTGGTTGCCGAGGTGACCTGGTTAAGCTGCTATTCTATCTAATTATATTTAAAAACAATCCTCTTCTCTTTTTAGCTCCTGAAGACTTGGAGTTTCGAGGTTTGGCATGTTTTAATGGCTGAAGTCACCTTTAATTTTAATTAAAATACATAAATAAGCTGCAATTTGGAGATTAACTAGGCGATCCGCCTCGCTGATGACACCTAATAAAGAGGATTACGGAAGAACAAGGTGATAAGGTGTGATTACGCATAACTACAACGAATAAGGTGATAATATAGAAAAACAGAAAAACATTAATCAAAAATACTTTGAAATTTCTCGTTTTCGCATTAAAGGGGGAAGCTGTTAAAACGAGAACAGCCGGTTGTAAGAGTTGCTGATTCGGACGCAGAACTTCATGCTGAACATGATGGCGCGGGTCCTTTTTGCTTCAGTGATGGATCAAGTAGGTGAAAAGGGTCCGGAAGGTAACAAATTGTACATGTTCAAAATACAACTAGATACCCAGAAGGTTTTCAAGTGGTGCGCCGTGATTTCATACTGCACACACGCTCACAATACACCAAAATGACCGATAAAAGTCCAGCTAGCTAATAGTTTGAAAAATAGACTTTTTGGTTTTGAAAAGTTAAGATAAATCACAACTTGTTTGTTGAACTGGAGTTTTTCCAAATGTTCTACCCTGGCATTCTACGAGCCATAACTTTGTGTAGAGATAACATATAACTCAATGTTCAAAAAAAGAAACAGAATCTCACGATCATTTTGGCAATAAATGCAGCAATAGTTTATTGTGAAAACGTGACAAAATGTCCAAAATCAATATATAAGTTGCCACACGAATTCCCATAACTTTTTTCTACTAGGAAAACCTCACATTCTGACACCAGCTTCGTGTTCAGCGTGATCGATTTGCTTATACAACTGGTCTTGAAATATGAGAATTTAAAATTTCCATTGGCTCTGAGATATTAAGACCAGCTGTATGAGCAAATCGACACGCTGAACACGAAGCTGGTGTCAGAATGAGAGCTTTCACCTGTAGAAAAGAATTTATCGGAAATTCGTGTTGCAACTTATATATTGATTTTGGATATTTTGTCACGTTTTCACAATAAACTATTGTTGCATTTAGTGCCAAAATGATGATCAGACTCTGTTATTTATTTTATTTTTCCTGATTAACTTATATGTCTCCCTACACAAAGTTATGGCTCGTAGAATGCCAGGGTAGAACATTTGGAAAATCCATACTTCAACAAACAAGATGTGATTTATCTCAACTTTTCAAATTGAAAAATCTTATGTTTGATAATTTAGAAAGCTGAACTCTTGGCGGTCATTTTAGTGTATCATGAGCAATGGTGTGGTATGACCATCAGGGATCTTTGATTAAAAACTTGTGAGTATCCACTTGATGTTAACCATGTCCAATTTGTTACCTTCCGGACCCTTTTTCATCTACTTGATTCATCATTGAAGCGAAAAGGACCCGCACCATCGTGTTCAGCGTGAAATTCTGCGTCAGGATTAGCAACTCTTACAACCGGCCGTTTTCGTGTTAAGGATATAGTCTCGACACGAAAGGATTAATCATAGTCTTTTTGTTTTTAAACGTGACTGTAGAGCCATATTTTGTCGACAACTTGTTGTTGGATGTCAAACAAACTTGTGCAGAATTAAAAGTTTGAGCATCATGATCAATATCAGTATTTCTTAATTCTTTTAAAGAGTGTCCTGAAAAATCTAAATGGAAAAGGAAAAAACCATTGAAAAAGGGTGCTTAGTCTGTTTTTAATTTTCATTTCACTTTTTGAAGGAATTTAGAAATTTGATATTGACGATGTTAGTCCAACTTTTGAATCTGCACAAGTTTGTCGAATATCGCAACACCAAGTTATCAGAGTTCTCATCTCAAAATTTTGAAATAAAATACATTTGGCAAAATAAAGTACAATTTGGGCATTTTTCGTCAAAAAATGCCATTTTATTCAGTGCTTGTTGAGATTTGAGCACCAAAAATAAAGATTTTGACGTAAAACCTCAAAAATTCCAAAGATTTAGGTGCCAAATAAAGTACAAATCTTTAAATAAATTACAGATGAGAAGCCTGCTCTAAAACCACATTATAAAAAACACAAAACTGAGATTAATCATTTCGTGTCAAGACTATCTCCTTAACAGCTGTCAACCCCCACCCCGTTTATATCAAATTTATAAGTACCCCCTTTTTAAAAGTGACAAATTTTTTCCAATTTTAGAATGGCTGAAAAGCTCATAAAAAGTGTCGAGAAAAAGAAAGAAGAAAGCTAATTTGAAGAAGCCAAGGATTTCTTATAAAATACAACTAATCCAAGGCTTCCAGACGTCCTTATTTATAAGATTTGTTTTCATTTTTTTAAATTTTAAGTGAAAACGTTATTTTCAGGAGTGAAAAAGCAATAAGCACTGGATCAAATAGAATATTTCGGTAAAATATTTAAATGTCATTATTAAAAAAAATCCTTTTTTTTGGAAAAAAAATCTGGTAGCCTTGCACTGATCTATGGTCAAGAATTCCAACTTATCTGCCTTGATCAAGTATTTTTATAGAGACTGTGTATAGAAACATCAAAAAGTTCAAAAAGCAAGGAATGTGCAGTTTGGCGACCGAAATTAACAGGAAATCTATTACATGGACACGCAAGTACTGCCAGGCTAACTATTTTTGCAGCAAGCAATTCATCAAGCAATTCACAAAATCTTTTTTTTAGCAAAAAGAGCGAAAAGCACTGGATAAAATAGTTTATTTTCGCGAAAATACCCTAAAATATCTTTATTTTGAGCAAATATACATATTTTAAAACTTTGAGAAATGGTAACTCTGTATTGCGCTATTTTGTAGGGTGTCTTCTTTTAAATTTTGCAATGTAGTAACTTTTTTATTTTGCTCTATAGTCTATTTACCAAGCTTGTATCCGCTAGGGTCTAACACTTTGTCGCCCAATTTTCGAATTTACGTGGCAACTGTCTTTGGTAGTCTAGTCGAAAAAGCACAAGGATCACTTTTAATAACTCGTTTTTTAAAACAAATTTCAATAGTCACAAAAAGTATTATTTTTATTTCTTAACATTTTTATCATCTTTAAAAAAATAACAATTGTAATTGTGACTTAAAACATCATAAAAGCAAACAGTATTTTTTAACTTTTTGTAGAGTAAACTACAAGTTGATTTAGCCCAAGTTTGCAAGCATACCTCCTAGTCCACCTAAAACATCTTGTTGGCCAGTATTCATTCCTACGCTCTGAAGCTGTGCTCCTTGTCCAATCCATTTTGTTGACCTCCTAAAAGCTGCTTAAATCTGGTAACCCAGTTGCACTGCCTGTTTGCTGACCTCCAAGAGCTGCTCAAATTTGGAATTCCTGCTCCGCCTTGACCTCCTAGAAGGCTGCTTAATCTGGTAACCATTGCACTGCCTGTTTGCTGACCTCCCAAGAGGCTGCTCAAATTTGGAATTCCTGCTCCGCCTCCTTGACCTCCTAGAAGGCTGCTTAATTCGGAAGACCAGCGCCCATTCCTGTTTGCTGACCGCCGATCCCGAGCTTCCAAGTCCGGCTTGTCCACTTCCTATATTTGGCATTCCACCACCTATTCCTTGCTGTGGCTGAACAAACCTGATAGACCATTGCCTGTGGTTGAGCCAACTTGTCCTGGAAACCACTTGCTCCTGGTACTCCAGCGCCCATTTCTGTATTACCATAAATGCCCGGAATACCACCACCTGCTCCAGGAATTGCGTTGGTCGGCTGAGGATAACCTGAGTTCGTGCTAAGACCTTGTTGTTGAACTTGCTGGCCGCCAAGAATACTAGGTAGAAGGCCACCCAGATTTAGTTGAGTCAGAACCAAAGGAGCATAAGTCAAAAGAATCAGAAAAATATAATATTGGTTCATTTTTTCTATGGTAGTAAAAAATAACAATAATAGCTTAATTAAATTAAATTTAAGTCGATATAAATTGGTTGCTGCTATAATGAGTCTTGCGATTATTCTGAAACAGTCACCCATTTAAGCAGGTGGCAACCATCTTTCTGTGATAGACTTCGCCAAGCAGTGCTGATGGTTATTGTGTAAAGTAAATAATCAAACAGCCCCTTTTTACTCATTCTAACGGGCGGTGAAATTTCATATGATGAAATATGTGGGGTCCCTGCAATAAATGTAAAAAGATGTAAAAGAAGAAAGAAACAGACTTCCGGTACAAGTCGAACTTTGAATTGATCATATTTCGAGATCCAAATATGAAATTGGCGTTCTGTAAAAAGTAAACTTACTCAGAATGGTCTGTTCTTTCGAATGAGACTAAAAGTTAAAATTTCAAAAAAATTGATGGAACAAAAGTTTCTAAGAGGTGGTCCATTTTTACAGAAAATGTCTTTTAACTATTTACTAGTCGAACCCAACGTTGCTTGACATTGCCGGATCGGAGGAGTCAGCCGACTTACACCGCACCATAACTACATAATATCGAATCTCTTTATCTTAAGCTTACACAGGAAAAGTTCATTTTTAATGCAAATAAAAATAATTCAAACAAATTTCGGAGCAACAAAGTGTCCCCGCCAATCGAAATTTTGGAAATGCCGGAAATGCTTAAACCGAAAAAAAAAAATTTCGATAATGATACTCAAAATCGTGACATTTAATTCGTGTTCAGCATAGTCAATTTCCTTATCAAAATACTCTTGAATCTTTGAATCCGCTGTCAAATTTAGAATTCCGCTCAAGACAATAAATATTCAAACAAATGCGAAAGCTTTTCGTTTGAATATTTATTTATTATCTTGAGCGGAATTCTAAATTTGACAGTGAATTTAAAGATTTAAGAGTAGTTTGATAAGGAAATTGACTGTGCTGAACACGAATTTAATGTTAGAATTTCGAGTGTCACTATCGAAAAAAAAGTTTTCTGTCAAAGAATGTTTTTTAACCAATGTTTTGATTTTATTTGCGACTGTCGCTTTGCACTTTAAAATCATATATTTTTCAGTTCAATGATTTATTTTCTGGTGCAGTTTTCATTGCTCTTTTGAATAGTGTGTGATGTTGACTGAAAAACGGCCGTATCACACTTAATTTTGCTAATTTAAGTAAAAACAGCGTTTTTGAAAAATATGACATAACATATTCTTTAGACAAAAAAAACTCAGATTTCGTTATGATGGCACAGAAAGCTTACACACATTCGAAAGATGAGATTGAGGCGGTCACTTTGACAAGTAATATGTGAATGAGTTGGTGTCATATAATGAAGATAAATGCAGAACAAACTAAAAACATCATTTTACGATAGTATGAAATATGCCCTATTTTCAACACGGTATTTTGACCCTTCAGAGTAACTTTTTTCAAAAAAAGGTATGCGTGTTCTCCGTCGAATTCTGCACCGGAATATACCGATCTGCCGCACCGTCTTCCGTGTGCCAAAGACTGTAACTGATTTATCACATTTTTCTCGCTGGAGCTGGGCAAAAAGACTCTCTTAATGCATTTCGATTAAGAGTCTTGCTCGGAATTATGTCTAAGGTAAGTCTGTGCGCGCATCTCTAACCAAGCCCCCTACGCCCCCGAAGGGGTTGAGATGCGCACACACACATACCTGAGACACAAATCACTCGAAAGTGACTCTGGATGCATGAAAAAGCATGCATACGAGAGTTTATTTATGCGATAGGCCACAGAAATTAAAAACCTGTTCAAAATCTAGTATTTTTACCTAGATTTTGCTTAAAAAGGGTTAAAATTTGGTCGATTTGATTTTGGGTTTGATTTTGGGTCACTTTTCAAAAAATCCGAGTATGGGGGGGGACTAAAGAACTACCGAAAAATAGACTGTGCTTTACATTACCCAAAAAGGCACTGCTGCTTTTATTCTTCATGAATGTTAAATTTTGTTTACAATAGCGCTGTTGTCTACATGAATGTATGTCACATTAAAAGCTTTCTAGCCTGTGGCTCGAACTTAATTTGCCAAGAGTCTAGTAGAAGCTTTTATTTCTTAGCATGCACTATTTCCAGGACACTAATTTGGTTGAGACGACGGGTAGAGATAGAAATTTACCTTTTTGCGATGTTGCGATGCGATTTTTTTTTTCAAAATTGCGATGCGATGTGCGATATTTCGAAAAAATCAGGTGCGATACATCGCAGCGATGTGCGATGTTTTCCCACCCGACCCAAATCACCTTTATTATTACAATAACCAAACAAATCAACATTTTTATACTCAAAATTCAAGAGCGGGAGATTCTTGTTCGTAGATTACAATTGATCTGCTTTCTCAGGACTCAGATTGGATCTTCTGTAGTCATAAAACGCATAGGACGAACTTGAGCCGCTTCCATGACAATCGATCCCTTGAGCAGTGAGACTAAAATATAATAAATTTCTTGGAAGCTTTTAGTAGGACCTGACCAGATATCTGACGTGAAAGAGAGATCACTGCATTCATTGAGACAATTCGTGACTTCCTTCTGACAGCGGCGTAGACTCTTGGCATGACAATTGCTGTAGTGATGGTAACCTGAAATTTCAATATTTATTGCATTATTCACGAACAACAATCTCACCTTTTAAATTCGCGCGATCACTCGACGATAACAGCGCTTTGAAAGACTCGAATTCGAAGATGGTAAACGGCTGATTGGTGCAGGCAATTTCCAGTCCAGAGAAATCGCCTCAAAGGATTCCAATCATTGAAAGAATGGCTAGAATTATTCATTCAGCTTTTATTTGACCACAACCCTCGTAATTTCTTGCTTCATCGCTTCCTCTTCTGTTTTCTCGGCTTTCTTCATGTTGTTGAACTTCTTCTGATAATCCGGATGTGTTGTAAGATGTCCCTTCGAATTTGCTGGCCCGCGGTTTGGCATCGAGATGCTTTGTTGCAAATATTACACTTTGCTTCTGTTGGTGAAGTTTTTGTGAAGAGGAATCCGCTAGCTTCTTCTTGAAGCTCGATTTTCCAAATGTTTTGCGATGTTTTTAAAAATTGCGTGCGATGTGGCGATGCGATGTTTTTTCCCAAATTGGCTGCGTGCGATGCGATGTTGCGATGCGATACATCACATCGCTTATATCTCTAGAGACGAGGCGACGAGTCTATCTAACATTTTTACAGTAGCAGAATGCATTGCTCGATCTATATGAACAAAGACAATTAAATCTCTTTACATCACACAGACGGGTTGACACTCAACACCGTACAGATCAGCTTATGACAAGACTAATTTCCTCATACTTTCGTTCAATACTATTTCACACAGGACACATCTGCTTTCAATTTTAGTATACATTTGCTTTTGCAAATCCCATTCCCTTACACTATTTTCGTCAAACATGATAAAGAGCATGTCTTAGAAAAGATATCTAGATGTTCCAAACTATTGCTTGCGCCATATATTTTTTGCGCAGGAAAACACTCACGCGCTTAATTAAAGGAAGGCGAAAACATGGGGGGGGTTATTTGACTAGAAAATGGAATTTCGCAAGCTTA
This sequence comes from Ditylenchus dipsaci, assembly GCA_004194705.1. NCBI lineage: Eukaryota > Metazoa > Nematoda > Chromadorea > Rhabditida > Anguinidae > Ditylenchus > Ditylenchus dipsaci. The sequence goes on from SADC01000031.1 coordinate 56,264, forward strand.
GATTAATTTATTTCTATTTTAACCCTTCTTTTTTTTACACCAATCAAATTATTATGAATCCACCCGACAAAAATCACATCGGATCGAAATTTCGAATTACATTTTTTTTCTCGAAAAAAATTGTATTAATTTAATTCAGGAAGGTCCTGGTAGTTTTCGGGACTGTTTCAGAACTCACGTTTTATCGGTGCTATAGTAAATATGATTACGTAAACGTTTATACTCAAAATAACGCAAGAAAGCAGCGCTACATATTGAGTATAAAACTGTGTCTGATTATGCTTGCACAATTTACGAAAAAAGCACAAATTCAAAAAAAAAATTACGGCCTTCGGGAAAATTTCGGACTTTTTGAGAACTTTTGCTTTTTTTGCAAATTGTGTAGGAATAGTCAGACACAGTTTTATGATCAAAATGTAGCGCTGCTTTCTAGCACTATTTTGAGAATAGACTTTTATATAATCATATTTACTAAAGCATCGATAAAAACGTGAGTTCTGAAACAGTTCCCAACACTACCAGGACCTACCTGAATTGGACCAGGGAAACTTTTTTCGAAAAAGATTTTTATTGCGAAACTTTGATCTGATGTGTTTTTTCTCGGGTGGATTTATGGTAATAATAATTAGTGTGAAAAAAAATTAGGGGTTAAAAATAAAAATTAAATTAACTAAAGGTAGCGAAATCTCACTTTCTAGTCAAAATACCTCCCCATTTTTTCGTCCTCCTTTAAAATAGACAAGAAGTATAAATAAAAAAGATGTCTCTAGACTGTAGCAGTGCCACTTTTTATCCAAAGAAACAATTGTGCCATTTTTTGAAAGTCGGTTTGCTAATTTTTGATGCATTAAGCACCATGTGAGATTTAATGTGGGATGTAACTTTTTATTTGTTTACACCAAGATTTACAATCGCTAGCAAAAAGACAAACATTATTTCTTCCTGAACTGAACAAGATTTATTTTGTAACCCGAAAATGGAAATTACAGCTTAGACAAATTAGGATGAAAATAGCTTTCGTGCACAACTAAGTTAGGATTGGATTTGATGTGCTGAATAGTTGCACAGCCTAAACTATTCCATATACTTCATCTAATATCAAATGCTAAACCTACCAGAAAGTCTCATGGCATAGTCGAATTCAGTTCTGAGCAAGTTGATGACATGTTTAACACCATCTTTTCCACCAACAGCAAGACCATAAATCACTGGTCTTCCGATAAAGACCAAATTCGCTCCTAGTGCTATGGCTTTGAAAATGTCAGTGCCACACCGGATCCCACCGTCCATGAACACCTGATATAATATTTTTTTGTTGAAATTAAATTCAAAATATTACTGAACATCGTCCTTTAACAGCTTTGACCACTTCACTTAGTGCTTCTATCTAAAAAGGGTTTTAAGATAAAACTTGTGGATCTACAAGGTGTCCAATAAAAACTCCACCATCTTTCTCAAATTTCGTCAAGGACTTCAAAAACAAAATAAAAATAGAGTAAAAAAACCAAGAAGGGGCTCAACACTCTGAAGGCGGGTTTTTCAATGACATATCGTCGAGATATTTATGACTATTTTATGTAAACCAGACCACGTTGAACACGAATTCGGAGTCAAAGTTGCAGTTTCCTAAACGAAATAACAGTTTAAGTTAAAACCTTCTTTTAATTTTGTTTTGAGAGTCTTGCTTATTACGCTGAAATCCTTTTTCATTCTAATTTACCAGGAACTTTCAGAAGTGTTTTTTTTCTTTCGAAGACCTCATTGAGATACTTTTTTTGCAGAATCTCGTAGAGCATCCCGAAGTCATATAACGAAGTGCTGCCCCTTTTCCAGATCTCCTAGGGGGCTGGGCTCCCTGAAGTGGCCGAAAAACCATGATAGTGCAAGTATGATGGAAACAAGTATACACTCTCTACACTATACACTATACAAATCAGTTATACAGTTACTGTTTTCAGCCTGCTTTAAATCGCTGTTGTTTTACCATCTTTGCGCATGTTTGTTAGATTTCACTTTTAATCAGATGGTGTTTTTACTCTTTTCGATAGCGCAAACGAGAGCCAAGCATCATGCCTGCACATTGTATATAAAACGTATGTGATTGTGAAAAAAGTTTGCAGTTTTCGAGCAAGAAGATCGACAGGACATCTAAATGCCAAAATCGGCATCCACATGTTGATGTTCGTAACGAAAATTTTCTAAATTTTTTTCATAATTACATAAGCTTCATATAGCAATATGCAATCATAATGCTTGGCTTTTGTTTGCGTTACCATAAAAAAGTAAAAACACCATATGATTAAAAGTAAAATTTAAAAAATATTCGAATTCCTGAGAAAAAGCGGTCATTTTTTTAATTCCCGCCACACTCTGGTATGGACCTCTTTCGGGCAGTTTGAAAGCCGTGACAGGCTTTTCATTGTACTTGTTAGTTTAAGTATAAAATCCACGATAATATTCCATACAAGTTGGATAATTAAAAAATATGTAAAACAATTTCAATTCAAAAGTAGGCTGAAAACCATGATACCCGTATTATGGTTTTCGGCAACTTCAAAATGCCCAGTTTCCCTAGTTTTTCGGTGATCTGAAAAAAAGAGCAGCACTTCGTTATATAACTTTGGGGCACTCTACAAGGATTTGCAAAAAATCTCTCAATGAGGTGTTTGAAAAATAACAAATCTGAAGGTTCCCTGGTTAGAACATTTTCGGGTGAAGTTTTTTCGGCACTAGTAAACAATCCATTGCCAAAATAATTAATTAAAAAAGCAACAGGGGGACCAAGTCTTTTTTCATAAAAAAACAGGGGGGGGGGCCAAGGCACATTTTGGCAATGGATTGTTTACTAGTGCCGTATTTTCTGCTCTGTACACACTCATAACTAAAACATGACCTTATCACACTGCATATTCAAGTATAAACAACTCTTTCAAATAATCACACAATTGTTTCTTTGAGCTCAAAGTCTTACATAAAATAGTCATAAATATCTCGACGATATGTCATTGAAAAACCCGTAAAGTGCGATTTCTTTTGAAATTGAAAAAAAAACTAGTATCAGCAATAGGATTAGCGAGATGTACCCCATTGAAGTTGCATGAGCGAAAATCAGGACTTGGCTAGTTCAGAGGAGTAGCTTACTCTCGTATAGTAATTTTTTTAAATTTTTTCCACCGTTGTGTCGAGCGTCAAATTCTGAACAAAAAGCGATGCTTGGCACGCTCCGCGGACCAACTTCGTTTTAGGCGTTTTAAGTGTTTAAAAAAAGCGTTTTAAGTGTTTCTAACGTAGTTATAAGTTGTAAAATGGTTAGAAAACAACTTTTTAGGCTGCGGAAAGCACTTTTGGAAAAATATTTTTTTTGACCAAAACTGACATTTTGCCCTGGTGCCCCTGTTATCCAAAAATCGAAATTTTTATTTGGTCTAAAAATCAATGTTAAGTGCTTTCTAGACTCAATTTCACACGCTGAGCACGAATCCGGTGTTAATTTAATTTTAAGGGATACAATGGCGGCCTAAGCCTAAGGCCTAAGCTAATTTCATATCGCAGGTAGAGGAAATTTTACCATGGCAAAATGTCATTTTTGGTCAAAAATTCCGCAAGCTAAAAACATGTTTTTACTGCGTTAGAAAGTCTTAAAATGTTTTTTTGACGTATAAAACGAAGATTAGCCCGCTCTGCCTTCAGAGTGTTGAGACTAAACACATAGTCTTTTTTAAGAGAACAATTTTTGCGCTGTTGAAATACTTGTCTGGTGCAGAACTTAATAAGCTTTCATATAAATGAAAGGCACCTCGCGTTTGTGGCCGTATAAAATGGGTACGCGACGTTTCGTCTTCAGAACGTTTCGTCCTCGGCGCCCTTTCGTCCTCAGCCGTTTCGTCCTCAGTTCTTATCATCTTACATTAATTAAAATTATCGTTCCGCCCCTGAAAAACTCATGCCCAAACACCTTTTGAGAACTATTTTTCACGTAAATGTACTTTACGGAAGAGATAGGTAGTTATCTCTCCAACTAAGTTCTTAACTACAGGCTTTTCTACCCCGTTCTAGTCACTGGAGCTGGGCAAAAGGAATCTCTTGTTCAAGAGTCTTGCTCGGAATTATGTCTAAGATAAGTGAGTGCGCGCATCTCTAACCAACCAAGCCCCCTGCGCCCCCGAAGGGGGCTTGGTTGGTTAAGATGCGCGCACCCACATACCTTAGACACCAATCACTCGAAAGTGACTCTGGATGCATGAAAAAATATATGCATACCAGACTTTCTTTATGCGGTAGGCCCCAGTATTCAAAACTATGTTCAAATCACATCTTTTAGGGTATCTGGATACTTGTTTAAGTTGATTTTTTTGGGTTCTTGTGCAAAAAATCAAGTTTTGGTAATACTTAGACAAGGACGAGGCTGAGGACGAAACGGCCGTGGACGAAACGTCCGTGTCCCGTATAAAATGCAATATATTATAATTTTAAAAATAATTTGGAATAAAAATTTTAGTTACTTTTTATAAGCATCGAAAATTGCTGATATCACCGTTTATTTTCAGCACTTAACTTTATGAGAAACCACACAAACTGCACATCGTTTTGTTACAAAAACAAGACAACAAGTCATAAGAGAAGCTAGGGAAACTATCAACAAATATGTTATGCCTAGTCCATTTCCGGTTATTAGAAAATGCGCCTTTGATGGTGTTCTGTACATAAAACTTTACACAACTTCTACACAGCTTTTTATTTTTGAATAATCCAGACCAGCTAACGTGTTAACTGGCTCAAAAAATCTATTATGTGTAAAAGACCTGAAAATACAGAACTCTACAAAAAGGCGCGAATTTGAAATAACCCACAAAAGCCTGTCTATCATCAAATCAACAAAACGCTCGCATTAGTACAAACCGTCTTTTAAAATGTTAATATATTAGATAAAACTTACAGTGGCAGCACAGTGATCCACTTGCCGACCACCGTGATTGGAAACCACAATTCCAGCTACACCAACTTCCAAGGCCTTTTCTGCGTCATCTGCTCGCATGATACCTTTCACAATTACCTCAAACCCGTATTGGTCACTTTTTTATTTTTCGCTAAAAATTACTGGAATAGGAGACAGGTTGACCAACCATTGCAGGTCTGACCAGTCCAGTGATGCGTCAAGCAAAGACAAGGCATACTTATTAAAACCAGATGAACCCACACTCCCTTCTCTAGTTTTGGCAAACAGATTGCTATCAAAATTAGCCATTCTGAACATTTCAGTTAAAATTCAAAAGTTAATTAACAAATTAAAAATTTAATTTTTCTTAAATGACGCCTCACCTTAGATGGTGAGGTAGTTCAAATCCATTTCTTTCATCAGCTCTTCTACGACCCATTGAAGGGGCATCTACTGTCAATACCAAAGCTGAATAGCCACTAGCTACTGCTCTTTTGACTAAGGATTCAGTTAGCTGGCGGTTTTTGTAGACGTACAACTAAAAGCAGGTATAGGAAAAATTATTGGCTCTAGGGCACTTGTTGTGTCCAAAATATTAGACCATTTGTTGTCTTTTGCTTGGTCATCCTTGTTGTTTTTCTAACACTACTTTCAAAATGTAACTTTAAAAAGGTTTCTACAAAAGGAGTGGCCAAGGCAAATACTGTAATGAAAAACAACAGGGGGGGAGAGCATATTTTAGAAGAAAATATTTTATGGCAAGGCATATTTTAGACCAATTATTTTTAAAGATTGATCTTACCTGATACCAGAGTACAGTACCCTCAGGAGCACTTTTAGCCACGTTTTCTAAAGAAGTAGTGGCCAATGTGCTGCAAATCATGAGTGTTCCAGTTTCTCCAGCAGCTTAACTTATATCATAAATTTTCAAATTTTTTTCTTAGCAGTACTTGACAAAAACAAAAAGTTGCCTTGAACAGTAGCTATTTCTCCATCCGGATGAGCCATGCAGTGAAATGCTGTAGGAGCAATAGCTAGAGGGTACGCTAGGGTTTTATCAAATGAAAGTTTCTGATTTTCATCTGAACTTTTAGGCGTCTTAAAAGATATGCGAATGCTTGCATCTAGATGGCTAACGTCGCACAAAGCTCTGGGTCGAAGAACATATCTTAGAATATTTAAAAATTTAACGTCTATTCGAAAAAGCAAGTAATAAATACTTTGAAAAAGCCTGCTTGTTACGTGCTAATGTGTATTCGTCATCAGCCCCACTTTGGTAGTAACCGAGAATGGATTTAGGAAGAAGTTGAACAGCTTCTTTTCAACGTCCCCAATACAAACTAGCTTGGCTAGAGACATATTTTTTACTTGCGAAAATAAATAATAATGGTCAGACAAAACAAAAGAAAATAAAAATCAATGAAATTTGTGTAATAAACAACACATAAGATTACAACAAACCAAAGTATGATAAATTTGTAGGAAGCATAACAATTGATTGTTTTAGCGTCCATCTAAGAATATTTTTTTTCGCTTTAAAAAGAGATTTTAACTCACAACAAGTGATTTTAATGTTTTTTGATCTTTTAGATTTTCAATTTTTATTTTGAAAATTGAAAAAAATAAGTTGTGAAAAAGTTACACAAATCGACATCAAGTTTTTTTCTAATAAAGTACTTTTTGCATAAAACTATTTTCCGGATGTGCAATATTAGCTGTAATTTCCTCAGGAATCCCGTCTGCAGGGATGAGGATTTCGGTCTAACTAGGCCTTTTTCCTTGATAGCTGGGATTCCTTAAATAGGCCTGCGAAAATTTGAGTTAGGCCTAGTCCTAACTAGACCTTTTTAGGCCTAGGCCTTTTCAGTCTAAATAGGCCTATTTTAACATTTTTGAGGCCTATTTTTTGGTGGGAATTTGAAATAATTTTTATTTTCAAAGAATTTTTTTGCTTTGTGATAAGGATAATACTTTTTTCCGGCCCAAATCCACTTTTTTAAATTGTTGGTTGCTCAAGGCTAGGTAACGACTATTAGCATGATTGTTTGGACTAATATCCGTAGTTACTCCACTGATTTAACCTGTTTTCTTTTTTAGTCAATATTTATACGTAATTTGCTTGTTCAGGTATTATCATGGACTCGAGGGATACGCAAGCTGTAGTCGGTCGAGCATTGCTAGTCAAAGCAAACGGGAACCGTATACTTCTGTCCCGGACATTTCTGTCCCGACACTTCTGTCCCATGGCGGTCACGCTATTTCTGAAGCTATTAGTTTCCAACCCGATTTTCAGCCTTTTTTCGCAAACTTATATTGGATTTTTTTCGGAACACTCAAGTAAAACATCGTATCTTTCTTTTAAGCACAAATGCGTATAATCTAAGTTGCTTTTGAATAAAGTTTTCCTTGCCCTTCAAATTTGAGGTGGTGGAGTTTAGTCTGGAGTTTGTTGAATTTTTATTTCAAGCTCCATTTTAATCCACAATTATTCATAAGTAAAACACCGTGGAGTCGCCGATAGATGCCTGTTACCCCTAGTTTACTTATAATTTGCATATTATCCGAATTGAAGTTCAAAAGCTGCAAAAAATCTAAAGAATAATCAACCGAGGATATTTTTTATTGTGAGTACAGCAATGTTACAATAAGAAACTAGAAAAGCGCCAGCTGCATTCGCGGCATCTCCACACACTAAATCCGGACTTTAAGGTTGCATAAAAGCTTTCCTTACTACCACTGCCTAAGTAACACTATCTGGGTATCACTAAATAAGTACCACTATCTGAGTACAGTCACCTAGGTTACCTCGCTCGAATACCCCTTCTAGTTCTCCCCACTTGAATACCATCCACTTAACGTATTTCCTCTAATAAGCGCGCACCCCCTATTTTGAGAGCCTATATCTCAGCGCAGAGCAAATATTTGCAAAGCTATTTATTGCATTTGTTAACTCCACGAGCTTTACCGATTCCACGTTTTAGATTTGGTTGAGCACCCGAAAGGCACTATCCAGGTGTTTGGGGTACAACCCATGTGGTTTGGTACCCTCCAAATACTTGGGATGTAGTTCATGTGGTTGGGGTACAAATAATGGTTGTGGTATCTTTTAAGTATTTGGAGTGCAATTCTGGTGGTTCAGGTATCATCCGGCGCTCGGGTACTCTACAGACGGTAGTGGTGCAATTCAGGTGGTTGAGGTGCAATACAGGAGGTTTGAATAACTTGCAGGAGTTGCAGGAGAACCTCAAAGGGCTAGGGTGTCCTTTGATACACATACGCTAAAGAACAGGCAATAACATCAAACATGATAGACTCAACAAAATAGCTACACTAACACACTAATTACTAATAAAAAGCCAGGCTAATGAGAATTTAGGATGCAATTGTAAGGGAGGCAGATAGCAGAGAAATAAGAAACAGGCCTGGGGCGACCCGATAGCTCAAATGGTTAGAGCGCCGACTTGCAAGGAGGATATCGTGGGATCGCACTTTTTCCAGGCCTGTACAAAAAGCCGTACGCGCCACTGGCGTACGCTTACTGGTAGCAGCGAGTGGTTGGCAGTCTTCTATCGGCTGGCCAGTCCCACTCCTTTGGTGTTGGATTAGCTGTCTGACCTGCCCTACCCCTCCTTTCGCTGATCACTGGCAGAGGACATGTTTCCCCCAGTGGAATGCTTGCTGATTGAGAAGGCCGGCCACAAAGGAAAGTGCAGAGAGCACAGTTGGCCGGTAGTAGACAGTAATGGAAAAGACCGAGGACGGTCTTGTGGAAGGGGATAGGTGTAAGGGAGGCAGATAGCAGAGAAATAAGAAACAGGCCTGGGGCGACCGATAGCTCAAATGTTAGAGCGCCGACTTGCAAGGAGGATATCGTGGGATCGCACTTTTTCCCAGGCCTGTACAAAAAGCCGTACGCGGCCACTGGCGTACGCTTACTCAATAGCGGGAATTCAAATAATAATGTTTTGTAATTCTTACCCGACAAAAAATAGGCCTAAAAAAGGTCTAGTTAGGACTAGGCCTTACTCAAATTTTCGCAAGCCTATTTAGGCCTTAAAATAGGCCTAAAACAGGCCTAGTTAGACCGAAATCCTCATCCCTGCCCGTCTGTCATGCGTAATCTTCAAAAGCTTCTCATTCAGATTTCCATGCTGAGCACGATGGTATTTTCGGTTTTAAAATTTTTCGACAAAAAGTTTTGCTTCAACACTGTGAACACTTGAAAAATGTTAAATTTTTTCTCGACACGAAAAAAAAAAAAATAGGCCTAAAAAGGTCTAGTTAGGACTAGCCTTACTCAAATTTTCGCAAGCCTATCAAATTATCGCAAGCCTAAACAGTAAAAAAAGCGAGGATTCTGTTTCGGAAATTCGTAGTGAGTAGTCTGTTTTAGCATCCGCAAACAGACTCCTCATTGTGAATGCGCCTTTATATACGCATTGCCTAAGTCATAGTTCAAATCCCCCTGGGTGCATACCCTTTTTTCACCCCATTTTCATGTTTTATTTACAAGCTTGGTGTCAAAATCATCTCCGGTCCCTTGGGTATCTAACAAGACTATCAGCGCAGGGTTAAGAAAAATCATAACTGAGTTTCTGGCCAAAACCTACTGAAATACCTGAATTTTTTTCGCTAAATCTTGCACTTTCTCGATGAGAACTGCAAATTAGGAAAACCTGTGCATCGGAAAGCTGAGTGAACGCACTACGATCATGCCAGACGAAAAAATTATTTAGCAGAGAATTTTCGAGAACTAACTTTTTAAGTTAGCATGAAATAAAGTTAACATCAATTTGAACTTTTATTTTTTTAACTGCTTAAATTTCCAACAGAGTTTGACTTCAGAGCTCCGATAATCGATGGTTTTGAGGGTTTCTTCTACTGCTTTAATCGATATTCTGTATTTTTTCGACAAGTCACACGTTTCATACACAGGAATAAAGCCAAGATCATGAGATTTCATTTGAGCTATCATACAAGTAGAAGGTAATATTTTGTTAGAGCTAAAAATTTGAAAAACTTTTACTGATGTCCAATTCAATAACAGCCAGTCATGTGAATTAAATCTCCCAATTACAGCATTTGCTGACAGTGAAGCTGAAAATGGTCGCAATTGATTGCTTGATTGATAATCTTATTGAGGATTTCATTGAATTGGACACGGTTCAATGTTTTTTTTTAAATTTTCGCTCTAACTTTATACAAACTTTTTATCTGTATGATAGCTCAAATGAAAGCTGAGGATGTTAGCTACATTTTGACACCAAACTTGTAAATAAAAGAGAGCAAAAAATAAGGTCTGCAGCCAGTGGTAGTCGAACCTGTGACCTAAGGCGATGCGCATATAAAGTCCCCCCTCCCTTTTTCGAGGTAAACTTATTGTTCGATCGACCTCTAGGGGATGGGGAGGCGCGGCAATTAGAGAGGGGGGTGGCAATTGGAGGGAGGCGGCAATTAGAAAAAATACGGTAATTCTTATATAGTATTTGAATGCCTGTGTTGTTACGCATTTTGGTTTGGAGGTCGAAAATAAGTCATAGGCGGTGATATCATTTTTTTCGCCAATTCTATCGTGTTCCCCAGAATGTCAGCTTTTGTTTAAAAAAAGAGCGTCGAAAAATACGCTTTTTAAGAGGAGGATCTGCCTATATTTATGATCGAAATCAGGAAATCCGTATTGAATTTGAACCTTTTTCTCTCGAGAGGAATTTAAAAATTTACGGTCAAGTGTAAATTTTAAGATCCGTTTTCAAGCAAATCGAGCACGAAGAGCACGATTTTGTGGTCAGAAATGAGGTATTGCCTGTTGCAAAAATGTCTGTATAGGCGCCGATAGGCGCCACCTAACCCTTGTATATAATATTACATTATTTTTTGCAAAATTTTTCTTTCAGCTCATTCTTTTAAATGAATATTTCTTAACAACTCTATTTCCGGTAAGCGAACGTTTTTATTCAAAATCTTTGAAAACTCCCGTGTTTAAAATTCCTGAAAAAAAATCTATGTTCGAACGAAAGAGCAGTTCGCAATTCCGGGCATTACCAACAAAGTGCATTTCTAGTCGAAAAGTATTTCGATCAGCTCTCAACAATTTGGAATAGTAGTAAAGAATTTTTTTTCACAATTCTTCGCTTCTGGCTGAAAAGTCTCAGCTTCTCTAAATTTTGTTTAAAGAAACTAAAATTTTCTGGTTATATTTTTCGAAAAGTCACTCCTTGTACTAAATGACTTTCTGAATCTAAATCCATTGAGATGTGATCAAAAAAGTTTTCAGGTGGTTGAGATATCCATTGAGCTAAGTACGTGGTGCACATTTCTGTCTGATAAACTTGGAACAGCAATATGTTCAGATCTCAACGGATTTGGATTTAGTTAGACATTTTGGTGATAGGTAAAAAGCAGAGACATTTCAGCAAAATGGAGACTTTCGGAGATTTCTCAGATTTATCCATAATTTTATTAATCTGCCATGCATTTGCTGATGATCAATGGTGATCATGCTATTATAGACTACACAGCAGGCGGATGTGCCTTTACATAAATATGTTGACGAATAGCAAGCTCCTCATATTGTCGCCTCATACAGTCGCCCACATAGCTATAAATGGGGCAGCTACCCACCCACGCTCTCTTAAGAGCTCTTTGCTTATCAAAACGTGCTTCTTGGAAAATCTGTTATAATAGAATTTTGTGGTGCATGCTCTTATAAATTAGGCTAGCAATTTTTGAAAAATAGTTATATATTTCATATTTATTTGTATGATTACTATTACTTTTCAAACTAATACTTTTATTTTCAGATTTTGAAACAATGATTTGCAGCATATTTTTGCTTTGCATAACTATATTTTCCGTCAGTGGGTTATCGAAATATGGAGCATTAGAAAAAGCTTTGTCTAAAATAGGAACTAGTATTAACAATATTGAAGTTAAACAGAATTGGCTTAATGTTGGAAACATTGATATGACAAGCTACTTAAACACAGTTCTTACACTCAAACCGCCAGTTCTAAGCTTTGGCAAAGAGAAAAAAATTATTGAAGATTTAGTCAATTTGCGAAAAGAAATGGCTAAAAATAATTTTTTGCTAGACAATCTTAAATTTCAACAAATGAAAAAAAGCTTTTAACAAAAAAAATAGAGATTGGCAAGGATCTTGCTATGCTTTTCAGTCAAAATAACTACCAGCTCACCAAAATTGTGAAGGGAAACATATTAAGGTAGTAAATAAGGTCATTGACTGGAACCGGAAAGAAACTGTAGATTATCGAAATCACCGTATAATAACTTGGAACAAATACAAGCTAGCTGCATTTGTTAATGCAAAGCAATTGGACGAAATTCGAGACATATTAGCTGCAGTTAACAGCGGAAAAGAGGCTATCAAAAGACCTTATGAAAAGTTGATTGAAATGTTGGAAAAGGCAGCCAAAGAGTTGAGACTTGTAAATGATGAAGTGATTAGGTTAAGGCAAATGCAATATAAACAAGCAATAGTAAAAGCAATGACACCGAGAAAAAATCGAGACTATAAGCCATCTGAATCATCAATAAATTTGTTAAAAGAAACATAAGACAATTGCAACAAAAGGATGAACAAAATAGAGCAGATTTAGAAAAGCTAAGAAATGAGCTGAAAAGTAAGTTTTTGTAACTTTCATTCCTAACATTTTTTAACAATCTAGTTTTTTAGTTAAAGAAACAGATGTGAAAGAAAGCAACAAGGCTTTACAAAATCTGATAAAAAAGTTGACAAGTTCACAAGAACAAGTCAACAAGCATATTGAAATACAGGAGAATGATTCAAAAATAAGAACCAATTCACATCCACCAGTTTGACAATAAACAGTGGATGTGAGATAATAAGAGCAGCTCAGCTCAAAAGTCTGACTTCAAAAACAATAGGTGGATGGTATAATCTGTAAAGACGTGTTTGAGCTATGCAAAAACTATACTTATTTATTTATTCTTAATTTTTATTTCAACAAATTGAAAAATAACTTTAACGATGAAATTGATATTGGTCTCATTAGGCAAATACTTTGTATATAATGTTTTGAAAACTATAAATAACTTTAACTGATTTTTTGCATCTACAAACTAACTTCAGCTTTATTCAGTGTCTATTTGAAAACGAATACTTGAAAGTGTCATGAGAATAAAGTCAATAATAATTATCCTACTTAATAATAGCTTCTCTGTATGCAAACGCAATAATTGAAAGCTGGTGTGTTTGACCTAGGGTTGGGTGCTAGTTTTTAGCCAGTTAATTAACCGGTCTTTCAACTGGTCATTTATTACTTTTTAACCGGCACGTGAATTTTGAGTTTAAAATGTTTTTCACTTTGTGACCGACTCTTATTATTCAGTCAACTCCCACTGTATGGTCAACTCTTGCACTTTTTTGCTTAATCCACTGAAAATTTTTCATATGGTTTCGGCTAGGTTAGAGCCAAAGTTCGTGGTAGGTTTGAAACTTGAGGAAACCTTGGGATCCATGGGTCAGAAGGTTCGTACAATGTTTAAACCTTGTATAAACATTGGTTAATCTTGAATGAACTTTGGTGGGAAGGTCGAATAGGGATGGAAATGTTACTTCTATAGGTTTTACAAGGTTCGTGATTAGCAAATGATTTTGATATGGTTCGTGCGATGTCAGATTCAAGGTTCGAGTCAGGTTTAAAACTTGAGCGAACCTCGGAATGTAAAGGTAACAAGGTTCGTACAACCTTCAAACCTTGTACGAACCTTAATTATGGAAGTGACACGTTTTCTGCACCTTGCACGACCTTTCAAAAGGGGTATGATTTAGCCGACCAATTTTAAATAAAGTACAAACTTTTATTTTATTTCCGAGGATTAATTTTGCTTATTCAGTCAGAAGTTTGACAAGAAAAAAGAGATTCACCACTTATTTTGTAGCTAACGTTTTGCCATTTTTTTCAAGAAAAATTTATTTCTTATGTTCGTTAGATAAAATTTTATAACTGAAATTCTGAAATTCTCTTGAAAAATACTATTCTTTATAACAAGTTAACAATTAATTCGATTTGAATTTTTACTTTTAGTCGAGCCTTGTAACAACAATTTTGCTTTACGTTGTAGCGCAACTCAAGGGCTACAAAACTCATTTACGGGGTTTTTTTTCAAATGTAAGATTGTCAAGGGACGGTTTTTTGAGATGAATAGAAGCAGAAAAAAATAAGAAAACCCGAATTCGTGTTTTTTTTTATAAAGACATATCTCAACACTCAGATGTTCAAAATCATTTTGCAAAATAAGCTTTGTAGCTCTTGAAGTGCGCTACAAGATAACACCTCAAATTGTAATATCGATAAAACTAATAATGAAAAAAAACAAACCCGTTAAAATAATGAAAATGCGTGTCAATATTTTAAAAAGAATCGTATTTTTAAAGAAAATGGAAAGCGAAAATATTATGAATAATTTTTTTGCACATCAAATGGCTAAGCATAAGCTACAAAATGAGTGGCGAATCAGGTTTTTGTCTGGTGAGAATGCTGATCAAATAAGCAAATCAGGTCCTCGGAAATAAAATAAAAGCCCTGTGCAGCTGGCAGCCCGCTGAAATCAAATATTAAAAATGCATGTGAAGCTATTAAATGGAATATAGTAATGAATTAGATTTTTGATAACTTTTCAACAACTAACACCTCTTTTATAGTGCCTAGCCACGCTTCTTGCCGACCTTATTGCTGTCTTGTTAAATTTACTTGCTTCTTGGCAAAACAAGCTTGGCTTCTTTGTTCTTAGCAGAACAAGCTTCTTGGCAAGAAAAAAATAAAAAGCAGCTTGAAAACACTATAAGAAACAGCTTTCCTCTCGAGACAAATAATTCAAAATTAGGCCCGATTTCAAATTTCCTCTAAATAACCACTTCCATAAAAGGGTCAATAGCATCGGGTTCCAGTCCTCATTTAAAGTCGATTTTTTTTCAAGAAAGCGGAGATTCTGCGTTTGAAATCCACTGATAACAGCTCAGCCACTGATAACGGCCAGAAAAGAGACACAAAAGATGCCTAAAAACAGCCGAAAACAAGGGTGAAAAAAGCCGATTTTCGGCACAAAACAGGTCAAGAAGCCTCATGGGCCATAATACAATAAAAAATGCAATACTTAGCTGAAGAAGCGACACTAAGTACAATATTCAATTTTATTAATAAGAATGAGTAAAAGACTATTATTTTTTTGTCACTTTTTCGAAATCGTATTGATTTCGGCTCAACTAGTTATGGATGGTGAACTTGGCGGAGGTGGCAGTCAGAAAAGTAGCTCGGACAAGCAAGATTCGGAAAAAGAAGGAAGTCATAGAATGAGTATAGATGGTCAAGGAATGGGGAGTGGGATGGTAGTAAGTGGAGGACAGCAAGATGGAATAAGTGATAAACAAGGAGGTCAAAACAAAAGATTAAAAAGTCTCTTAGGCTTAGCCGTAATAGAAAGTTCATCAGGCTTAGGCGCAAGACAAGGCGGTCAAGATCATGGTGGTTAAGACATAAAAGAAAGCTTGGAAGGCATGGGCGCTGAGAAATGGAGTAGAGTACGCGACGCAGAGGGTCAAGTAATAAGCGGAGTCAAAAGAGAACCTACAGGGTTGAGCAAAGGACAAGGGGATCAAGTAATCGGCGGACACATAAGAGGACCAACAGGCTTAGGCGGTGGCCGAGGGGGTGAAGAAGCGGATCTAGGGAGTCAAAGAATAGGCGAAGTAATAATAAAACCCGCAGGCTTGAGTACAGGACAAGGGATTCAAGGAGTTGGCGGACCTTCAAGCATTGGTGCAGTACAAAAAAGCATAAAGGTATGAGTGGTGAATCAGGCGTAGGTAGCAATCAAGAAGATAGTTCTGATGAGCGGATCAACAAGTTCGAGGTGGTCAAATAGTCGGTAACCAGGGTATTGATAGTGGCATAAGAGAAGGCATGGGTATTTTAATTAGAAGTTTCAGTGCGGAGGTTGACACACCTACAGTGGTACACGAAATTATAACAGAGTCCAATCCCGTGATTACGATGCACTGATAAAACCACCAACTAAATCTACTTTAGAAATAAAAATTGCTGATATTGTTTTTGCCTTTACGGCCAGACTTTACAATGCCTTCAATTCCGGATAAGGCCTAGAACAGGGTTTTTCGCTGATTGGCACTATGTGACAATGTAGAGATTTTTCGCCTTAGTCTTTCCTCTTTTGTGGTTTTTCAGGCTCATCCGTAGGTAAGGGTTACCAGCGTATGTTAGGACTATTTAAACAAACCTAAGACATGTTTAAGTCAGTGTTAACATACGCTGGCCACACTTGCTCAAGTTTACAAAATTACAAAAAAAAACAATGGAGCAAGGCGAAAAAACCCCCTGATTGTCCATATGGCCCGCCGTTTTAAGCACTGAAATATGATTAAAGCACATTTTTAGGTTGTGAAAAAGCATTTGTCGTTTAAAAACAAAAAAATGAAGTTTTGATTTTATGCCTTGGTCTCCCTGTTGTTTTAATATTCGGATACTTAAACACCTATAATTTGGTGAGGAATTGAACTTGAAAAATCTAAACCTTAAAAAATAAAAAACAGGTTTGGGTCTGTTCTATCATAATCCGGAAAAAAAATTATAACAGAATTACCCTCTCAAAATTTGTAGCAATAGGGGAGGCCAAGGAAAAAAGTCAAAATTTTAAGAATTTTCTTTAACAGTTAAAAAAAATTTCGCAAAAGATTAAAATATGTTTCATACAAGTTTCAGGGCATAAAACAGAAAACTTTTCAGGAACTGGGTGGATTTTACAACTTAGCCGACTTTGCTGACTATGGATGTCTAATTTTTTTTAATACAACTATTAACAAATTAATAAATTAAAACAAATAAATTGAGCTAACTTGTCTACTAATTGAAAATTTGAAATATGCTGTCTTGCTCCGCACGAAATAAATAAAATATGTTTTGTTGGCACAGTTTTAGTGCATCTTTTTGGTGTATTCAAAAGTATTTGAATATAGCTTTTTTGCATATTTTGTTTGTTTTGTATTTTTTAACTAGCCTTTTTGCTAGCCGTTTTGTTTTCTTGTATTTTGTGAATGGAGATGCTTCTCCTTTCTGATGGTGTAATGGACAAAATCCATTACACCATCAGATAAGGAGAAGCATCTCCATTACCCCCTCCCCCACCCAGTTTGCCATAGACAGGGGGAAGGGGAGTAAAAAAAGTGTGTGAATATTTGTTTGGGTGGAGAGCATATTGCTCTCCACAAATCTACTCTAAATAAAATTTATTTTTGTAGTTGTCTACCACACTCCGCAAATCCCCGCCAGACACACTTCATATGCTTATTACAATATTGTCGCGGTCAGCGATGAGAATAGCATTAAAGATCTAGATTACATTGTTTAAAACGTTTTCGTCAATGATGTCTATAATGCCAAAAAAACTGTGCTAACTGTCACAATTGAAAAACTGCAGTACAGTTTTCAAGTGTAGTGCAGTTTGGAACTGTACTACAGTTTTCGCAACTTTAGTACAGTTTTTCGGCGTTTATTGACATATTATTGATCATCACTAGTTTTCGTGTTTTATTTGTTCTTTCGTAACAAGTAAAAACGTTTTTCATAAAAAATCAATAAAATTATGTTCAAATGTTTAAACTTTTTTTCTAAGCTTACAAACTGGGAAGGTTGGTAGGCTTAAGACAAATTTGTATATGAAACTTTTTTTGAAAAATCCGATCCATCTAATAATTTCATTTTGATAAGCTGTTATAGGCTATTGATAAGCTGTGCGTGAACGTAGTATTATGGTCGCTACCGTAATGCTCTAGTAAACGAACATAATCTCAAAATTGTCAATCGAAAATTCCCTTAACTCTGAAATCTTAGTCAAAAATAAGCGGGTTACGGAGTGTCCGTACTAAAACAGCGCTCCGATGAAAGTGTGCTGCTAAAACTTTTGGGTGCCAGCAGCTAGTTCTGGTGCAGAATCTGGTGCAGCATTTGCATCTCTGGGAAAAAAGATGCCTTGGTCCCCCTATTGATTTTTTTGAAAACAAATTTTCACAAAAGTCTCGAAAGTGTTTGCCAAGACCAAAAAAGCGGAATCGGGGAACGTGGAACCTAAGAAAATCCGATAAACAGCTGTGCAAAATATTCACTCTATCCTGAGATACACACCTTCAAAGTAGATTTCGGAGCGCGGGGGTGGTGTTAGGCGCTTATTAGAGAGGGATCGCGTGGTCTTAAAACCGAGTGGCGCCGGAATTTTTATCGATTTTGTCTCTGCTAATTTTAATTTTCAGTCCTCTGTCACGTTTACGTCGATAATTGTTTTGAATTTTATATAAAAGACTGTGACAGTGTGTTTTGAAAGGCAACATGGCAAAAATGATTTGTGAATTGTTTAAAATAGGTTAATTTGTATAGGTATTTTCAGTGTTTTCTTAAAACGCATTTTCGACCTGCTTTTTTAAGAAAATTTCTAGCTGACTGTTTCATATCAATATGCTACTCTTAAAAAAACTACTTCAAAAAAATACCCAAAAATTGACGATATTCATCTTTAAATTGTGTATGGCAACAAAAGTAGAATTGAATTCGACTGAATCAAATATCGTTTAGGGTAGGCATTGGATAAGCCTTTTCAAAAGTTGGTTCAATTATAACTTATAACAAGAAAAACATTCAATAATTACGATGCCCATTATTGTCTGCTACCGTTTTATTATTCAAACAAAATAAGTTATGTTGTAGAAAGCGGACGGCCGGCTACTAAGTAGCTTTTTAATGCTGAATCTTATGGCATATGCACTTTTTTCGCTAACATAATTATGAATTTAAATATAAAGTCTCACAAAAATTTTAGTTTATTTAAGCATTTTTGAAACAGATTATTGTATCTATAAAAACAATACTCAAAAAGTATAGAATAGATCAAATAATTAGGAAAGCATGGAATCAATTGGATTCTAATTTAGGCTTTGCTCAGACCTGGTCAGCGCCTGGAAAAATGGTTGTGGTCTGTATGTCTTCTCGTGCAGCTTTTCGTTCATGAGTCAAAATTCCGGTGATTACATCTTTTCAGCGACCAGATTGGGATTCGCTTGACCTAAAAATAAGCTATAAAAACCGATTTTTTGTAATTCTGGACTACGATATTAAAGAAGGACAGACTTTAAGGAGGGGGAAGGGGATTGTGAATTTTGACCAGAAAATGGGACTTTTCGAATCTCAGTTAATTTTCTTTTTGTTTTCAACCTCTAATTTTTTTGTTCCGATCAATATTACGATGAATCGATCCTACAAAACACATCAGATGGTAATTTTGGAAAAAAAAATTTTCATAAAAATTTGCCCTTGTCCAACTCAGGGTCGTCCTGGTAGTTTTCGGAACTGTTTCAGCACTTACGTTTTTATTGGTGCTTTAGTGGACATGATTACGTACAAATTCATACTCAAAATGACGTCAAAAAACAGGGCTACATTTTGAGTATAAGGTTGTATATGACTGTAGTGCAAAATTTGCGAAAAAAGACAAAAATTTCAAAACAAATTCTAGGCTTTCCAAAATTTTCGCAGTTTTTATAGAGGTTCAAAAGAAAAATAGAATTAACTGAGGTTCGAAAAATCCTTTTTTATAGTCAAAATACCCCCGCCCAGCCCCCTAAAGTCTGTCCTCCTGTAAAGGGCCATTGCCAGCTGTTTGGAATTGTCCCCCGCCAATTCAAAAATTTTCGCATAATCATTCGACTTCTGTACAGATTTTCGAGCTTGGTTTCTAACAATAAAAGGTCTAGAATTTAATTTTAGGCATAGTTTTGTTAGAAACCAAGCAAACGATAAAGAAAAAAATGTGAATTGGCGGGGACAACCGTTGTCGGAGACGGCAATGGCCTTTTAAGTGATTTAATTTTGAAAATTGCGAAATCCGCCCCCCCCTCTGGTTCAAAATCGTGTTCTTGGCATTGTGTTTTTAACCCATTTTTTGAAGACTCCTCTTTGGCAAGTTACCCCTCAATTTGTAGCCAGTGAGATGAGCTACAAAATAGATGGTGACTTGCCTAACAGTGGTTTTCAAAACATAGGTCAAAAACACAATGTCAGAAACCCGTTTTTTGAATTTAGGGGGGACGGCTTATTAGAGGAATTACGGTAAATGATGACTTGATAGACGACAAACACCATTTTTTCATAATTTGTTTACAATTGAAAGAAGAAACATTTTTAAAGAAATTCATGACCAAAGTTAAGTGGCATAAAAATTGGTCCGCCTGTATTTCTTGTAGATTTGTTAATTTTTTCATTTTCGAAATTTCGGTACTTTTTAGAAAAAATACCATCTTGAGTAAAGGACATCATCAAATTAGCTGGTCCATATGGCAGCGGGTCTCCGCGGTCCACCTGCCATAAATGCCATGTCTTGCCATAAGTATTGACCAACTTTTCCATGTCAATATGCTCAGCGATTTGGGGTATTCCAGGTGCCACTAGCATGCCCGATTTCACTTCATAGGCATGAGAATGCCAGTACTTTTTCTCGTCTTCAGGCAGTTGCAAGAATAATTTAGCTGAGATGATGTATTCCACACCAATCAGTCGAGCCCCAGCATCTGCAGAATCATAAATGACGCACTGGCGCACATCCTCATTCAAATGGCTGCAGTAGTGGTGAGCAATCACTTGGCGGTTAGGCTGACCATCGTAGACGTGCAATCCACACACGTGCTGACATATTTGTTGAGTGGTTTAAAGCTCTGAAGCATGGCTGTGCCAGTGCCCATAATATGGCTGGCCATTTTAGTTGCATCACCAGGAATGTTGGACATTTGGACGATTGAGTTAATTAAAGCTAAAAGAGATACCGTATTTACTGTATTAACTCCCCACCCTCTAATACCCCACCCTCTAATAAGTCCCCACCCTACGGACCTTATATCTCAGCCTAGAGCGAACATTTCGCAAATCTGTTTTTTGCGTTTTCTTATTTGCCGCGAGTTTACCTGATTCCACTTTTAAATTTTGGTTGAGCACCCAAAAATATCAAAATCGAAATATTTTTTTTCCGATTTTTTAAGGGTTGAAAAATAACTCCCCATGGGGACTTAATACAGTAAATACGGTAATTGGCGCTACTCTAATATACCCCCCCCCCCAAAGCGCTACTGTGATATACCCCCCCCCAAAAACTACTGTAATAACCCTAGTACAAAGCGCTACTTTGTGCCCATACCCACCCCCAAAACGCCGACAAACTGGACTATGTACTACTTACCCCCCCCCCCAAATCGACCTACTGTCATATACCCCCCCAAAAACCGACTTTTTTAGGGATGGTCAAAAACCATTTTTACACAATAATTTCGCCATAAAAAGACCAGAAAAGCAATTTAAATGGGATTGCGAGCTGTATTGGGAGGGGAAGGGAATAATACAGGGGCCACTTCTCGAGATGGTTGGGATCCTGAGAGTATTAATTCTCTAAGCGTCTAAGGGTGCTTTCAAACCCAGGAACTTGTGGTGCAGGCATAAGTATAAGTACTTTTCATGGACCAAGCCGATCAGCGGGGTTGACCTCGCGGGTTTACGCATAGGCCTTGCACCTTTTGAGTGCTAGGCTGAATTTTGGATGCTGGGCCTCTGGCCGGCCTTGTAGAACGAGGCGAAATGCTCTTCGGCGAAAAAATAAAGATGTTGAACATAGTTTTGAATACTGGGGCCTACCGCATAAATAACTCTGGTATGCATGTTTTTTCATGCATCCAGAGTCGCTTTCGAGTGATTTGTGTCTAAGGTATGTGGGTGTGCGCATCTCAACTCCAAGCCCCCAAGCCCCTGCGCCCCGAAGGGTGCGCAGGGCGCTTGAGAGTTAGAGATGCGCGCCCGGAGGCTCTTACCTTGGACATGATTCCGAGAAGTACACTTGATCATAAAATGCATATAGAGTCTATTTTGCCACGGCCCGAGTTGAAAAACATGGTAAAGCAGCTAAAAAAAAGTGGCCCCTGTATTATTCCCTTCTCCTCCCAATACAGCCCATAATCCTTTTAAACTGCTTTTCTGGTCCCTTTATGGCAAAATTATTGCATAAAAATGGTTTTTAGACACTCCCAAAAAAGTCGGTTTGGGGGGGGGGGTATATGACAGTAGGTCCGATTTTTTTGGGGGGGGGGTATATTACAGTAGCTTTTGGGGGGGGGGTTATATGACAGTAGCGTCGATAATTTTTTGTAAGATAGAAATTCTGGCGCTACTGTAATAAACCACCACCCCCCCCCCCAAAAAAAAGACCCTCCAAAAACACTGCATATGAGGGGGGGGGATAAGGGGGGGGGGGGACTATATTACAGTAGCTTTTGGGGGAGGTAGGGAGGTCTTTATGACAGTAGCGTCGAAATTTTGCAGGGAGGTACAATAGAAAACATGTTTTATGGCTCATTTATAAACGTTGTCGTTGTCGTCGTCGTTGTCGTTGGAATATTTTTTTTTATAAAACCCTTTTTTTCGCCAACGACGACGACGACGACAACGACGACCTATTTATAAAAAATCCAACGACAACGCAAACGACAACGATGACGCCAACGACAACGAAATTTTTCATTCAAAATTGGACAAATTTCACATTTTTAGTCGAGCTTTCGAGGGAAAACGTGTGGAGATTATAGTGAATCCTTGAAATTCTGACTTAAAATGCAAAATTTATCTTATTTGGAAAAAAAATTTCGTTGTCGTTGGCGTTGTCGTTGGATTTTTCATAAATAGGTCGTCGTTATCGTTGTCGTCGTCGTTGGCGTTGTCGTTGGCGTAAAATTGCCTTTATAACACATTTTTTCCAACGACAACGACGATGACAACGTTTATAAATGAGCCATTAGGGCGCGAAAGACATTTTTGAGATTTTTTTTTTGGCAAAACTTTGACTTTTTGCCTTGGGAGGCCTAGGCTAACCACCTTATTCGGGGTATGCTACCGCGTTTTGGTAAATGGAGCTGGTCAGAAAGAGATTTTATATTTATGATCAAGAGGCCTGCTCGTAATTTTGTCTAAGGTAAGTGAGTGCGCTAGTCCATGAAGCTTTATTCCATGAAAAAAGTTTTTCCGTGGCCGCAAAACAAGTTTTCCATCGTTCTAAGGGCGTAAATGGCCTTTCAATGGACATGCCCACGCCTTCGAAATTCGCGTCCGCCAATTTCAAATTTGTTCTTAATCGTTGGGTTTCTGTACGCATTTTTGATTTTGTTCCTATCAAAACTTACCTAAAATTAAATTCTAGGTCTTGACAAAAAATTCGTACAGAAACCCAATGATCAGGAAAAATATTTGAGCGGGCATGTGAATGCCCTTTTAAAGGACCATGCTCGTTGCCGGAAATAAGAATTTCACACGTTTGAATGCGCGCGAAACACTCTTTTTCTCCGAAGATGTTTAACATCAATCTTTTGAGTCCGGAGTTGTTTGTAAAAGAAGTAACTACAATTTGCTTGGTAGTGTATTGATGAATCAGCGGCGGCCGGGCTAAATTCTTAGTCGGTTTGATTCCCAATGCCGTCTTTGCCTTTTTGATGATTTGACTATTAGTTTGCTGAAAAACTGAATATTTTCGCAATAAAATAAGTGTTTGAAATCATCATTGCCGGCGACGAGCATGATATTTTAAAATGATTAAAACTGATTTTTAAGCTAGACACATGAGGTGTACTTTAGCCTGCAAAAAAATTAAAGAAAGAAAAAGAATTATTTTTCGAAAATTTTCCGGACAAAAGGTTCAAAATTTTCTAATTAACTAGAATGCATGCTTTTAGAATAAAAAAATTCTTGTTGGCCTTCTAGAAATGCAAAAACGAATAACAAGTTGTTTTCAAGCCCACTGTTTTTTGTTTTGTTTTTAACGACTGGAAAGGCGGCTTGTTTACTCCATATTGGTCAAAGACCAAAAGCATGAAAGAGGCAGTTAGTAGAGAAGCTAGACAACAACACAGACACGTTTGCCATAATAATCTTTGATCTTTTTCTTTTAGCAAGTAAATAGGCTGAAAATAGTAGGAAAAATGCAAACAAGCGCTTAATTAAGTTTTTTTAAACTTTACACATTAAAAAATGTTTGCTAGCTGAAAAAATGTTGGAAATTATTTTGTGTTAATTTAATTTAAAAAAACGTGGGCAAAATTACACTATTTTCACAGAGCCAAAATCTTGTTTCACAAAGTCTAATTATGTTTTGGTCCCCTCATTGTTTTTAGTCATTTTTCGCCTTGGTCCACAAAAAAAATTTATCTTATAAAATTTTTTGGTCACTAGAGCTTGGCAAAAAATAATCTCCGTAGGCATTTTAATCAAGTGTTTTGCATGTCTAAGCCTAAGCCTAAAATCATGTATAATGTGAGTGAGTGCGAGCATCTCTAACCAACCAAGCAGTGTTTCGAACTAGTACTCATATCGCACTCGTATTACGAACATAGTGACCGACGTCCGGCCGGGCACGTCCTGTTGCCATCTCGTCCAGACGGAGCGGGACGCGACGGAACGGTTTTCAACAAATGACATCACGTCCTGATGGGCCCGTCCTGTCGAAATTTCATGCTTTTTAATTAAATCCAATAATCCTTACGTAATCTAACTAAATTATATTGATAAAAACTACTATTAAAATTTTATGTAACTAAAAAAGTGTTACTTTATTATTGTTATGTTATTAATATTAAATTTGCACTCTAAAAATTTAATGAATTTTACTGAATTTCAAATAAAAAAATTTAATTTTTTTGGTTGCAGTTTACAATCCCCCACGGGGAGTGGTCACATGGAAGATATAAGTTCATATTCGTGTTTCTCGTCCCGATTTCATAAGAAAGCCGGCTGTCTTTTTTTGGTTCTGAAAAAAAAATTCGAGCTACAGGGGGGGGGGGATATCATGATTTTTAGACAAAATTTCAAAAATTCAAATTGACGCCTTTTGAATTTAAAAAGGGATTAGGGGCTGTATTGGGAGGGGAGGGGAATAATAAGGGGCCACTTTTATGGCAGAACTTTAGAAATTATAATGTTTGTATTCTTCGACTGCCTCACCATGTTTTTCAACTCGGGCCGTGGCAAAAAGAGATTCTACATGCATTTTTGGATCGAGAGTCTTGCTCGGAATCATGTCTAAGGTAAGTGAGTGCGCACATCTCAAGTGAGTGCGCGCACCCTCAAGCCCCCTGCGCCCCCTTCGGGGCTTGGGGGTTTGGAGTTGAGATGCGCACACCCACATACCTTAGACACAAATCACTCGAAAGTGACTCTGGATGCATGAAAAAGCATGCATACCAGAGTTTATTTATGCGGTAGGCCCCAGTATTCAAAACTATGCTCAACATCTTCTTGTTAGTGGGCCCTGTGTGATTAGTGGCCCCCTTTTATTCCCTTTGCCTCCCTATACAGCCCTTAATCCCTTTAAAATTCAAAAGGCGCCAATTAAACTTTTTGAAATTTTGACTAAAACCATGATACCTCCCCCCCTCCCCCTGTGGTTCGAATTTTTTTTCTCAGAACCAAAAAACAGCCGGCTTTCTTATGAGATCGGGGACGAGAAACACGAATATGAAGCTATCTCCTCCATCTGACCACTCCTCGTGGGGGGGGAGGGAGTGGATTGTAAACTCAAGCCATTTTTTGCCTTAAGCATGCTATAAACGGACGCCGGACAGCCGGTCATATCCCTCAAAAACCGGACGGCCGGTAAAAATTTTTCGGGACGCATCCAAATCTCAAAAAGAGTTGTCACTATATATAAATGTCTTTTAGCAAAAGTATATTAAAATCTAAACACATTGTGTGAAATTTACAAAATGACACTTGAAAAGACTATGAAAATTGATAAGCACAGTAATTTGCGTAATTCGAATTAGAGCGGGACCACCATAATTTCGTGCATAATGTTTTTGAATTAATTTTTATTGTTGGTGCCATGGCATTTCGTCCAAAAGACAGTTCGTCCAAAATGCAATTCGTTAAAAATTTGATTCGCCCAAATTTGAATTTCAAGTCAAAATTTTGCGAAAAAACCATTTTTACGGTCACAGAATACTTCCAACTCTCAGAAGCCCGTCCAGAGTGGCCGAAAGCCAATAAAATCTGGTTTTTTGGGGGTTTACTTCAGATAAGTTAAAACCGGGTCTTGTTATTTACAAATCGTTCTTATCCCCAATTTCTAAAAAATATAGCATAATTTGATTGCTCATGGAGAACAAATCCCTGAAAAAGGGCGGACGCCTCGGAGTGGGTATCATCTACCCAGGTACTAATTGAGTATTGATATTCTGGATAGTCAAAACAGCATTTTTTTCTTAACAAACCATATTCGGCACATGATTTTAGATTTAATAGTACGGTTTGTTCCAAAATAATTTGTGTTAGAATCAATTTGTGTTAGATCCTATTTATGTTAAAATCAATTATGTTAGTTTTTGGGAGTGCCTGTATTGTGATCACATTCTGTTTCTGATCGATTCAATGAACATATTTATTTTCTTGAAATATTTGAAATGTCGCATTCTGATTCTTTTATTGGCCACCATTCATACCTGCTGGTCCTCTACCTTGTCCACCGCTCACCCTTGTCCACCACCCATGCCTGGAGGACCTCCCATGCCTTGACCTCCTTGTCCTCCACCCATACCTTGACTGCTTTCTTGTCCACCACCCATGCCTGGAGGACCTCCCATTCCTTGGTTTCCTTGTCCTCCACCCATGCCTTCACCTCCATCCTTACCTGGAGGGCCTCTTCTGCTACTGCTCGTTCCTTGGCCACCCCCACTATTTCCTTGACCACTTCCTTCCATGCCTTGACCTCTTTGTCCTCTGCCCATTCCTCGACCACCTTGTTTACCGCTTCCCATGCCTGGAGGTCCTTGTCCACCACCCATGCCTTGGCTACCTCCTTGTTGACCACCTCCGTTTTGACCTCCTTCTTCTTGCTGATCCTGACTATCAGAGCTATCTTGCTGATCACCGCCAAATATACCACCCATACCACTACCTGGTTGAGCCGAAATTAACGAAATTCCAAATAAAGCGATGAAAAGTACTAGTTTGCTATTCATCCTTACTAGCAAAAAAGACTGTTAAACTGAGAGAATAATTAAAGAAGTAATGCTTTTTAGTCAGCCTTGCTTTTATATGAACTGCTTTTATATAAATGTTTTAGTAAGCACGGGAAGGTACTTAAATATAATAGTAGTGTTGATGAAAATTTGGTGCGTGACGAAAAGATCAGCACTACAAAAAAATCTTCTTTGTTGAAAATAGGCAAATTTAATGCGGTATACTAGGAAATGACAAATAGATCAGCCTAAAATATAGGCTTATTAAATTTGACCGCATGAGCGGTTTTGTTTATTCAGAAACTATTTGGTGTTTTTGCTAGTTTATCAATATTTTTAAGGTTAACATTTTCTTGGGGTTTTTACATTCTAGACAATTTTTTATACCTAATAACTCAGGTTAATAAATGGATATTTACAGGCCTTGATACTTCTTCTTGCATCAGCTCGGGTCTAGAAAGTAAGGTTTCGAAGTCGAAAGTCGGTAATCCGATTCTAAAGTACCGTTGTTTTGTTTAAATATGCGATTTTTTTCGTTTATACGGGAGCGTTCATTGACTGTAAAAATCTGGTCAACTGTGTAAAATATGTTGCCTATGTGAAATTTGTTGACTATGCAAAGGCGGGTCGAGCCAGGCTGAATTTTCGGCTCGATTTTTTACGGCCGGGCCGCTAAAATTACGACCCGTGCACATACCTGGAATTTTCCTACTTGTTTATAAAAAAAATATCTAAGAAGTCGAGCGCTCAATTTTCTACCCTCTTTTGTTAGCTTTTTTATGGTAAACCTTGTGCAATTTTCCTGAACTCACCAAAACTAGCAAATACTTTATTTTTTAATGGAAGCAGCAGTAAATGATTGCATAAAAAGTTAGTATTAATTAAATTGGTGCTTTCTCTTGCGTTCTTGACTAGCTGCTGATGCTACAGCGGCCGCTGCTGCAAACACAGAATGGTGGCGAGAGTGGCTGTGCGACTGAGTCTGGAGTGGTATTGCGCTTGTTGGTGGTGCATGGCAGCGAGTTGCATACTGGCCATAGCTCCCGCTCTTGGATACCCCGGAATCAGAGCTTGAGGGTTTCTGGCTGTGCAACGTACGAATGGCGTAGTCCGACTGGTGCAGTCTGGAGTTGTCTTGTGGCCTGTGCTCACTGTTTCTTCTTTAACAGCAGTGATTTCCTCTGATGCTGCCGGCTTAAATTGGTCGGATGACGGTTGAGCTGAAAAAACAAAAAATTTCGCTTAAGTTTTGAAGAGTTAACGTTTAAAATTTTAAATGTTAGGTAAAGTTTATTGGCCCTAATTTTTGTTTCTAAATTTTTTGTCCAAATTTTATTCTTTTTAAATAATCGTTTTGGTGTTTTCTGTTGTTTCTTGTCCAACACAATGACCAAAATGGAGGGGTGAGGTCGTGAGGTCTTTGAGGTGTCCTAACTCAGCTGGAGTTTATCGTTTTACTGATCTTAAAAGTTTTTTTTAGCAAATTTTACAGGTCGGCTGCTGGATAAAATGACACTTTCTACCATCTAATATAAAAATAAAACTCGTTTTCTCAGTTTGTATCTCTACGTCGCACCTCGTACCTCCATTGCGGCCAAGACATAACGATGAGCTTAAGGCCCGTAGGTTAGGATGCACTCAAACATGTTTCCCTAACTGCAAAACGGTGTTTTAGTCTTTTCTAACATAGCCTGGTCTATCCTGCACTTAGCTATCATTTTTGTAATTTTCCTGCTGATTAATGGAAAATACACCTACCTTGGACAGACTCAGAAGGGTTAACTTCCTGACTGGATGGTTCAGAGCTGTCAGACTGACTGTTCAAGTCGCTATCCACCTGCAAGCATTTCTTCTTTTTGGCCACTGCAGCCAGGCAGTCGTCTTCTCCAATGGTGATCACATCCGCTTGGTTGGTTGTTGGTCTAACTGATGGGTCTTTGGGCAGACTGTTGTTGGTGCAAGCCACCTGTGGAGCGCCAGAGTGTTGATCTCGATTTGAGAAATGGCTGTTAGGAGCTTGGCAAAATGGAGAATTGGGTGGTTTAGCGTGGTTTCTGTGACCCAAAGCAGCTTGAATGCACTTGTCCAGACACTTGCGAATGGCAATCCTATTAGCTTCTATTTCTCTAGTCACCCATGTACGGAACTAAACTGTGATAATTCAGTGAGCTAAAGCGTTTATTTAAATATGGGTTATTGCCAGGGTAAAATTTTTTTGCGGGAACATTTTTCATAAGACTTTATCAACTACTGTTCATGGACAACTGTAGAATTTCACATAAAGTTATACGAGAAATTTCACTCTTATTGGCCTACAACTATCGATGGAATTTCATATTACATGATGTTGGATCGATGTTAGAAAACTAACTAAGCATGATAATGGTGTGTCGATAACTGTTTAATTTCCCGCATGATCAGAAAAAAGAGATTTTCCCCGCTCTAATGTACCGATTTTGCCTGAGAAAAAACCGGTCAATTTCTTTAGAATTTTCTCGTTGACGAACCCTACTTCGCATCTTCAAAAATGCATACAGTCGAGTCTCGATATAGTGGCACACCCTCAAATTTGTTCCCGCCTAGGGTCCAACGCTTTTTTAAACTGAACTTCTGAAAGATTTTGTCGTATTTAATGCGCTAGTACTATAATCACAAAAAGTTGTAAAGATTCTTATTTCACCGGCCTTTTTTTAATTTTTACAATTTTACCAAAATGACTAGCTTTTTTTCAAAAAGATGCCACTATTTCAAGACCCGCCGGTCTTATTGACGAAATGGTTTTTTTTAAAAGCGGCCGGCAAAATATTTCAAGTATTTTCGGAATAGTTGATTGATCAGAATACTCCAAAAAATCGTAAGCAACCCGATTTTGGGAACTTATTTAGTCCGCGGCGCATTTTATAATTTCTCTAAGATGTGGTTTAAACGTCAGCCAAGTAACCTTTTTTTTAAAGCGAATTAAACGTTGCTTTCTGACACATTTGATTTTTTGAAGAAACTTTTTTTGACTCAAATTTGACCGAAATCTTGATTTACCTTGGTCCTTAAAGTACCCAAGGCAAAAAGTCAAACTTTAATCAAAATTTTTTTCCAAAAAATCGAATTTTCACGTGAGAAAATGTTAGCAAATAACATTCTTATTGTTTTCAGGATAAAAAAATTGCTTAGGAAACTTCAAACCATAATTTAAGAAAGTTTATGAAATGCGCCCAACGGACTAAATAAGTGCCCTATTTTGCCTACCAATTTTCAAAGATTAATAAATTTTCGTATTTATGAAATAAAACCCCAATAGCGTAATATCCCTTTTAAATTAAGATGTCACTCTGTAGAATTTTCAATTTCTCAGTTATTAAAAAATAATCAGCAAATTGGATTTCTCAACATTTTTTGATAGACTGTTCAATAAGTGTCTGACTCAGCTGAAAATCGAACTTTTGAAGATGTCACGGTTTCATTGGTGACTGTACGAAATTGTTATTCACAGTCAAACCTCTTTAAAGTATACACCTAAAAATTTCGTTCCCACTTAGGTCACCATTCTTTTTTGTCTAAATTTTCGATTTTTTTATCAGTTCTGTTTTTATAGTGTGGTCCAAAATATCGCAAGGATCAGGATTTCGACGACCATTATCCGAAAACAAAAGATCTGTTTTCTCTGAAAAAGCAAAAGCCCCGTGTAAATATAAATGTACCCACTATCTTCAATAAAAAGGTAGGCTATATAACACGTCTCAGTTTATACTTTATTTTTATTTTCGACTTTACGGGGTAAAAGCATGAATTGGCTAAAGTATGGTATACCACATGTTCCCAAAACTGGGGTTTGACCACATATACGAACGTTTCAGGTCGTAATTAGTACGAAAAACATGTTTTCCGGTGGCGGAAAGACATCTGGAGCGAAAAAAATTTTTTTAAAGTGTTCAAAATCTACATTTTTTGACCAAAAATTCATTTTTTTCATTTTTTTGTTGAAATCGTCGTCTCCGTCTTCTTCAGTTGGCCGCTCCATATCTATCTGATCTTTTCTTCCATTCTAATGTTATTGTTTCTTGCATAAAAAAGCACTTTCGCCTCAACAATGCCAGTGCCGGCCGAAGGCAGGCAGATGTGTATAAAGGGTCAACCTTGGCCCCTAAACGCTGATGCGAGCACTGAATTGTTCGGGAACCTTGTTATGGTGTTGCACACTTTTCATCGTTTTCGAAAAATTGAACCATGAACCCCACCCTGTGGTTTTGGTCGATTTCGGTCAAAATTTTTTTTGCACATGTCTTTCCGCCACCGGAAACATGTTTTTCGTACTAATTACGACCTGAAACGTTCGAATTAGGGGTCAAAACTTACTTTTGGGAACATGTGGTATACCATAATCCTGCCCATGAATTTGTCCCATAAACGAAAATCACGAAAGTCGCCAGTTTTTGACTCGAAAATAACTGAAGCCAAAAACGTTTACTGTAGAATATTATACTAGAAATTATACAGTTGACTATGAGGCAAAATGTAAGTCACAATGAGTGTGTAGTCAAAATGAGTTTTTTTGACGTTTTTTTCGAGCGGGACAATAACACGCTTTTACCCCCAAAAGCTGAAAATAAAAAATAAAGTTTAAATTGAGGCGTATTTAATGAAAGTTTTGCTTAAAAAAATATATATAAAACATATTTTCAACTTTATTTTAAAAAATTTGAGTTTATGAAATTCTCATGCTTCAAATTTTATTTTCACCTCATCTACGAACACTTCTAAACTTCCAAAAAAAATCTTACGAAAAATTTTTCCAATCGATGGTCCTCGATGTAGTGTCTCTTCACTGCAGACTCAGTAGGGAATTTGGATGGCCGGCCACTGGTACAGCATCTTTCACACTGAAAAGGATCCGAATTGAAGTGGTCCACAGCCAGATGGGTTTCCAAAGAATCGATGCTAAAGCAGAATTTGGGGCAAAGACAGCAGGCTATTTGAAATTTGTTAATGGGGCAGTGAGACATTTGGCTGAAAATATAGAAGACCAGTGAAAATTGATAAATAGTTGGAGGATGGATAAGTTACAAACTGAAATGGAGCACTCAGCAGTATGCATTTGTGGCTATCTAATCAGATTGATAATATTTTTGTAGGAAAGATCTTGTCAAAATAATCAAAGAAGCAGGTGTAATCTTATTTGAGTGATTAGTATTTGTCTGTCTTCTAGAACATCTTTTTGATATAATATAATTTTTTCATTTTTTTGTTTTTGGGAATCCTTGAAGACTTTTTGGTTAGAAAATAGTTTTGTGCTTGTTTAGAATTTTGAATTTTTGTTAAAGTTGATTGTGGATTATTGTAAAAAGTCTTACTTTTTGTCTGATATTTATTATTACTATTTACAAAAAGTTTGCAATATTTAATTCACAATATACACAATGCTAGTCAAGTTTTTATTTAATACATTTCTTCGCCTGAAACTGTCTTAACTCTGGGTTGAGGCCCTTGATTGTCTTCTTTTCTTGTCTGAAAACAAAACATTTTTAAAATTTAGATATGATCATGCTGTCTTACTAAGAGATTTCACTAATTAACACTAAATTTTGTATTTTTTATTGTATGTCATTCATTTGTTGCCCGTAACAAGGTAGGGAGTCCCTACTAGGGACCCTAGCTGTGACCTGGGAAATTAGTATGAAAAAAATTCTACCTATTCTAGTAATAGTAGTCAAGCTCTTCATAAATCTGGGGTGGTATTCAGGTAGGTTAGTAGAGTCAGTAGATCAAGAGTTACTCTTGATCCTACTCGCCCTTGATACGGGTTGAGTAGAGTTTAGGATCATAAGTTACTCGTAATCCTACTCGAGCAGCGAGTAAATTTTTATCCGAGTAAAATTAAGATCTTATGTCTTTACTCAAATTCTACTCGCCCAGCTCGGCTTTCTACCCCGAGTTTTACGAATAAACTCGATAATTTTGAGTTTTACTCACCAAACTCGGATTTCTACTCCCAGTCGCAAGATTAAACTCGATTATTTTTGAATTGAGTTAAGTTCTACTCACCAAACTCGAGTTCTACTCGCCCAACTCGAGTTTTAATCGCTCAGCTCGAGTTCTACTCGCTCAATTCGAGATAGGTGAGTACAACTCGAGTTGGCGTATTAGAACTCGAGTTAGCAAAGTAGAACTCACGTTGGGCAATTCGAGCTTGAATAAAGCGAGTAGAACTCAAGTTGGGCAATTAGAACTTCAGTAAAGCGAGTAGAACTCAATTCTACTCAGATCAAAAATTACTCACTGCTCGAGTAGGATTCCGAGTAACTTTTGATCCATAACTCCACTGGTGTATCTGAAACGAGTTGAGTAGATCAAAAGTAACTCATGATCTTTGAACCTACTCGTTCGGTCTGAAACACGTCGAGTAGATCACGAGTTAATCCAAAACTCTACTAACCTACCTGAATACGACCCCTGGTTCTCCGGCTCTGAAGGCTAACAAGAAGTAGAGAAATGGAAACGCATGATATGATATCGAGATACTCCAAAAAAATCTTACAGGGTCACATTCGGGGTTTCTTCCTTGTCAAATAATTTTTTTAAATCATACCCAAGTAAATAAATTAATTAAACGGGCGTAATAATCTTATCCAGGCCACTAAATTGTCACAGTTATTCACAGTTCTTTCATATATATTATTATGTCTCACCCTGAACATATAGAAGGAATAGTTGAGCAGACCAGACGAAACGAACACCATCGACAATATAATAAGAATACCGAATGAGCGAGGATCAGGCAATATGATGCAGAGCATGTCTCGCATCACACTAAACAACTGGCAAAGTGCTGATTGGACACCGAACACTGTGCCTCTCTCATCCTCTAGTATGGACTCTTGCATGATCTGGAGGGTAGACAGGTCGACCATCACCAGCCCTACAATACATGATTGATTTATACATAACATATTCCATATTAAAAAAATGATTAATTAAAATTTGCCTAGTCGAGCCGCAGTAACCCCTCCGAAAAACGCAAATATCGACATGGCTGGATTTCCGTTGATGGTCCAGTCTGACCAGTTGATTTCGTTCACTGTTTTTTTGGATAGAAAACTGGTCATGTTGAGCACAGAGGTTTGGTTTGTATTACTGATCATCGTAGATTTGAGTTTGCTTTGAGACATCCAGTTCTTGAAATCAAGTGATAAAAATTTTAAATTTTGAAAAATTCCCTAAAAGATCATTTTTCCCTGAGGAGTGGGAGGCATTTTTGGCTCTATGTGACAATGGCGGGGGTCTTTTTTCACCTTGGTCTCCTCTGTTGTTTTTTAGGACTTTTTAGGCTTAGGCAAGGGTAGGCTAGCGTTTCTTAAAACGGACTCAAAAAAATCATAGACTCATGTTTAAGTTGATCCTAACATACGCTGTTAGGATAACCGCTGGCTAACCATTACCTAAGAATAAAAATCACAATAAAAAACAACAGGGGGGGGGTGGACAAGGCAAACCCTCCCCCATTGTCATTGCATTTTTAAAATTTTTTATTCAGAAAGTGTTTGTAAATTTTCTTTTACTGCGTTGAGAAGAAAAAATAATAATTTAGTAAATTTTTGTAATAATTTTGGTTTACCTCAAAGTTAATGGAAGAAATATAGCCATTTAAGTCAAAAGGACTGCCAGGCAAGAATATAGACACAACACAAGCCCACAAACACATGTTTTGCAGCTGGAATACATTTTTTTTAATTGGCTAGAAATAGACTCCTAACCCACAATCAAACCAATAATAGACATTTTTCGAGCATGAAATCTCCTCTCCAACAACTTATAGGAAGCTATTCCACAAAGACCAAGCACACTTCCTGTGCTTCTGATGAATCCGAGCAAATCCTCAGGCAAGTGTTGCGACATAAAAAGAGCAAATGAAATTTGAGTTCAAATGAACAAATGAATTTTTTTGCGAAAAGCTAACTTAAATTTAATTTAAAAAAGAATATTTTTACACAAATTTTTTAATTTTTAAAATATTTTTCATATGCCTTCATTCTAACTAGAGACGTAGGCAAACCCTTTTTTTGAGTGAGCTGACACTACGTTCACAATGAATCCGCATCCACATGCGGGTGCAGATACAAAATTGCGTTCACAACTGCATGTTATATACTTCTTTGAACCGTTAATTGATGGTTGGTAAAACAGTTATATAAATGGTCTGGTTCAAGATGTTCCCTTCAAAAAGTTCAAAGCATAGTACAGAAAAAGCCAATGAAATTTGTTCGTTTTGCATTTCGTAGTCCGCAATGCGGTTCGCATGTGGGCTGATTTCAAATGCATTGTGAACGCCTAAAATGCGGATGCGGTGCGTGTGCGGATGCGGACAAAAACAGATCATTGTCTACGTAGCGTAAGGCACCCTCTAAAATCATTTTACATACACCGTTTTGGACTTTTACACTGTTTGTTTTGCTATTCTACAATGCTATTTAAAAGCATTTTGAATGGGACTGAAGCTTTCCAGAATGGGAAAATTTTGATGACTATCTTAAAAAATTGAAAAGTCACAATCAGTAGTTCTCGAAAAAGGTTTCAAATTGTTCTGGGCTAGAAAAATAGGTCAAACAATTCTTAATTTTCAATTATATATAAAATTCTTGAGAATGAGGGTGAAAAATGTTGTGGCCTCAGGTGGAATTGGACTTGAGATCATTTTATGCATCAAAATTCAGCTTTTATAATTTTTTCACCTACTTGCCATAACTAATAGAAACACCTCCTAGTCCTAATACAGTCATATAAAGCAGGGAATAGCCAATAGATACGTGGAATACTTGCTGTCTAGAATAAATGCTCCAGACTTTTTTCCAGAAACAAGTTGGCTGGAAAATTTCCCTCTCTTTTTCGTTAAGCAGTCTCTCGATCTCCTTGGGGTCAATATTGTTGAGGGCAATGCAAATGTTGCGTCTATTGGCTAGCTCAGGAACTAGTCTATATATGTTGGAGAGGAGGCAATGCTCCATAATCCAGGAGATCAGGTTCCAAGCCCCTAGAAGGGCACATGCCAGTCGCTGACCCATAGAGACGAAAATAAACCCAGTGGCTAGAGGTGCTATTACAGCGGTGGTCTGGCTGATTGCAAACATCATGGAATTGTGACCTGAATTTTGTTGAATATATAATACGCCCCAAATAAACTTTTTTTCTTACTTAGCATGAGCATCCACTCTTCCTGAGTCAGTTTATGCATCATCGATAACTGTACATCAATAACTGTAGAAGTTTTCATATAATGTACCAGAAATTCTACAGACATTGATGTACAGTTAACATCCTGACTCAGTTTTCGCCCAGTGACTATACGCTTATAACTGTAGAACTTCTGATATAATATACCATAAATTCTACAGTTAACTAACTTATTAAACTAACTCATTATGAGTGTTTCATGGTCATCCCGGCCCAGTTTTTGTCTACTAGGAAAAGTTACTAAATACTTTTTTTGACCCCGAAAGTCAAAAATAAAACAAATATTTCTTAGCATTTTATATTCAAGTTTAATTTTCCAACATCTCAAACAACTTACTAGACAAAGACTCGGAGTCCAAACTCTGAGCCATGACAACCACCCAGTCCTTAGTATATACAATCTTCTGACCACCAGAAGCACACCTAGAGACTGCCGAAACTAGTAGCGAGAAAAACAGGAAAATGCCATAGATTATGTTCTCAGTGTCGAACACATTACTCTAAACCGAACAAAATTAGACATCTTGAAAAGCCGTGATGGTGAAATTTTATCAATCCATCAAGATCTTTCTAACTTAAAATGTATAGTGTTTCATTTTTGTATAGCCTTTTTAGCCCCCTCCCATATCAGGGTTTGTTAATGTTAAGGCTTAATAATGTAAAATCAGTACTATTGCTGCTATTCCTTTGACTTTTCAAAAAAAGAAGCCATGGCAGATGCTGTATTAGGTGGAGTGGTGTTGAAGAAAGAGGAGCAAACCCACTTTCTTCACATTTAGCAAAACAATTTTTTCTTGATAGAATGATAAATAAGTCAATATATAAAAGACAACCAACCCGGGAATGTTCAAGATTCACACTGATGCAAACTGTCAAAAATGTGGCTAAAGCAGCTAAAAAAGTTTGTCTACCCTTAAAGCTTTAGTCTAATCCATTTTAAAATTTACCAATAGAAGCATTGCTGATAGCGAGTGTCAACAAAGCTGATGCTCTCCTGTTGTGGTGGTCCATCCAATGGCCTACCACGAGCTTAGCAATATTCCAGTCACTCCTTTGGTGAATTGATTGATGGCTACCAAACGCATCCCGCCCAAACGGCCTAGAATGAGCACTATGGCAAAGTTCCACATGCGGTCACCCTGGAATATAGACATTGGGTTGATCGGATTTATTCCTTGCAGTCAACTTACTATACAAGCCAGACTGTAGGACAGATAGAGCAAGCAAAAAGGCTTGGAGGGCCTGTAATTAAGTTAAATTAGAACATAAGCAATATTGTCATTTTAGAGATGTAAATTTTAGAATTTTCTCCGACGAGGTATGTAGGTTGTATAAATTTTTGTAGATTGGATAGCGTGCCCATTATTTTCATCAAATTCTATAATTTTGACGGGTGAATTTGTGCGAAAAAACCAAATTTGGTCGCTTAAAGCTGTTTTGCCGGTCCTAATTTTGAACCTAGAACCCAGTGATAAAAAAAATTCTGCATATACTAAAAAATTTCTATTGGATATCAGATTTAAAAATGAAAGAACTCTTTTCAGTGAAAATAGGGCTAAAGTGAATTATTCGGTGTCCTCCTAAAACACCCTAAAATGATATTTTATGGATGTCTTAGCACTTTTAAAGTGTGTAAAACGTCTTTTTACAGCGCGGCCGACCATTTTTTGAGAAAAATTTTTTTGACCAAAAATTGACTTTTTGCCTTGGGAGACCAAGGTAAACCATCCTGGAAGGGTATCTGAACACCCCAAAGAGATGGAATTTGAATATAGTTTTGTTATCTGGGGCCTACCGCATAAAGAAACTCTGGTATGTATGCTTTTTATGCATCCAGAGTCCTTTTCGAGGGATTTGTGTCTAAGGTACGTGGGTGTGCGCATCTCAACCCCAAGCAACCAAGCCCCCTGCGCCCACTTCGGGAGCGCAGGGGCTTGCTTGGTTAGAGATGCGCGCAGTCACTTACCTTAGACATGATTCCGAGCAAGACTCTTGATCAAAATGCATAAAGAGACTCTTTTTGCTCAGCTCCGGCGACCAAAACGAGGTAGAATACCCTAATGTAAATAAAAAATAAGGTATCCAGGTACCCTTCCAGGATGACTTACCTTGGTTCCCCAATGCAAAAAGTCGATTTTTGTCAAAAAAAAATTTTAAATGGTCGGCTGCGCTCTATAAACACGTTTTTCACACGTTAAATGTGCTAAAACATCCAAAAAAACATCATTTTAGGGTGTTTCGGGAGGACACCAAATAACCCACTCCGGCCAAAAATAGCATACCTTAACATAACTTGGAATTCACAATATTTATTTCCTCTAAAACAAAGAAGAGGTGGAAATTGATAAAAAGAGAGAAAGTATTGACTATAGTTTTAAATATGCAAATCTCATAGTCAAGTATTTTTCGGCTGAATTCAAGTGTGAAAGTAGGTTGTTGAGTGAACCGACTGAAGTTTAACAAGTAATTGTCAAGAGATCATACCAAAGAGCACACATTTTCTAACCTTTTTTAAAATTAATTGACAGTAATAAATCATGACCTAACTTTTATAACTTTTGATAAAAAATCAAGTTGTTTAAAAAAATTGGAGAATTAATTATTTGCGTGAAGATGGTTTCCTATATTTTGAAAATGCAAAACAAACGACTTGATCTATTGGTTCTGTTTCACAACTAACCAAATCGATAACGAATTCTAAAATTATGTCTACTAGTTTCACAAGAAAGTTACTGTAAAACGGTTAACTGTTTACTTTAAAACAACTTTTATTTATTTTAGCGTTTTTTTCATGTTTTCTGATGTCAAAAAAAAATAAAACCATTCGTATAGTGATTCCTGAGTTCAAGTATGAACATTTCGATTTTCAGATGCCTTGGTCAAAGAAATTTCGATTTTCGAATGCCTTGGTCCCTCAAGTTGATTTTGTAGCTACCACATTTCCTCTAACACAAGCCCTCCCCAAAAATGGAATCTTCGAAAATTATTTTTCGTCTTTTCGACCGAGTTTTCGCTTTCGAGCCCCATGCATGTTATATACCAAAATGAAAATTAAAATCACAGCTACATTTTGGTATGTAACGTGCACGCGGCTCAAAACTGAAAAGTCGGTCGGAAAGGCGAAAAATAATTTTTAAAAATACCATTTTTGGGGAGGGCTTCTATTAGAGAAAATACTTTATTTATTTAAATAAATCAGTCTGGGAGACCAAGGAACTCGAAAATCAAATTTTTGTGGTCGATGTCAGGGTTGGCTATATGCATGATTTTATATTATTAATCATAAAACATGGAAAATATTAAAAACTGACTGAACTTTTGAGGGCTTGTTTTTACAGTCCGGGCGGATCCCTTGTCAGCGCTAATAATAGTACAAGATTTTTTTTATTAAAAATAAATTTCATTCAACAATCAGCAGGTCGATCATTATTTCGTTCATTGGAAAACTGGAAGCCGTGCATCTCCATTATGGATTTGTCTGGGTTGTCGTCCTAAACAAAAAAATTTAAAATTTAAAAACAGTTTTTTTACTCACCCAATTTCCAGGCATAGGTACAGTGGAGTTTTTCTCAGCCTGTCTCTTCAACCATAACTTTTGTTTCTGCTGCTCCTCCAATGCTCCCCCACCTGCACAACCCCAGACCTCCATGTCGAACAGGTTGGCCATGTCACCGTCCAAACTGAACTGTCCTCTTCCAAAAGTCAGTCCAAGTGGGGTGGAAGACCGAGTCTTGAAGTTGCAGTATATTGCTGGAGACTCGGCGTCTATTCTCTGCAATACTATATGTGTGCACATATATACTTCTGGTAGTGCCGAGCCTTTAGGTTTTTTCAAATCTTTTCAAAAAAGAAGGTTGGCATTATATCTGTCTTCATGAAGTTCATGTCATGAACTCCGAAAAATATGCTTTGGTTCTCCATTGCTTTTTTCGCAATTTTTTTTTGGTATTTCAATGTAAAAAAAATTAATTTCTTTGGTACCAAAAACTGATTTTTTGGAAAACAATTTTCTCATATGTCTCAAAAATCATTTAAATAATTTTTTTGTTGTTTTAAAGAAGATTCACTGATTATTCAAGTTCCCGCTTCCACTCTCCGATCTTTTTGCAATTCGTTTTACAGTCAGCCTTCCTGATCCAACATCCTTGGGAAGCAAACTATTGTGCCGCATTAGGGGGGTTAGACTTAAATGTTTTTGCGAAAACATCTGTGGCTTCTTTAGTTGTTAACCATGAAAAGGGAAAAATTGAAACTTATTGAGATCTGAAGGCTGAGCACTAAGTAATGGCTTAAAAATTACTTTGAATAGAGGATGTAACTGGAAAAGTATAGAGTTTGGACCTCCGAACTTCTTCACACTATGTCTTAAAGAAAAAGTTTTGTATACTCAGAGTTTTACAAGAAAGTTACCTCCACTCCTGATCTGCCGCGATTGCGTATATGTCTTCATTGGTGAGCTTAAATATTTATGTAGTATTTGAATGGAAAGGTGAACAGAATTTTTCGAAAAGTTTAAGTTATGACCTCCATTATTATTTTTAAACAAATTACAAAAGCCTTAATTTTTGAGTTCATGGTATTTTTTTTAAAATGTAGCTTTCATTCCCGCATTGATGTGAAATCTCAAACTTTTCTTCGGTACAAGATTATGCAAAAATAATTTTTTAATCTTTTTTTCGAATATAACCATAAATTCAACCTAATCCCCTGTCCTACTCACCTCCACCTGAGCCCTCCTTACTCACATGAACCTACCCCAGTCATTTTGCCATGATCTCCCAAGGCAAAAATCCAAAGCTCACAAGGGACCCTCCTGGAGTGTGATTCTGAGGACTCTATCGTGTGAATTTTTTTTGCATCCACTCTTATCCACTCTTTATTCATTGGTGTTTGTGATTCCAAGTTTTGGATATGCTTCACAACATGTGTAAGACTTTCGACTTCAAAATCGGGCACTACATGATGTCAATTTTGTTCACTGATTAGTTTTGGATGATACGTAAAACGACCAGTTTTGGCAAAAAAAAGTGCCCAGTTTTTCTTAAAATTTTGCTCAGTTTGTTGATTCAGTCAAAAAGTAAAAAATCTGCCCAGGTTTTGTTAAAATATTCCAGATCAGAGACTAAGTCGACATATTTTGGCGACCGTAGATATAAAATCCTCTTATGCTGTTGCAGCTTGAAAAATACACTTCATCTAAAGTAACAAATATAACAGAGTAAATTAGAAGTGGGCACATTGAAAATGAGCATATTATCTCAAAGACTGGGTACATTTTTGCCTTTTTGGCTTAAACAAAGAAATCGGGCACTTTTTTGCCAATATTGGACACTGTTGGGTTAGTTGTTTGGAGAGTGAATAAATAATTTCTAGGGTCGTTTTCTCTGCGCACAGTATGCTGGATACCGTATACTTCAGTTTTTTACTTTTATAATATCATATAACTATAATATCATATCTGTGTGGAAGCAATTAAAATTGCCTCATTTGCCGGAAAAGTTGCCCCATTTTCCAGAAAGTTGCCCCATTTTCAGTTTTGGCGAAAAAATGCGCAGTTTTTCTTGAAATTCTGTCCTAAGTCAAAAGTAAAAAAACCTGCCCAGTTTTGTTAAAATCTTCCAGATCAGAGACTAAGTCGACATATTTTGGCGACCGTAGATATAAAATCCTCTTATGCTGTTGCAGCTTGAAAAATACACTTCATCTAAATAACAAATATAACAGAGTAAAAATAGAATGGGCAGATTGAAACTGTGCATATGATCTCAAGGACTGGGTACATTTTCGCCTTTTTGGCTGAACGAAGGAATCGGGCACTTTTTGCCAAAATTGGGCACTGTTGGGTTAGTTGTTGGAAAGTGAATAAAGCATTATAGGGTCGTTCTCTCTGCGTATAGTATGCTGTACACCGTATGCTGTAGTTTTTTACTTTTACTATACAGTCGAGTCTCGATTTAACGTACCCCAATTTAACGTACCCTTCGATTTAACGTACCCCTAGGGCCGGTCCCCAGGGGTACGTTAAATCGAGACTTGACTGTAATGACGTATCTGTAAAAAGATTTACCTGAAAAACCGCGAAACCGCGGTTAAACCGCAATTTAATGTGCGGTTTACCGCAAATTCTGAGAAAAACCGCACAGCAAAACCGCCCAAAACCCCTGTCCGCAACACTTGTTGTACCACTTTTTGTAGTAATATCGCCTCAATGCCCCGTTTGACTAGGAAGTCATACATGCTCTAAAAGAATCCGCAATGACACCCCGATAGGGTCCCTTGTCAGCGTAATCCTCTGTGGTTTTTTGTCTTAAGGGACCAAGCCGAGAGGACTGATGGGGACTCAGGTTCAGGTGAGTAGGACGTGTGGGGGGGGGGTTGTGGATTCAAGTTCTCCATATAATCTCACTTTAAATATAGCTACAGTAGCCCCCTTGTAGTTGAAACAATTGGCTTCAAATCTAAAATAAGATGGATACTTATTTGAAAAAGTTGAAAACTTCTGCAAACCTGTTTATGGAAATTCCTTGGGACACACCTGCAAATAAATTATGCTTTCTATAAACAATAAATTAGTAATTTTTAGTGTGATTCCCCCTTTCTCTAAAGGTTTTGTTTCAAACTAAAAAAGTTTTAAATAATTAAATAATTACTGGAGTACAGCTTGGTCCACTGCTTGTTTACATTTTGCTCTTCAGACTGGGATTGCTAAAACTTGCTTATATTTCATTTAAATAGTAAAAATGTCTACCTACAGACTCTAATTGAGGAAAAAAGACCGTTGTGGGCAGACAATGACACAAAATAAAGGCTTGAGTGGTTGATAGAATATCTGATTGGATCATTCCTGAGGGCTATAAAACATTTTTGATAAAAGAATTCTATATTTTTAAAAATTTATCAAATTGCTCGAAATCCTCTATTGACCGCTTATCACACGATTTTTTTTATAAATTATATTACTTGTATATCATTTTAAATTAAGCACTAAGTAGTGAAATTGGATAGAGCTTTATCGGCTCTATTAAGCAATCAAGGGTTTCCTGCGTTTGTATCTCTGTTCTTTTTTGGAGACTTTGTGGGCTTCGGATTAAGTAGGCCAGCGTATGTTGTTAGGACGAACTCAAAAATATCTTAGACTGATGTTAAAGCCAGCCCTAAGAAACGCTGGCCAACCCTTATCTAAGCCTGAAAAATCACCCTAAGGGGGGAGCAGGGCAAACCAAGACCCAATTGTGGAATAGGACGTTATTCTCTGTCACATTACCTTCTTTGATAATTTATAAAAAGAAGATGTAAATTGTATTCATGATTACATACCCTTGATCTGCCAAAGAAAACATCAAGTATCTTGTCCTGCAAGGTCTGGCAAAGCCTAGGACATACATTGTTTTTCCATTGAATAATCGACCCGCAGGTGTCACCATTAATTGTCTGAATAATTTCATTGTAAGGTAACTTGATTAATCACAAGCCATTTAGCTATTCTTGTTTCATATAACATTTTATATATTTTGTATAGATAAGCGGACAATTTGAAATCAGACTTTTGTTGACTACCAGATATATGGCCAGGTATATGGCCGGCCATATGGCGGAATCTGGCCCCGCCATTTCAAAATGGCCGACCATTTGATCAAAATTTTCACTTTGTAATGA
This sequence comes from Ditylenchus dipsaci, assembly GCA_004194705.1. NCBI lineage: Eukaryota > Metazoa > Nematoda > Chromadorea > Rhabditida > Anguinidae > Ditylenchus > Ditylenchus dipsaci. The sequence goes on from SADC01000031.1 coordinate 100,156, forward strand.
TGGTGAGTTTTCCAACTGTGAAATTGCAATTGATTGCATAACTTCTATTCCTGTCAAAACAAAAAGTTATGGCCGCTTTAAAATGTTGAAATTTCTTGATTCATCTTGTGCTGTAGCAACTAGATTTAGATAAAAAAGTGACCAACTGGATTTTGCAATCCGGTTGTGAAAGAGTTTGCTATTCTATTCCTGTCAAGTCGCTACAAGGAGATGGTTAAGCTAGGTTTTTACATGTGATTTTTCAGGTAAACGTGCCATCTATGATTTTCTTTTCAAATACCGTATTTCATGTAATATAGAACGCCCTCTAATATGAGCATTTAATCATATCTCGACTTTAAGACTCATCTCAACTTTAAGGCTCCGTATCTCAAGGTTTTCTAAAGTCCCACACGCTCTACCGATTCCACTTTTTAGATTTTGGTTGAGCACTCGAAAATACCGAGATCAAATTCAAAATTTTCCAATTTTTGGGGATCCGAAAAATATAAGCTCCGGGGCTTCTATTAGAAAAATACGGTAACTGTAAAAATGGCCACTTTCGGCAATATGGCCGATTCCAAGATGGCCTGACATTTTCCAACGTTTGTTTGTTTACATAATTGTTTACATAATAATTACATAAAAAAGTGGGCTAGTTATGGTTCTAATCTTAATCGGTTTTTGTATAAATGACTTTAGGATAAGCAAGGCCGAAACCACAGGATGGCTAAGCTAAAATCGTGTTTTTCTCATTATATACCACAAACATTTCTTTGCAAAACTCAGTCATTCTGCGTTTAGAGAATTTCGGAACTCGGTCCAGACAAAAATTTATGGCCGCTTAAAAATGTTGAAATTTCTTGAATTATCTTGTACTGTAGCAACTAGATTTAGCTAAAAAAAGTGACCAACCATGTCTTGCTGGAGACTTTCTAGGAATTTCTTATCCTTTTCTTCTTCTTGAATATCATTGGCTTCGAGACATGCATTCAAAAGCAAGTCCACAGGCATCATTACCCTGATCAACTCATCTGAGCCCATAAGTAATGATTGACCATTCTGATAGAACTGCTCTTTGGTCAGCTCCGAGTCTTCAGACCCTCCTTTCAAATATTTCCAGAGCCCCTCAGAAATGTGTTTGCCAAATTTTTCCTATACGAAATTACTTAGTAACTAGGTTATATGTTCTAATTTTCACCTGAAACTTGGTGTGGCTGATAGATTGCTGGCTTTCACTTATTCGGTCGAAGGCGCTCACTAGTTGTGGGTTGGGTGCATTAGATTTAGGTGTGTGGGAGGCGCTAGCTTTGTTTCCCATCTAAAATATATTCTTTTTGCGTTTAAGTGTGAATTCGAAAAGGAACAAATATCGGTTTCGATTAATCCTTTTTGCCCGGCTCTGCTGATATGGCTTTGCAAGGATTTAACAAGTTATTTAACAGGAACTTGAATAGTATTCTACAGAGTTGGTTACTTTGTGTTACCAAGACACAAGCTTTTTATCGAGACCATTAATATTTAAAAGATAGTTAAACTTGAAAAACAAATTGAATGATAATTTTGTTTTTTCAAATACAAGGTTTTGCAAAATAATTGTCTGTCATTCACAAAAAACATTTGTCTGTGGAAGTATAAATAACAAATCTAAAGACTAGGCAAAGATTGGACCTATCCCTCGATGGGTAACGATTTTCAAGCTTGGTCCTCCCCTGTTGTTTTTAGGCTTAGACAACATGTTTCTCAAAGTTTGGAAAGAGGAACAAAAAATGTTTGATTTTATCCTTCCATACGTCGGTATACCCTTGCCTGAGCCTGAAAAACATTCGGGAAGCCAAGTCAAATAGGATGGAGAGTATTGATTTAATTATTAATTTTTTATATAACTTATTATAGTGTCCGTAAAAAAACATTTCTGCAAAATAAAGCGACTTTAAAAATTACAGGCCCTTATAACATAGCGGTCTATTTTTGCGCTGGTCACCCTTTTATTGATTCGTGATTTTTTAAAACCATGTTCAGGCAAGCATATATTTAGAAGGTCTTAAACATGAATCTAAGATATATTTGAGTCCGTCCCAACGTACGCTGACCAAACGCTGCTTACGCTGCCTAAACCTAATTGTGAGACCAAACCTAACCCTAAATAATTACAAAAAACAACAGGGCGGAACAAGATAAAAAAATAGGTACCCATTGAAGAACAAGGCCCGAAAATTAATAATCAAAGAGGTTTGTGTTTGCACAAGCAGCTCGGATGCCCGATTTTGTAAAAGCAACCATGCAACACTACTCTTAAACAATAAAATACAGAAAAATTAGCACACACGACTCCAAATAACCTAATAAAAGGTTTTTGAATTGGCATTTCTCAACAGCAATGCCAAAAAGTCAAAAGCACTTAAAATTGTAAATATATATTATCTTTGCCCAAAAGTCTGATCACAAATAAAATATTTAAAAACCTTTCTAACCACTAATTTACTGAAATTGCTCAAAATGGACCGAGGCGGTGAACAAGTTAGAATGCCGGACTACAAACAAGACATCTGGACATTTGTTAGTTTTGCGATCCTGCTGGAAGTGGGTGAGTAGTTGATTCTTTTATGAAAAAAGTCATTTATCTATTTGTTTGTTTACTTTAGTGGCCTACACTGGCAACTACCTTGGCTTTAAGAACTTGCAGATCTAGTTAGATGTTGACGACTTTTTTGCAATATTGTTGATTTACACAAAGTTTGTTAGCAATTAGGTTACAAATAAATTTTTATTTTGGACTTTTTGCTTATAGAAAATAAGAATAGAACAACTATCACAATAGCCCTTATCCACCCCAACATTTGTTGCGACTCCGAAGTTCTAATATTTTTGCCCTGTATATGGCTCTGTGGGCCCTACTCAACAGAAAGAACGTTTGCCTTGGTCCTCCTGGGGTTTTTTGGACTTTTTAGACTTGGGCTTAGGCAAGGGTTGGCCAGTGTATGTTAAGACGGACTCAGACATGTTTATTAAATTGTAAAAAAGTATGAAAAAATATTTTGGGCTGGAGTAAAGAATCCTTACGTGACTAAACACGTCTCTAACCCGTTAAGCCGCCTCCGCCCCGGAAGGGGGCGCAGGTATGCGCACACCCACATACCTTAGACACAAATCACTCGAAAAGCACTCTGGATGCATAAAAATGTATGCATACCAGAGTTTCTTTATGCGGTAGGCCCCAGTCAACAAAACTATGTTCAAATTCAATCTTTTTGGGGTATCCAGGGAGCCTTTTAGGTTGAACTACCTTGGAGGGGATCAAGGCAGAAAGTCAAATTTTGGTCAAAAAAATTTACCAAAAAGTGTTGACCGCCACCAAAAACATGTTTTAAGCATAAAGAGGTGCTAAAACGTTGAAAAAGATTTTGGGTCACGTAAAGATTATATACTTCAGCCAAATTTTGAGTCTGTCCGAGCGTAAGATCAAGGCATTTTCGGGGTGATTTATTACATTTTTCTTGATGGAGCTGACCAAAAAGAGCCTCTACACACGCATTTTTAATCCGGAGTATTGAGTCTTATTTTTAACCTTTGTGCTACATAAACATAAATTTCACCAAAAATTAAATGAAAACCAAATCACACAACTTTATGTATCAAAACCACAATCTGTAAAAGGGACTACTTGCGTTAAAGTTTTTTCGTGACCAAAAAACCGAAATTTTCTTTTATTTCTGTCTTGTAGTCTGAGTATTAGGGATCTTAAAAACAACTCAGGGTGTCTTAGAAATTTTATAGACTCTCTTTTTGCCTATAAACTTTTTCATCCTGAATTTTAAAATCTGTTTTCACAATAAACTGAGCTTGTGATGAATTATTTAGTACAGAATTAGCCATTCTTGCGGAACTACTTGTTTCGCCCATATCTTTAAAAATTTATTGTGTTTCGAAGAGATCTTTTTCTGTTCGATAGAATAGAATTTGGGCAACAGAATAGCACCAAATTTGTTTGTTTTAACTAATGATTTCTTAATCTCCGGTTCGATTAAAATTGTTTTTTATTTCGGTGACAAATAAAAAACTTGATTGAAAAAAAAGTTTTTTTTGACCGTCATTTGGTACGGAAAAGTTGAACGCTACCGGAGTATACTCCGCCCCCCCCCCCCCCAATGAAAGTTTTTTCGAAGCTCGAAAAAGACATTATTTTTGATTTCTGGTCAATAAAAAATTGAGTTTTGGGACCACCCAAAACTCAATTTTGACCATTTTTGAAGGGATTTAGGGCCGTATTAGGGTGAAAATGGACCAAAAAGACCAATTTTGAACAGAAAGGAAGATGTTGAACATAGTTTTGTTGACTGGGGCCTACCGCATAAAGAAACTCTGGTATGCATGCTTTTTATGCATCCAGAGTCACTTTCGAGTGATTTGTGTCTAAGGTATGTGGGTTTGCGCATCTCAACTCCAAACCCCAAGCCCCGAAGGGGGCGCAGGGGGCTTGAGAGTTAGAGATGCGTGCACTCACTCACCATAGACATATTCCGAGCAAGACTCTTGAACAAAAATGCATTAAGAGGCTCTTTTTGCCCAGTTCCAGTGACCAAAACATGCCAAAACAAGCAAATGGTCGAATTTTCAAAATGCTCAAAACTCGATCTAAATTATGAATTATAAGAATATCTGCATTTAAAAAATACTCTGCATCTAAATTATAAAAATACTCTGCATTTAACTCATTTAGCATAGTTAGTAGGTCAATTTTTTTTAAATTCAACTATTTGCTTGTAAAATGCGATACATATTTCTCATTTTCAGTAGTGACCCTCCTGTGCATACCTGCACACTCGAAAAATCGGCGCCGGGCGCCGACCCGGGCGCCGGCGCCCCTTGAAAATTTGCGCTGGCGCCAGCGCCATCCTGGGGCCGGCGCTTCGAAAGAGGCGGCGCCGGGGTTTGTGATATTGTTAAACTTCAAAATTTTTGCTTTATTGCTATCACGATATAAGAAAAATACTAAAGAAGCTTTAAAATGTCAACAAAATATTTAAAAAATGCAGTACTTTGGTGGTTTCTCGGAGCTGGGTGCCGGCAACGCTACGAATAGGGCGTCGGCGCCCGAACATGGTGAAATTTGACGCCAGCGCCCGGAGCCGGCGCCCGTGCAGGTATGCTCCTGTGAAACGCAGAAAATAGTATTGCATTGTTCACTATGAAATTAAAATTATTTTGTCATTTTACTGTGAACATAAAACACATTATACTGTGGTCAAAAGCAAAATTTGGTTTTAAGCAAAGAATTTAGCAAGCTTTAATTTTATTTCTGTCGTGTCGAAAGTGTCGTTTGATTTCACGTCAACTTTGCAGAAAAGCGACTTCTAAGGGCAGTTTTAGCCGGAGAATCCGAATCTGGGCTCAAAATTTGCTAACGGGCCTTTTAAGATGGGTTTGATCACAGGTTTGCAAAAGTCCGGAAATTTCAAAATTTGGGTTAATTTAATTGCTATTGGGTCAAGTCTAGCGACTGCAAGAGAAGTATAGGCATGTATGTCCTGCGCTAGATTTTGGTATATAGGTTGTTTAAGATAACCCACAAGACTTGCGTTTTTACAGCTCATTAAAAAAATAATTGTGCTTAAAAAATGTTCAAAACATCCGGTTTCAAAAATCGCAAATTTACCCCATTTAAGGCTGATTAGCCAATTCAGCTGAGAAATTCAGATTCACCGTTCAAAACAAATAGTGAAGCAAACAAAAAAGCAGGCAATTACAGGTAAAAGCTTGCAAATGGAATGGCACAAGTTAGGGGCGCAGGCAAAATATTTGCAAACGCAAACATCATACCTTCACCCATATTTACCAGCAAATATCGCATTTTTTGACATTTCTCACCCTCTTAGCTTCAAGATTTTGACTCTCAGCAAAAAAAGCGACCTTGGTCAAATCACCTCTGGAGACCAAGGCAATTTTGATAAAGTTGATAGAGAGATGATAAAGTTTTTTCCTAATAAGTATACCCTAGGCGAGAACGAGCTTTTTGGGGGTTCGTTATATCGAGTGTCGACTGTATTTATGACATTGAGAAGGGAGGAGTATTGATATACTTATATGTTAAAATCAGTCATCTTAGTGAAAAAAGTGGGCTGTCCTCCTGACTCAGGAGTCCTGAGTCAAAAGGACAAGATGAAATGAAGTCTTTATTGTGAAGTACACTTTTTCTTGATTATGGCGAAAAGGTGTTGACGGAAGGTGAGGTGGATGAAGTGCTTCCGGAGTGTCATGTGGCCGAAGCTCCGTCGTGGCCGAGGGCTGTTTGGTACCAAAAAGTGGAAATGGATCGATCAAGGGCCTGCCTGGTAAAGTCTCTGTGGATGCTGATCTGCTCCCGTGTCGTCCTGCTGCAGCTGCTGACTGGATTCCGTAACTCATGAAGATCCACCAACCTCTAGGCGCCAAGAATGGTTGACAGGCGTTTTCAAAAAATTGGAGTAAAATATTTCAGAAGGCTATATCTCAACATTCAGATTTCATTTTCTTCTGTGAAATGGAATTTATAGCTCTTAATATGTGCTACACTACAATATTTGTAGATTTTGAAAATTTCTGAATTTTTTTGACCATTTAAAAGGAAGTTCTGTAATTTTGTAGTTTGGTCGGACCCCTCAGAAAATTAGAAATTAAGTGTTTAGCCTCAAATGAAAGCCTACGATATGCTGAGTGCGATTACACCAAATTCGACCAATTTTCTCACTAATTCACCGAGCTGTGGCCTCCCGAAGTTTGGTACTCAGATAACCAGTACAACTATTTTAATCATTTATACTCAGTGAAAATATGATTATGTACACTCGTTCAAAACTCTATTGGACGCAGAAGAAGCTGCTCTTTCTAACGAGTAACAAAAAATCCAGTCTGTAATGAACTTTGGCGTGAAAAGTGTTTTTTTTCAAAAAATCAGCATTTTTCGAACACCGATTTTCGGCAAAAAAACCGCTATAAAAAACGAAAATCGGTGTGTACAGTAAGCGTACGCCAGTGGCGCGTACGGCTTTTTACAGGCCTGGGAAAAGTGCGATCCACGATATCCTCCTTGCAAGTCGGCGCTCTAACCATTTGAGCTATCGGGTCGCCCAGGCCTGTTTCTTATTTCTCTGCTATCTGCCTCCCTTACACTATCCCCCTTCCACAAGACCGTCCTCGGTCTTTTCCATTACTGTCTACTACCGGCCAACTGTGCTCTCTGCACTTCCTTTGTGGCCGGCCTTCTCAATCAGCAAGCATTCCACTGGGGGGAACATGTCCTCTGCCAGTAATCAGCGAAAGGAGGGGCAATGGCAGGTCAGACAGCTAATCCAAACACCAAAGGAGGTGGACTGGCCAGCCGTAGAAGACTGCCAACCACTCGCTGCTACCAGTAGCGTACGCCAGTGGCCGCGTACGGTTTTGTACAGGCCTGGAAAAAGTGCGATCCCACGATATCCTCCTTGCAAGTCGGCGCTCTAACCAGTTGAGCTATCGGTCGCCCCAGGCCTGTTTCTTATTTCTCTGCTATCTGCCTCCCTTACAGTACCCTCTTAAATTTTAGTGCATTCGAAAAAACATTTCATAAGACACCTTTCTGGTGAGAAAACCCGGAAAAAATTGGGGGAGGTGAGACGAAAAAGGCCTTTGTTGAAGTTAGCAAGTCATCACTAAATCTTTTCAGTTTTTGACGTAAAAAAATTGTTACTAGGCAAAATTGAAATTCTGACACCAGATTCGTAATTAGCGTCTGATTTTCTGCTTCTAAAACTACTCTTAGAGGTGCAATTTCAATGTCATATTTCAAATTCCTCTCAGGACAATAAACTTTTAAACAAGTCAATAATTGGTGAATAAAATATTTATTGTTCTGAGAAAAAATTTTAAAATATGACATTCAAAGTACACTTCTAAGAGTGGTTTTCAAAGCAAATCAGATACGCCGATCACGAATTCGGTGTCAGAATTCCAGGTTATCCTAGTAAAAAAAAAATTTTACGTCAGAAACTGAAAAGATTTAGTGATGACTTGCTAACTTCAACAAAGACTTTTTCGTCTCACCTCCCCAATTTTTCGGGTTTTTCTCGCCTGAAAGGTGTCTTATGAAATGTTTTTTTCGAATGCACTAACATTTAGGAGGGTACACGCCGATTTCCGATTTTTATAGCAGTTTTTTCGCCGAAAATCGGTGTTCGAAAAATGCTAATTTTTTAAAAAACACACTTTGTACGCCAAAATTTTTTACAGACTGGATTTTTTGTACTCGTTAGAAAGAGCAGCTTCTTCTGCGTCCAATAGAGTTTTGAACGAGTGTACATCATCATATTTTCACTAAGTATAAAATGTTTTAGAAACGTACTGGTTTTTCTGAGTACCAAACTTCGGGAGGCCACAGCTCGGTGAATTAGTGAGAAAAAGTTGTCGAATTTGGTGTTATCGTACTCGGCACATCGTAGGCTTTCATTTTAGCCCAAACACTTAATTTCTAATTTTCTGAGGGGTCGAGGTGGCCTTGATGAAACTACAAAATTACAGAACTTACAAAATTACAGAACGGGGGTGGGGACTTCTACGGCTACTTTTTCACATCGACTGCTAATTCACTTTACATACATTTTTTTCACATATTTCGTTTCCTATCTCAGATGTTTTTACATCGTTTTGTAGCGGAGTTATTTCTCTATCAATTGAGTGGTTAAAACCGTGATTGAAAATGATTTTAGAGAAAATCACAGCAAAGTCAGACTAAAAACCGTGGTCTTTTAGCCAGGTGTTTTTAGTGTAGTTTCACCTTATTTATGGTGTACTTTTCTCGAAATTATTTTTAATCAGGGTGTTTGACCACTCAATTGATAGAGAAATAACTCAGCTACGAAACGGTGTAAAAACATCTGAGATAGAAACACAAAATATATAAAAAAAAATGTATGTGAAGTGAAGTAGCAGTCGATGTCAAAAAGTAGCCGTAGAAGTCACCCCCCCCCCTCCCCTTTAACACTTTAAAGGACCATTGCCATTGCCGACAACGAGAATTTCAAATGTTTGAATTCGCGCGGGACATTTATTTTGTTCCTAAAATATTCAGAATTTTTTTTACTGAAGTTATAATTAAATCAAAAATTGAGCTGGCACTGGGAATCGAACCCACTAGCAAAGTTGACCACACGTTACTACTTAACCACTTCACTACTTAGTCACGTGTGGATTATAAAACTATTTTAAGTTCATTATTTCCATTTTTAAAAGCAATAACACATTTGAAAACATTGTGCCAAAAATTATCGGAGTAAAAAAAATTGTCCCGCGCGTATTCAAACATTCGAAATTCTCGTTGTCGGCAACGGCAATGGTCCTTTAAAAAAACTGGGATTTGAAATTGAGATTTTAAGTTTTGTTTTTTCAATTACCTATAACTTTTTTTATCGATAAAATATTTTCATACCATTTGATAGAAAATTTGCAGGATTACAAAATGACATGAATTTTAAAAAGTGTAAAAACGGACTAGCGCCCTCTTGAAGTGTAGAGCTTTTTTCGTGACACCTTGTATATCAATGGCCGACCCATTTAAAATATCTAATTTTTTTTGTGTAAAACGAATACAATTGCTTTTGCGTTTTTGTAAAACTACTGAAACTTTATTAAACATGAGTTTTTCAGTAGTTTGATAGCGTCACCTTAAATAACGATTTCCAAAAATAGTATTAGTAATTATGAACAAAACAAATGTGAAGAATTTTAATGAAATTCTCGACAACAGTGCAAGAAGTACCTCGTGTCGGCATAGTCTAGATATCTACGCTAATTTGCAAGTTAAACCAAAATAACTGCACTACAACAACAACGATCGAATAATTAAGGTGTTGGGAATGTGCGCTGGAATGTTTTTGTAGTTACCATCAATACTGCTACTTTAGCCATCCATCAAATGTATATAAACTAATAGATTGTAACTTTTTCAACATATTTTACTCCGATAACATTTTTTTAATACACACTAGAGGAATAAAAAATTGGCATTGACTAAACCTAAGACTAATTATTTACATTATTTAATATATATATCACATTGTCAACCATGGCACTGACTGGTGCTTTAAGCTTGTCGAGAATATCCATCTATTTTGGTAGGTTGTTTTAGCCTCATACCACAATAGAGATCTTCTTGCTGACAGATTTTAACTTTGGGGGCACTGTTTGTAAAGGTAATTAACAAACCTAGTTTACAGAATAGTTTTCGAAAATCGGAGTGTTGAGATATGCCTTGCGACAAAAATTCAAATAAAGAAATGACTGAAATCCGAAAAAATGTAAAAAATTTGATTTCAGTCAGTTTTTACAAAAAAAATATTTTTTTCCAAAAGGCCATGTCTCAGCAGCCAAAATTAAGCGCTGGCCGTTTGTAAGAAAATTGGGATATACCCCTCCCAAAAAAGCTAGTGGAATATAATAAAATTATGTTTAAATTTTTTAGTATGTGTCATAATTATTATGCAGTCGTGCAGCTGCAAGATAACTGGAATGGATCATCCAGCACAACCTTTTTTACCATCAGTGAGTGAATTTCACCCAATCAATTGCTCTTACCAAATTTACCTTACAGAACCCAGAGCTCAGGCATGATCAGCTGGTCAGGCGAACAATTGAGCTGAACGATGTGTTCGAGTCAGCCAGAAGTCATGGCAAACAAAGGAGAGAAGCTAAATCACCAGATTCATCAGGCACTATAGATCCAGATGACGGCGTCATTTCGCACATGAGATATGGTCGCAGAAAAAGAAAGTGATATTGAACAGCAAAATTTATGGTTCATACTCGTCAACACATATTTGGATATTTAGTTTAGCTCTTATTTTTATAGATAGTGTGTAGATTTTTACCAGTAATAAAATGTACAGGTGCTAATAGCAAGATGAATTTTTTTAAAAGCTTATACGAAAAGTGCACGACTTGATCGTAGCTTAGTGAAGAACCTTATACAGTCAAGTGCCGATATAACAGCACGCCGATATAGCGGCACCCGCGTTATCACGGCACCTCAGGACAAATTTGATTGGTCGACAGAGAAACAAGACAAAGCTAACCGCCGATATGATGCGAGAGAAAAAGATTACTGCATACCTTAAAATTTTGTATTGTAAATTTCTTTAACAGTTATGCTTTTACTGACCTATCTAATATCAATTCTATAAAATCAGCGAAATTTTGTTCTTATCACTTTATTGTTGGTCAGCAGTTTCATCGGCTACCTCATCAACTGCACCACTTACTTCTTGGCCGACCTGAGGCAAACTGCTAGAGCCATCTTGACTACCTCCTCCAGGCATAAGACCATGAAGTTTTCCCATCAAACCACCGAAGAACCCTTTGCCACTCGAATCAGCGTCACTTTCTCCAGAAGATTTGCCTGCCACGTCTCCCAATTCAGTTGATCCTTGAGGTGGTGGACCAGCAGGTTGACCAGTCAGTCCGGCAACAAAAAAGGCTAATAAAGCGACTTGGATAAGGACCAGCTTGGACATCATGCTTGGAAAATAGATAAAAAAATGGAAGTTAGTTGAACAGATAATATTATGGTTTGGAAGTCGGGGTTTTATATAAAGCTTTGTTAAAATCTGAATATTTGTTCAGCCAGAACTCATTATTCTCAAGTTAGTTTCCTGAAGTAATTATTATTACTCTTAGACGTTATTTTTCACACAATCGAAAATTTGAAAAATTATAAAGCTACTGCAGCTGTGCAAGCAAGCAGTTAGGTGTTTCGACTCTATATTGAGAAAAAAACAAGGATTTTATTTCGAAATTTATATGAATAATAATATCAAGAAAAAAAACGAAAATTACCACTTCCTTAAAAAATTGGTTGAAAATAAAACTAAACAAATATCAGGATTGGTATAAAACCCCGACTTCCAAACCATAATATTATCTGTTCAACTAACTTCCATTTTTTATCTATTTTCCAAGCATGATGTCCAAGCTGGTCCTTATCCAAGTCGCTTTATTAGCCTTTTTTGTTGCCGGACTGACTGGTCAACCTGCTGGTCCACCACCTCAAGGATCAACTGAATTGGGAGACGTGGCAGGCAAATCTTCTGGAGAAAGTGACGCTGATTCGAGTGGCAAAGGGTTCTTCGGTGGTTTGACGGGAAAACTTCATGGTCTTATGCCTGGAGGAGGTAGTCAAGATGGCTCTAGCAGTTTGTCTCAGGTCGGCCAAGAAGTAAGTGGTGCAGTTGATGAGGTAGCCGATGAAACTGCTGACCAACAATAAAGTGATAAGAACAAAATTTCGCTGATTTTATAGAATTGATATTAGATATGTCAGTAAAAGCATAACTGTTAGAGAAATTTACAATACGAAATCTCAAATTGCAGTTCAATCTCTTTGTAATGACTATGAAGGTAGCGCTCAGAACAGGATCGTTATAGAGAGCGTCATTATGAGAAAAGTTGCTTTTAATTAAGACCTTTTAATGAAAAACTTTTAATCCTTTTTTGAAGATCTATTGATTTTCAGCTCTATCCAACAAAGATGAGGGTTTTTGCCTTGGCACCCCCCCCCCCTGCCTCATGTTTTTTAGGCCAGTGTATGTTAGTACAGACTCAAAGACTACAGACTCTTAGAGTCATATTTAAGTCCGTCTTAACATATACTGGCCTACCGTTGCTCAAAAACAACAAGGGGAGCAAAGCAAAAAAACAGTTTTTTCTTTTTTTTTGTTTCAGTATCTTTCAGAATCAAATCGCGATTTTACTTCTCATCTTTGTAAATGTCGGAAAATTACCTTAAAGGGAGGGTGCATGTTGCGTGCGATTTTTGACTGCTGTTGTTTTCTTAACCACATCTTTTATTAACAATGGCTTATCTGTTGATACATCCATTGCCGACTTTTCACGAAGAATCAGAAAATATTATCAGAATAAAAATATCTTTCGAAAAAATCTCACTAAAAACATAAAAGTTGACTAAACAATTCATGTCGCATTTCCTTCAGGTACCTCTTTAAGATTCTTGTGTTATTTCTTCTCGTTTTGGTATACCTTTCTAATTGTTAAGAACATACCACTCAGAATGTAACTCATTGTCTTTGCTATCATCTTAGCGGTAAGTTGCTCACTCACTGTCTAGAAAAGCAGGCGAAAAACCCAATGACAAGAATACGATTTCGAATAGGAAAAGAGTAAGTGAGGGAAATACGGCATGAATGGTTTGGTCAACTTTTATGTTTTTTATGAAATTTTTTGCAAGATATTTTTATTCTTATAACATTTTCTGATTCTGCGTAAAAAGTCGGCCGAGTGATGTACTAACAGATTATAAAAAATATGTGGTTGAGAAAACAAAACAACAACAGTCAAAAATCCCACGCAACATGCACCCTCCCTTTAAGTTTTGAATTTGCTTTTGTTTTAGATGTAACACATTCTTTTTTGAAAACATTGTATCAAGAGTCTTCTTTAGTTTTCAATTTTTTTTTGATACGAAATATAGTTATGTTCTATGGTACAATTAGACGCATTATTACTTATCACATTCCCTACTCATTCTTTTGTTTTTCCGGATGGAATCGAATGTCAAACAAAACCGGTGAATTGACCACCTCCAAGTCATGATTGCATATAGAAGCATTGATAAACACAGTTTCTTCATTCGTCGTTAGACCATTTTGCTCATGTACATGGCCGAACACGTGGAATTTTGGCTTGATGCGACGTTCCACACATAAAAAATATAAAATAATACAGAAAATCAAAATCAAAATGAATATTACAATTGAGTAGTTCAGTGCATCCCCATCTCTCAGTATGCCATTGGTCAGAGTGTCCTAGCGGAGGAGTATGTGTCATGAGAACATCTATAGGTGTTTCACTCGAAGCTGTTGGTATATTGAGCCATTCCTCCAAAATATCTTGTCCTCTTGCTCTGTAAAAAGAGAAACCCGGCAGAGGGTGCCAAGAGCTACCGTAGATTCTGATACCACATATCTGAAAAATATGTTTTTGTTTAAAGGGGCATGCCCGTGTGCTAACACCAAAAACTACTTTTTCTAGTCTCGAAATCAATTTATATGCGTTCTCATCCTTTTTTACAATCAAAGTTATCTAGCTAATTTGAAAAGGTATTAGGATTGAGTATGGGAAAAAACTGGCTCAGGATGAACACCCGTTGCTCATTTTAATTCTGTTTTGCCCCGTCGTTAACTATAAGTTACTAACTGAAAAAATTTTCGTACAGTCGACTCTCGATTTAAGGACACCCCCAAAAGTTCGTTCCCCAGCTGGGTCCGACACTTTTTTAGCTCGATTTTCGAAGCTTTTTTAAAATTCTGTTTTGACAATCTGGTCGTAAATATCGCAAGGATGCCGATTTTGCCGATCGTTTTTTAAAAATCCAAAAAAATTTCTTCTAAAAAAACTAACCCTCGATTTAAGGACAGGCTTTTTCTAAAAATCCTGTCCTTAAATCGAGGTTTTGCTTATTTAAAGAAAACGTTTTGGATTTTAAAAAACGATCGGCAAAATCGGCATCCTTGCAATATTTACGACCAGACTGTCAGAACAGAATTTTAAAAAAGCTTCGAAAATTGGGCTAAAAAAGTGTCGGACCCAGCTGGGAACTTGGGGGTGTCCTTAAATCGAGAGTCGACTGTATACTATACAAGAAATTACACAGATATCAAATGATCAATCCAATCAATTTGAAATTTTGATCCGAAAATCAATCCAGTATCGGTCCAAAAATTAATCCGAATTCAGTCCGATTTTCATAATAAAAAATATCGTCAAAATGATCGATCCGATTTTGGACCGATTGTTTTATGCAACCGGGCACTGGTGTTTCTTTTCTAAGAGGAGGTGGGTGCTAATTAGAAGATATATGGCAAGAAACAAACCTCCACAAAATTGTCTTGCAAATAAGTGCAGTTAGTCAACATTTTGTAGCCTTTTAGAGTGCCTCTTCCAGCATATCTCTCATCAATGAAAATTTTTCTGTGATCTCCATCTTCAAAGCCTAGTTCATGGTTGCCGGCAATAACAATTTTGTGTTTGTGGGGTAATTTGCCTAAACAAAATCATTTATTTGTTTATTTTGTACATTTTTATCGAAGCTATTTACCGATTTGGTCATTAAACCTGAGTATTTCATCAAAATCGCCATAATTTGTAAAGTCACCGCAGTGTATAAGGGCATCCCCGAAAGGAATTTTGTCCAAAAGTTTGTCTAAACTGTCATGCGTATCAGATATGCAGACAAATCTCATTGAATCTTGCTTGATGGGCGCATCCTGACTAAACTTTTAATACGATTTTAAAATCGTTTTGCTAGTTTTTTAAAGCCTGAGTTATATTTTCCGTTAGCTAAATTTTGGTCATGTTATAAAGAGTGCTTAACACTCTGGAAACGGCTGATTTTTAAGGCTCTTGTACCTACAACCTTCTAAGTCCTTTTTTGTTAGTGTTTTTTTCTGGATTTTATGACTCAGGTAGTGGGTCAGACAATAATGACAGCAGTGACTTTTTTAAATTTTTTATTCAAAAAAAAAAGACCATTTTTGCCATGGGGGCATTATGATTTTCGACAAGCTGATAGACCCATCGACCACATTTGATAAATTTTCATCCTCCAAGTTCATCCGAGTAAATTCTGGCTAATCTTTATTTACTTATTTGGTTCTCAGAGTGTCGTTGAATCAAGGTTGGACGGTGA
The DNA here is from genome assembly GCA_004194705.1 of Ditylenchus dipsaci. Taxonomy (NCBI): domain Eukaryota; kingdom Metazoa; phylum Nematoda; class Chromadorea; order Rhabditida; family Anguinidae; genus Ditylenchus; species Ditylenchus dipsaci. Next base: position 115,844 of record SADC01000031.1, read on the forward strand.
AATTTTATTCATAGATCACACATAAAAAGTCGTTGGTGCGAGGCGGATCACAACCTTCGATTCTTGGCGCGCTTTTATCCTATGGCGTCTTTTGGGTGATCACGTTTTTTCCGTTACTCTGTCAATTTTTTTCTTAATTCAAATACCTTAAGAAGGGCCGCATCTTGCGACAAATTCTATCTTTAGAATAGATTTTTTCCCATAGATCGTGAGGATTATTAGTTTCAGGATCTGGCTCTACATTATTTGTCTCTGCCATTTGAAATATTCACAGACCTAAACAAATGTTTTTTATAAAAAAAATTGTGAAGCCAAAAAAAAAGTTTTACCCGAATTTTTAAAATTTAAGCCTCTTTGCAAAAAAGTATAATTAAAAATTTTTCAAACTTTCAAATTTACCATACCTCAAACACAATTATTGAGCATTAAAATACGAGTAAAATGACTAAACAACTTTTTATATATAAGACAGAAGTATAGAATCCCCCACGGGAGTGATCAGATCGAGGAGATAACCTCATATTCGTGTTTCTCGACCCCGATTTCATGTAAAAACCATTCTGAGAAAAAAAATTTTTCGATCCACAGGACCCAACCCCGCACCACCCTCCCCCCGGGTGGTATCATGGTTTTAAACTGGGCCGTGGCAAAAATAGACTCTATATGCATTTTTGATCAAGAGTACTTCTCGGAAACATTTTTAAGGTAAGTTTGTGCGCGCATCTCTAACTCTCAAGCCCCCTGCGACCCCTTCGGGGGCTTGGGGTTTGGAGTTGAGATGCGCACACCCACATAACTTAGACACAAATCACTCGAAAGTGACTCTGGATTCATAAAAAAGTATGCATACCAGAGCTTATTTATGCGGTAGGCCCCAGTATTCAAAACTAAGTTCAACATCTTCTTGTTATTGGGCCCTGTGTGATTAGTCGCCCCCTTTTTATTCCCTTCCCCTCCCTATATAGCCCTTAATCCCTTTAAAATTTTTCAAATTTTGACTAAAAAACTATGGTACCCCCCCTGTGGATCGAATTTTTTTTTTCAAAATTAAAAAAACAGCCGCTTTCTCATGAAATCGGGGTCGAGAAACACGAATATGATGTTATCTTCTCGATCTGATCTTTCCTCGTGGGGGGGGGGATTCTATACTCAAGCCATATATAATACGCCTCCAATTACATTTTTTCGTTTTTGACTGATTTTCGGAGGGCAAGACGTGCTTTGTCCCGTTTCCTATTTTTTTAATTCTGACTCTGACTTAGAATTCCCTGTATATCATATGTGAAATTCTACAGTCAATCCGGCTGGTTTCATTCTAAATCAGAATCATTGAGTGGTCATTCTGAGTCGAAATAAAAAAATTCAACCGCACGAAAACATGCTTTACCCCAAAAGTTATTCGACACAAAAACTTTATTTGGAGGTGTATTTTATCAAAAAAGATTCTACATGAAAAACCATAAACGAGAAATATTTTTTCTGTTTAAACACAAAGCATTAATTCATTGGCAAAATGGCTATTTAAAAATTAGATTTTTTCAAGTTGTTCATAATTTCGTTTAGAATACTTTTTAGTTGGTTCAGGATAAATTTCGGTACCCCCGGTAATATTTCAAACACCCAAAATTTGCCTTGGTCCCCCAAGCTGATTTTTTTCTATAAAAAATTTTAAATTTTCAAGCGATAATTATCAAAAAAAAATCCGCTTCAAAAAACCTAAAAGTTTTTTTGATTAAGCTTTTGTAAAACAAAAAAATAGATGTATCACGATTAAAAAATGTTTTTTTTTCAAAAATAAAATTTAATAAAAAATTTCTGTTAAAAAATTCCAAATGTGTTATGTTCCAGTAGCGACGAAAATTCCAGTGGAAGGCCAAGGCAAATTGGAGGGTTGGCTGTTGGGGTCGACCAAAGTCGCGTCAGCGGTCTACCCCGAGATTAGCCAATTTTCTATTTTATCTAAAAAATTTTAATGCAGAAAAAATTATGTTAACTAAAATTTAAGAGTTATCGAAAAAATCGATTTATTTTTTCTTAATCATTTTTCATCGATAACAACTTTCATGGTTTTGTTGTTGAGTGGGCTCCACTTCTGTGCGTTCTTTGCACTTTTGTTGCATTCTAGGGTGCTCTCTTCTCTACCTTGTAGTTCTTATAGCAAAGTTTTGGAAGGGAAAATAGTTTGGTAAACAGGATAGAGAGCACAAACCAGAGGAGTAATATGATTGATGCCATTTGTTTTCTCTGCTTTTACTCTGCCAGTACTATGGTTTGTTCTTGTTTTTTCTCCACATGCTGTCCCAAAAATGAGGACATATTTTGAAAATTACAGCAAGAGCCCTCAGGGGTGAAAAAACCAGAATTTTTTATTTTGGATTACCGAGGAGGTCTTGATTTATTTTTCAAACAGCCAGTAGTTCAATTTAAACTCATGCTCACATTAAGTCTGCTTTGCTTCCCCATGCTAAGGTGAAAACACACCTCAAATTATGTGTTGACCTACTAGTTCTCAAAACTTGTTTTTCTCGGTGTTTACTTTTCAACTTTTTTAATTTTTGAACCAGAATGTAGCTCTGAATCTTTACTTCTTAATGAGCTATTAACTAGCTGAATGCAATATCGAAAAGTGGCTGAACTATTGGGTTTTCTAAAACCATTAAATCTCCCGTCAAATTTTTAAAAATTATCCTTCTCAGTGTTAACTTTTCAAAATTTTTATTTTTTGCATTAGCATGTAGCCCTGAATCTCTAGGTTCTGATAAGCCATTCACTAGCTTGATACAATTTTGAAAAACGGGAGAAAAATTGAGTTTTTCAAAACTACACCTTTTTTAAAAAAGATTTGTTCTCCCACTTTTAAAATTGTTTTCAACTAGTTGATAGCTCATTTGAAACTAGAGATTCAGGGCTACATGCTGTGAAAACAAAAAACTAAGTTTGATATAAAAAAAAACACGGAGAGCAAAAAGTTTTAAAAATTTGAGGAGGTAAATACATAATTTGAGGTCTGTTTTCAATTTTAGTCTTTTTATAAAAGCCTAATGTTTAATAAGCGCCTCTATACAGACGTACAGGGTTCGCCAATTTTTTCGCACGTATTTGTTTTGGCCATAACTTTTTTGTTTTTCATGATTTTGACGTAATTTTTTTTTTAAAGAAAGCTGAGACTCTAGGCAACCGAACCGTACAAAAATTTATATAACATAACAGCTAGAGCCCAATGCGGAGGAGCACCGTCTTGCATAAAAATCAGATCTCGGGCACCTGAAATCAAAAAGTCAACAAATTCGTATCGATACACGCACACCTCTAACTGCCGGATAGAATTGATTTTCAAGCAAACGCAAATAGCTGATTCCTGTCACATTTTCCTCAAAGAAGAACGGTCCAATCACTCCTCTTCGCCCAATTGCAGCCCAACAACCTTTGCCTTGTCTTGAACTGTGTAGGTCATGGCTAAAAAAAGAAAAACTAGACCTTTTCCTTAATCACAATTTTTAGTGTGTACGGCAAACAAACATAAACAAATTTGGTACGGTTCGGTTGCCTAGAGTCTCAGCTTTCTTTAAAACAACAAATTACGTCAAAATCATGAAAAATAAAAAAGTTATGGCCAAAACAAATACGTGCGAAAAAATTGGCGCACCCTGTATATTCGTCGACTAAATCAAATTTAGCTGGTCAATAACTCATTTCGCAGCACATTTCTTAGCTTCCGAAAAAATTCATTGGAGAAAAAAGTTAAAGCAATAAATGCACCTGGGTCGACACTCATTGTGAACATAATTTTAACTAGAACGAGCTTCAGCGATGCTGTTTTTTTTTCGATTTTCGCTAGCTAACAAAAAACATAAAAAGAGTTAAAAAATAAAAGCCGAGACATTTGTCCCTAATAGTGACAAATGTTTTTTGTTAACTGTATACGACAAAACTGACGTGTACAGTTAACCAAAAATTGACAAATGCCGGCTGTCGTTTGTCACTATTAGTGACAAATGTCTGGTTTCCGCCTTCCTACATACAGGGTGTTCTGAAAAAAATCGCTTTTTTTCGCACACCCTGTACGCAACGGATTTTAGCATCATTTTGCTATCATAAATTATTATTATCCAAAACTACATGTGTTTACTAATCTTTATCGTTTGCTAAAAAAATCGAAGTAATTCATGTCGAAATTAAGAACTTTTTGGTGCTGATATCCAACTATGGACAAAAATTTAATCAATAATTTTATCTAGTTTATATTTTGCTTTTTCACTTCACTAAACTCATCTCGTGTTCCATCTATTATTGTTCAATAGTTTTCTGCTCTCTCCTGTTTCACTTAATTACTCTGTAGTATTATTGACTGGAAAAATGTAGAAGTGTCTGCGTCAAAAGACTTTTTCTTTTGCCTACTATTATCTATGGAAAATTATCACATTTTTTAATTTAATCAGTATATGGACCAAAGAGAACAGAAAATCACCAGATTTTTACTTTTTGTTGTAAAATATTCCGTTTAGATTAAAATTTAAAAAGTATAGGAAACGATCTTGTTTGTTTTTATGGTTTAACAAAATTCAGTACGAATGGTTGATAATAAAAAAGGGATGCTATTAATCCTATGGGGCGATTTTGGCGTCTGAACATGTGTGCCTGGGTATTCGTGGAATGTCATTTGTGGGCTCTTTATTTCGCGGACTGATATTAATGGCTTAAACTTTGAGGAGTGAGATTAACGGCTGGCTCATTGTCATTTGTGGTCCAAAAATGCCAAATTGAGCTGATGTGACGTTTGCGGACATTTTACGAGTTCAAAAAAGGCTTTTATCTAAACCAAAAGCCAGTTTGTATTTGTGTATTTAGTCCTAAACGATTTTACCGTTGTCGTGTCCGCAAATGTGTTCGAACTCTAAAATAAAAGCCTGTACAAGAAATTTAGCTATGTAAATACTTTTTCGCCAGTTTTGTATATCAGACGTAGGTCGTCCGGAAAGTCCGCTCTTTTTTCCAAAAGAACCTTTTTGTGGCATTGTTTTTTTCTATTGATTTTAGACCATTTTTTAGAAGTTAGACTCATTTTGTGGCCGAGATTCTTAGCTGCAAAATGAGTGTTCAACTTCTGAAAAATGGTCTAAAATTAATAGAAAAAACACACTGTCACAAAAATCTCCTTTGTGAAAAAACGCACAAATTTTCCGGACGACCAATTTTTATCCTTACATTTTAGAATATTTTTTTTTAAAACAGTTCAGATACTGAGCAATTCATAAACTACAAATATTTTTATATTTCGAAGTGTTTGATGGAGTTGAGCTTGACTACGACTCTTCCTCTGATTTAGCACCCAGAAAAAAGTAGCGTTAAAAGTGTACTTTTTATTGTTGTCATTTTACTTTCAACTTTAGATGTATTGAGAGACGTCGAGAGACCTCTCGGTATGCAGCTAGAGATCGCCGAGGAAAAGAGGCGGATGTTTTTGTTGGCTTAAAAGAAGTTGTGCCTATAGTGGAGGAGTGCACTGCCACTCATGTGGACAGGATAGCCATGCTCAGGGTGGCTGCAACTCTGTGTAGGTTGCGCAAAAATGCCGGAAGATGTATCACTTTAATAAAAATGTTAATAAAATTTAGTTTTTATGTATATTACAGTTTGGAGCAAAGCCGGTCAGCCTTTGGTGCACAAGCTGAAGATGTGGATGGATGTGTGCATGAATCAAAAGATGAAACTAATATTTGGACTGAAAGTAGCCTGACTGAATGTCTGGATGGCTTTGTGCTTATGGCGGCAGCAGATGGCACTGTGTTGTATATCACTGAGAGTGTTTCAGTCTTCTTAGGATTGACTCAGGCAAGTGAACAACAGATTTTTGGTTCTTACTAAAAGTAACAACTTAGCAAGTTCTAAGCTGTGAAAAAATAATCAAAATGGATAAAAAATTCGATTTTTTTAAACTTTATGGCTTGTTCAGAAACCTAGAACTAAAGCATTTATCATCATGAACAATTCGTAGGTAGAGTCTGCAACTTTTAATACAGCTCCGGGTTCCTCAACAAGCAATAGAAATGGACATTTTAGATGACTTTATCATCACTCCAGATCAAAAATGACTGAAAATAGAGCTAACAGCACTGAATTAAGGCTCCAATTTGTCTTTATATTCAGAATAACACCTTCAAAATTACCCAAATTAACTTCCGTGACTTTCTTTTCTATATGAGCGTGAAATATCTAGCAAAGTTGTCTTAGAAATATTTAAAATTTCCTGGCGCCCATTTAAAAAATAAGTGCGCATTGGAGCATCGCACTGAAGTGATTTTGAAAATTTGAAAATTGAGAATAAGAAATTTTTAAGCGTACTAACCTTTCAAGGCACTAGAAAAAACTTTGAATGATAATTGGCAATGATAATTTGAGTATATTAGCAGTTTAAATGGACTAAAGTGATAACTAATATTGACAGTTTTCTCAAATTTTGATGACATTTTGATTATCAGTTATACATCATCATCATATTTTTATTTTTCAAACATAGATATTTCAAGCGTTTTTGTTTAGACAGACTTCATCGGCCGCTACTTGAAAGATTTTGTTCATCAATCAGACTATGACGAACTAAGCAAGGCTATTATTGGCTCAGAAGCTGGTAATGATTGTGACTGTGGTTTGGTGCTACGCATGAAGTCCGTGATTAGTCCGAGAGGAAGAAATTTGAATTTTAAATCAGCTTTGTACAAGGTGAAAAAAAAATTAAATACCTGAATAACTTAAATATTTTTAAGGCAATTATGTGCAAATGCAGATTTATAGCTAATGCTGGAGATGGAGGTAAAATTACGCTCATACATGGATGCAGTAATCCAGCGGGTCAAGGTAGCCAGCCAGGCACAACACTAAATTCTACAATTGCCAAAGGCAATGAAGCAGCTAGCGGCATGCACATGACCAGACATACCTGTGACATGAAATTTACATTTGTTAGTGATAGGTTAGTTTTTTCGTTAGTGCCATTCAAAAGCATATCAGTAAGCAAGTGAAATGGCAAAAATCTATAAACGATGCTAACTTTAAAAGTTTCTAAAAGACCATGGCGTTTCCAAATAAGTGGCGGGAGTGATTCGTGTAAAATATATAGTGAGGAGTTTTTTGAGGAGCCCGTGTTTGGATTATTGAACTCCTAAGTCGTCAATTTTCAGGTTTTGTTTTCGGGTTCATATAATCGACTAATTCAGGGTACTCGAATACTCTAGTGAGATGTAAAGTACTAGAGCAAAAAATGTTGCCTCCCAGTAATTCAACTTTTATAAATGCCACTCCGCTTAAAAAGCATGGTTCTAAAAAAATTTAAGCTTAAAAAATTCCGATTGTTAATTATTTAACAACTTTCAATAATCAAAATATAAAATAATTCGTTAAATTTATTGTGCAGGATACTGCCATACTGATTGGAATATTTTCAGCTTGAACTACTTACTCTGCCATTCCGCCAAGTCTTTAATGGGCACTTCCTTCTATGATTTGGTCCATCCAGGAGATCTGTTTACCTTAACCAACTCAATGAAAGATCTATTTCGCAAAGGCTACTGCAGAACCAATTTCTACCGTCTATTGGGATCTAACAGCTCTGTGGTTTGGTCACAAACAGAAGCTACCACCATTAATCACACCACTAGAGGTCAAAAAGGTCAATATGTACTGTGTGTGCACTCTATTTTGGGGTCGGACTTTTTTGTTGTAAATATTTTCAGTTATCTATCGAGCATTTTAGAATGCAAAGTGAAGCAGATTTCTGGTGTCCATTGAACTGTAATCTAGGTAAGGATTCCAATGACAATGAGGCAGTATGCGAGCAAGCAGCTCAAGCAGTGAAAAGAAACGTCAAAGCCGAGATTTTTGATGTAGCAGGTATTATTTACATTGCTTGCTGATATATTTTAAACCAACTGGGCCTGCCTAAGAGTTTCTAGCTTGTTAGCTTATTTTATCTCTTACTAATACCGTTCAATGAATCAAGCAAAAATGACTTAAAATATAATTTTTCAAATAATTTAGGCGGCTTTATACTGCATTTGCTCTAAAATACGCGCACCGCTAAGCTCAATTGACCCAGTAATCCAACAAAGCTTGAAAATTAGCCATACATGTGGCCCTAGATCTGAGTTTCTAAAAGAAAAAGTAGGTCAGCATATAAGACGCCTTCATTAAAATTCTTTTTTCATTTCTGACTGGGGGTGAGGGTGTCGATAAGGAGTCATGTTTTTGTCCTAGACACTCAAATAACTCTCAAAATGAACTCACTCATGTTTTGAAACTTTTTGAGCTCGTCATTAACTGTATAATTTCTCGTATGACGAACGAGAAATTTTACAGTTATCCGTTTTTGACTACAGTTATTTTCGGGTCGAAAACTGTCGATTTTAGGACAAAAATACACTTCACTTAATCCTTTGCCAGCTCATAACTCCCACCCAAAGTCAGAAATAAAAAAAGTTCCGAAAGGCCAACATACGTAACATACTATATTTGTTTTAATGAAAAATTAACTGTTTAAAAAAAATTGTTTAAACAAATATTTTACAAATAGTGACCATACTTACCCAATTTTATTTTAACAGAATACTTTGGGCGTCAACCCGAATTCATCGACTGTATGGACTTCACTCCGCTGATCGAGCCCATAACTGTGGCAGCTGCTATGAGCCTTCCATCCACCATTCCACCAGCCAGACCTCAGATCCAAATAGCCAACTACCAAGATGAAACAGATTTTGCTGATCCCAATTTGGCAGGACCTACTTTAAACACACTCAGTTCTCAAACAGAATTTCTGACCGATAATGATCAATATGAAGTCGAGCACCAAGAAAGACAACCACGTAAGCCTAAATTCCAGCTACCTTACGTGCTTGAGTCAAACCAAGCGGGTGACAAAGAACATGAGCGATCTTTAAAAATTATTAATGCATTTTGTCGGCGAGTGCTAGGAGACTTTAATGAAGAATTTAGTGGCTTGAAAAAGCGACTAAATGTTAGCAAAAATATAGCGGCAATACAAGAGCAACAAGATTCTTGCAATCATTACATAAGTCTGCCCGTTTACGCCAAATTTATGGAGCCTAAAGCTGCGGATGTGCAATCTGAAAATGATGGACGGCCGTTTTGTCGGGGACAAGCATCTACATCCTCCAGCTTAAATATTTCTAAGAGATTGTCCTATGCTAGAAAATGGAGTGCTAGACTTGAACATCAGGTCATACTTGTAATACGTTGGACTAATACGTGTTCTTACCTTGTGTCGCTTGCTGACATTTTCTTTGTCTACAACTACTCAAATTTATCTATCCTTTGTTGCTTTTTTCCAATTATTGTAGTCGCTATTCACCATTTTTAGAATCCGATGTAAATCGTTAAATGGGTTCCAGTGGAGAATCCGTTCTCATTTTTTGCCTTGGTCCCCCTGTTATGTTGAACGTGATCATGTTAGCTGTAATTAACATATTAACATAACTATAATGGACAGGGGACCAAGTTTTTTCAGCAGTAAACAACATGGGGGATCAAGGTGAAAATGGGAACCGATTCTCCATTAGAATCTATCGCGCAATATATATAATTTTTTTTAGTCTGCCATGAAACCAACAAAAATTACTTCCATATTAAGTAATCATTATAACAAAGCTTTCTTTATTCTTTTTATAAAACACAAAAAGAATGTTTGCGAAAAAATTCCATATAGAACCCCCGATTTACAGTTCCTTGGGGAATTTTATGAACCGGTTTGCAGTGGTGCTAGTTAGAAACAGGTTTTAAAATTTTCCCCGATCTATTCAAAAAACAGGAGTTGACCCAAAAATCTTTGGAAACTAACTATTTACTAAAATATCGTTGCAATTTAATCTTGTCTCATTTGAGCGCATTATTAAAAAAGAGAGCTTAGTTAATAATAATTACTTGCAAAATTTCCTATTTACACTCCACGATTTTTAGGCACTAGAAAGAGTAGCTATGAAGAGGTACTGCAGTGGTTGTTCCGCGATGAGGAGGAAGAGGATATCTCTAATTTCCAAAATGCGCCACCGCAACAACAACATCCAATGCAAGAAGTCAGCTTTCCATATCGACGAACGAATGGTAGTTCATAATAATTTCGACAAAAAACTCTATTACTTATTTTCTCTATTCAAGTCCTTCCTGATTCCAAAATCGTTTTTTGGCATTACGTTTTTTCCTACTTTTTGAAAACTATTACAAGTCAGTTACCACTTTTTTGTAGCTCATCTCAGTGACTACAAAATAAGTGGTAACTTGCCTGTGAGGAGTTTTAAAAAGTAAGCAAAAACACCATGCCAAGAGCACGATTTTAAATCAGGAAGTTTGAATTAAATAAAATACGGTAATTTAAATAAAAAATTATCAGGCAAAGCACAACCGTTACAAAACCAAATGCACTTCTATGCCCACACAGGATGCAGTCAGCAACCAAGCAACAGCAGGGGAGTTGCATGTTATGCAGGTCCTGGAGACAGCACTTCAATGTCAAGAGCTGGAGCCACTACCATATGCAATGGATCTAGTAGCCGAGCCTGCCCAGTGGTTAGTGAAGGAAAACACCCAAGAGTCTGTTTGCAGAGCAACTTTATTGGAGGAAAGCCTTCTAAAAAAAACCAGAGAGCTCACTCGAACGCTGGAAGAACGGGCGGACACCATATCAAAAACCCAGAAAAGGTCACAGGAGCGACATGCAACGAACAAGAAAAGCACCACTCCAGATACGAGCAACATTTGCAACATCCCGCTGAATCTGTTGAAAATAACCAAGGCAATGATGAACTGCGATCAAGATCTCAACAACACTATGGCCCACCAATATCCACCATTTCAGAGCGCAGTAAGTCAGAAAACAAAATGGCCTCATAATAGAAGAGGACAGTTTTTCGCCTTCATCCTGCTGTTGATTTTATTTTAAAATTTTTTCAAAGGATCAACAGTTGAACTGAATATTTGGCGTTACAAAAAACATTCAAAAACGATCGTACCACTATGTTGTAGCGCAGTTCGATACGGGCAAACCTTTCTCTTGCCCTAAAATAGTTCTTTTTTTGCCGCGAAAACACTTTGTCTGCCGCAGAAATACTTTTTTTGCCGTGAAAAAATTTTTTTTGCCGCAAATTTACGGCTTTTCAAGGCAAAAGAAAATATGCGTTGCGTCAGGAAAAAGTATTTAGAAAAATATTCGCCCGTTCGACATCCACAAAGCTCATTTTACAGAAAACTTTTGAAAATATGAGTGTGAAGATGTGAGCTTTTTAAAAAAATCAATTTTTAGAAAATAACTAACATTTGAAAAACGATATGTTTTTTTTTAAATTGGGGTTTTTTTCCAAAAAGCTATATGTTAACCCTCAAATTTTCAGAAGTTGTTCTGCAAAGTCGAGTTTTATAGCTCTTGAATAGCCATACAGCTGTTTTCGTAAAGTTAAAAATTTGATTGAAATTTTGATCAGTTAAAAGACCAAGGTTTTTGAACGCAGCGACATTTCCAAAATTTGAATTGGCGGTGGACACTTTTTATCATCGAGACCAATCGAATTTGAATGTGAATTATTTTTTATTTGCATTGAAAATTTCATGTGTTAGACCAGTTTAAATTTTAAACCAATATAAGTAGATATCGTGCAGTGAAAGTAGCCTATGTCATCCGATCTGGCAATGTCAAGCAACGTTGGGCTCGACTAGTGAATGGTTTTATATTTTGATTAAATTTCAAATGCAAACAAAAAATAATTTGAAAAATAATTGTTGAATATTCTCATAGTAAAAAAAATTGTCTCCCGCCAATTCGAAATTTGGAGATGCCGCTGCGTTCAAAAACCGTGGTCCTTTAAAGTGATGAAAGGTTTGTTAACATAATCAAATCAAAAAATGGGGATGCAATGCTGCAGAACCTATTCTTCTGAATTTTCTTATTATAATTTTTTTAAATTTAAATAATGACCTCGAAAGTCTGTGCCGAACCTTTGGGTCACACGTTAAGAAATGTTTGAGTCCATGCTGTTATTCGCTGATCAACCCTTGCCTTAGCCTAACAATTGCAAAAATATTACTACAGCGCTGGATCTGCCTGTGTGTCTGTAGTATGTCACAAAAAAATAGGAGTGTTCACCTGGCGGATAAAAATTCTGTCAACATCATTCGACTCAGCGTGGTCGATTCACTACTAGAACACAATTATTAAAAGTTGTTTAGCCCTGTCTAAAAAAAAGGTATGGCCACTTGAAAGTTGGGTCAAAACCACGGCTTGACTATTGAATAACACACTCCCCTCCCCACGAGGAGTGGTCAGGTAGAAGAGATTACATCATATTCGTGTTTCTCGACCCGATTTCATGAGAAAGCCGCGCGTTTTTTGGTTCTGAGTAAAAAAATTTTTGAACCACGAACCACCCCCCCCTTGTTAGATATTCTTCAGTTCGTAAATTATAATAAAAATATCTTTTATTTTTCAGCTAGCCTTCTTGTGTCCACCAATTACAGCACTCCACCCAGTTTGCAGTCCCCTCTGTCTACTGCCAATAATCAAATTCCAGCCTTTCAACAGCGATCCTTTCCCAAATACAGCCAGCTGTTTGGAGTGCAGCAGCCAGTAGCTGTTGTAGCTCCTTTTAATGTCAATCAATTGCCCACTGCTAACACTAACCACCTTCATGAATCCATCTACCAACATCAATATATTAACAAGCAAAACAATCAACCATCAGAATTTAGTGAAGTCCATAAACCACAATATTATTATGAATGTGAAAAGCGTAAATACAGCAGCCACCGACAAGGTAAACAAACCAATATATATAGTTAAAAGTTGTATTTTTAATGCTAATTCTTCGGTGAAAAATTAAAGATCCTAAATTTGCTATCAGCGGCTTTCGACTTTTTTGAATAATTATCAAAAAAAATTTAGTTAAACTATGTTGCTAATGGCAGCTCTTTTTATTTACCTGATAGATAGCCCAGTATCTAAACTGAAATAAACCAAATGTAATGTTTTTAACTGAATAAAAAAGTGATGGCTATTTCTGAATCTGAGGGCCACGAAAATGTCATTTCTATTGCTCAAGAACTTTTAAAATTTTTTTAAACTCAAACCTTTGAAGGAGGGGAAAAGCTGTATAGGTTAACAAATTGGGCCTTGGTGGCGCAGTGGACAGGCGTTTGTGTTTTGCGCAAGTTCGATCCCATCTGAAGGCACGCTATTTATTTTGGGTTGTTTGACCAATGTCAAGGGGTAATTGGGGTCTTTGATTCCGATTCTGACGCTAAAAAAAGTCGAATTACACCGAAAAAAACGACAGCACCCAAAGTGCACCTCCTTTCAAAGAGTATGATTGTCTTTAACCGAAATTTGGTTAGAGAACTCATATTCTTTAGGGGGTAGGGGTGCACCTGGGATTTGACTAACAAGTAAAGAAAATAGTGGCATCGAACCTGCGCACAATTTGGAGTCAAAAACACAAACGCTTATCCACTGCTCCACCGAAGCCGAAATTTTCAATCTAAGTAGCTTTTCATCCTCCCTTAACGCATCGAGCAACGTTTGTGACAAGTGTATTATCTGAAGCAGATTCAAAAATGATAATTAAAATTTTTATAATCTCTAACGGAGTTTAAAAAATGATGATCAATTTTAAAACCTAAGAGAAGATTTATAAGCAAATCAGCTACGCTGAACACGAATCCGATGTCAGGATTTCAGGTTTGAGCTTTTTTACATTAACGATGCCTTTTTGTTAACTTGTTCCATTCTAAAAAAAAATGATTATATTATTTTTTACGCACAGCATACAATAATATACCGTTTTCAAGCTCTGAATGCCAGCTACATGTTGGCATAAAAATTGTATTTTAAATGGGACAGATTTAAGCGACAAAATAGGTTGTAATGAATTTGTTAATTTTTCAGTCGTGAAACTTTTTCATATTTAAACGTTTTTAGGCTTTATACAGGGCTCCGAATCGTCCTTTTTAAAAAGTTTTGTCCTTTTTTTGGCACCCAAATCTTTTTAATTTGGAAAATTTAGTCAAAATCTTTTTTTCGCTTCAAAATGGCAACAAGCACTGGATAAAATGACCCTTTCACTTAAAAACTAGTCAAAATGTCCTTTTTCGAAATTTTTCATTCGGAGCCCTAGCTTTATATTATTACCGTCAAAAAGGTGTCATGGCTTATTCAAAATCCAGATTCACGGTAGTTCTGATGAGGATTCGAACTTATATTGTGTGTTTAGAAATAGACTTAACCATCGACCTTAAGTTGTAGAGAACTTTTTCAGGACTGCAAATTTAAAAAGATGTTTTGTCATGTTTTAGACTCAAGATACGCAAAAGCTGTGGTACTTGTGCACTTGGGGGGTGTCCTTTTTTGGTTAACTGTAAATATGGTTTAAACGTCTCCTAAGTAATTTTTATACGCCAGAAACGATAAAAAAGTTGTTTCCTAGCAATTCCCGCAGTAAAAAGTGAAGTTCACAAAAGAAAAGTTATCTACCAAAGATTGACCAACTGCCTTGGTCCCCAAGGTGAAATATTGTATATCAAGGTATCCTACCACGTTTTGGTCACTGGAGCTGGGCAAAAAGAGTCTTTAATGCATGTATGATCAAGAGTCTCTCTCGGAATCATGTCTAAGGTAAGTGGGTGCGCGCATCTCTAACCAACCGAAATTGTTAGGAAACAACTTTTTATCGTTTCTGGCATTTAAAAATCACTAAGGAGACGTTTAAACCATATTTACAGTTAATCAAAAAAGGTACCCCCCCCAAGTGCACAAGTGCCAAAGCTGTTTTTGCAGAGTTGTTCATCATAAATTTTGCTTCAGATAATACACTAGTCACAAACGGTCCTCGGGGTGTTAAAGGGGCATCACCACGCTATTCAGGCAGTGCCCACCGATTCAAAAAATTTTCCTAATCATTGAACTTCTTATGGTCTGTTTAACTTAGTTTCAAATAGATTCGAAAAAACCTAGAAAGAATAAGCGAGAATTTCTGAGCCGATTTCAGCACTTATCACAAGTGACCAGGCGAATGTTAACAACTTTAGCCGAGAAAAACACATTTAACATTGAAATAGTATTTTAACTAATGAAAAATGTTTTAGAGGAAGATCTGAGCAAAAGTTACAAAGAGTGTGAGCAACTCGGTGCCCAATTAGCACCCTTCCTACCGCAAGAAGATATGTTCGAGCTATGTGATGACATCTCCCTGATTCCTATGGATATTGAAGGTCTTTTCCCCGAGTTCTACGCTTCCGACTTTTTTCCACTCCAATGCCGCCACAAAAAGTTGTTGCTGAGGTACTTTCAACATTAAAAAAAATAAAACAATAAAGTATACTTTTTTAGCTGGAACAAACATCCGAAGTTCCAATAAAAAAGCACGCTTAAATCGCTTTTTTCAAGATAACGAAACAGGTAAAATTATTTAATGTAGAGCTCTACTGGTTAGGGGAAACTTGGCGAAAACGAGATTAGGCAAGCTTAATACTAGAAAGACGGTCTATAGCTTTTTAAACAATATTTTGGTCAATTTCTTTTCCGAAATTCGACTTTTTAGTTTAAAAATATCCCAAAACCACTTTTTTTTTCGGTTTCAGCGAATAAAATTTATTTAAGAGTGTTTAAACATGGTTTAAAAAAATATTGAAGGGGGGGGGGGGTTATTTGCTACTAGGGTCGGTAAATTTTATCAATTTTCGGCTAGTTCTTTTCTAGAATATATAGCAGCGGTCCACCTCGATTCATACCCGGCCGATTCATACCCGGGACGATTCATACCCGGCCGATTCATACCCGGAATCGAAAAATCGGCGCTACTCGGTTATACCACCCCTCCCTCATCGATCCATCTCGGCCTCTGAAACAAGTTACTCTTAGCTGAAACCATAATGTTGTATAAGGCTATAGCTTTCAATCCAGTTTCGATTCTGGACTGTTTTGGAAACTCTAAATGTTTCTCATGATTTTGTTTTTATTCTGAAGTTGCATAATCTTCACTTCCTCCAAAAATGAAATTAAAATTTATCAAACATTTTTTAAATGTGACTTTTACAAAAATCTCCACATTTTTCATGCCATTGAGTCATACTCTGGAGCATGCTTTCTAGGCTGCTCAGAAAAAAGGTGTAATATAGAAGTCGATTATTTAATTAAAATGCAAAAGTCAGTAGTGAAGTTTGGGTGACCACTACGACTGTCTCGGCACTTTCCGTTCCGTTCTCCCGATTCTTTTGCCGGACTTTTCTCGATTCGTTTTCCGAATTTAGATCAGGTGGAATGGCTAGTCAAAACTTCCGTTGTTTATTCCATTAAATTGAAAATAAAAAGTGAAATTCTTTTTCTAATGTCGAAGGTAGAGCTCAAAAGATTAGGGTCGATTTTTATATTTTCTTAGGCTTAGGTGAAACTTCAATTTAACGATACCCCCGATTTCACAATACCCTTTTCAAGGTTTTTTAGCCTATAATTTATAAAATGACCAAATTTCACGGTGTTTCAAAAAGTTAAATTTGCCCGTTTTTCAGCTTGAAGGGCCATTGCCGTCTCCGAAAATGGTTTTCCCCCGCCAATTCAAAAAAATTCCTAATCATTGATCTTCTGTACGGATTTTTCAACTTGGTTTCTAAAACAACTAAAGCTAAAATTTTATTAATTCTAGGCTTTGTTTTGTTAGAAACCGAGCTGAAAAATCCGTACAGAAGTTCAGTGATTAGGAAAAAAAATGTGAATTGGTGGGGACAATTTAAAACATTCGAAATTTTTCCTAATCATTGCAGCTGGCAAAAAAAAATATTCATTTAGCCATCCTTTTTTTGAAAAATTTGAGTAACTGAAATTTTTGCATTGTATTGGACCAAGAAATTTAAGCAAACAATAATTAACCGCTCAAAGCACTAAAGAGCACTCCAAATACAAAAATCCACCCAAAATACTTAAAAATCCATCAGAGCCCAAACGGCTCCATGATTTAGAGTGGTTTAAAAACTCCAAGACCCCTTGATCAGCCACAAACCACGCAAACCACCCTTACTGACTCAAATCACTCGAAACTACCTCAATCAACACCGAAAAAACCTCAAAGCGACCCAAATCACCCAAAACACTCCAAAGAACAAAAAGTCGTGTGCCCCAAAATATGCCTCAAAAGGCACATCCTGCCATGAAAAAGCATGCATACCAGAGTTTATTGATGTGGTAGGTCCCAGAATTCAAAACTATGTTCAAATTCCATCTTTAGGGCATCTGGATGCTTGTTTAAGTAAATTTAATTTGAGTTGCGGCCAAATGAGTGTGTACGATCCTCTCAAGGCTCAAATGGATTTCAATCGAATTGTTGTAACGTAAAAAGTGGAAAGCTAACCCACTGGGCTACACGTGCAGTTCTATAGTAAATGTCGTAATTTGACCTATATGTAACACGAATATTCACTGACTAGCACGCAAATTCGAAAGTAATTTTGAAATAAAATTTTCTTTTTCGATTCCGGGTATGAATCGGCCGCGTATGAATCGGCGGGTATGAATCGTCCTGATCCGTATAGCAGTTTAGTTTTGAGCAAGAAAAAATTGGAAACAAATCACAACTTTGTTAAAAAGATCTTATTTTAATTTACCTTTTTTTAATTCACATTTTTGTTTCAGAAAACCATTTGCAGAGCTATCTTGTTGATTGACAAAGTTAAGCATCAATATAATTATTCTTATGTTGAATTTTATACGCGTGTAAATCTTGATGATAATATTTAAGGTACAGGGCTGGTCAAAGTTACATTAACACCTTTTTCGAAGAATCACCTAATACATGATTCTGAGCAAGATTCTTGGTCGGAAATGCATTTAAAGGCTCGTACAACAGTCAAATGGTCAAAAATTTACTGTTTCTCGCTCTTAACTATTCTTAATACAGAAAAGTAATTAAGAATCTCACACTGCAAGATAACCGACCATGACCACAGGAAGTCTTCTCATAGAGCGTGCCAAATTTCTCACGAATCTTGCATCTCAGCTCCAAAGTCCGACAAAAAGTAGAACGAAAAGCACTCCAAAGTTCTAATCAATACTTGTGTTAAGGTTTTTGATATTCAGCTGTTTTTAGAATTTCGGCTTGCCTGTTTTTGGATTTAGCTGTCCTACTTTAGAGCTGAATAGCCAGGTTCATAAGGAAATTTAGAAATCTCTGTAAGAACAGTCAGGGCCTCTCAATTGTTAGCCAGATTTTGTGGACAGGATCCCGAGTGCACTTCCCCTCCCCAAAGAGTATGAGCTCTCTAGGCCTAAAATAATTAAAGAACTCATACTCTTTAGGGCCGTTTGCACTTGGGGTTTTACGGATTTCGTGTATTGTAAAATAAGGTGCCGTTGTTGAAAAATATAAGGACTTTTAAAGACTTTTAGAAATGACAGTGTGATTTTGACTAGCCCTGTAAACAACTTGAATTTCAAATATAATGTAAAATTAGGTAACAACACAACAGAATAATCTTTATTACAATCTTTTCACTTACTGCGATTTTACGCAAATAAAGTTCTGAGCAAGATTGTACACAAAAAAAGTATGCACAAAGTGGGGAAAGAGGAAAAATTCGGAAAAATAGAAAATGGGAAATTTTCAAGGAAATTTTTTCTGAAAAATAAATAATTTCATTAAAAATAGAGAAAAATAGAAATATCTTTGAAAGTTATTGAACAGTACTTGTTCTTTGAGCAATATTTAATCTTGTTAATCTGTTGTTTTACAGTTAACTACAGATAAATACCTCGACATTGTGGCTATTGAGTGGCTCGATATTGCCCTATACAGTGGCTCTCCAATTTACCGTCCTACTAGGCCAACAAGTCTGAATGGCTCATTAAAGCAAATTTCTATTTGTTCAAAATCCAAAAATTTTCCGGAAATTTCTTATTTCACAACACATTTTGTAGGGAGAACTATCAGTTTATGTTGTCAAACTACGAATTGTGATAGTACGAGTGGTGTTTAATATAGTTTTATAATACGATTGAGCAAAGAATATTAACGAAAATTAGAGAAAGAAACAAGACAAGATCTTGGCCAAGATTTTGTCTTGTCTTGCCCCAATTTTGACTGAAAATCTTGTCTTGGGATCTTGCTTGGTCATTTCTAGAAATCTTGGTCTTGGTCTTGGTTTTATGGTCAATCTTGTATGCAAAATTTACAAAACACTCGACAACCCATTTTATCGTTTTCCGGACCCATAGCATACCTGAATTCTGTTTTTGGGCTTCATACAAGATGAAAAAATGACGGGAAAGAACAATTCCGTCCCGCCCGCCGTCCCGAAATCCCGCCTGAACATTTCTCAACAATGTCCTGTCCCGGTGTACCGTCTGGAAAAGAACTATACAAATTTCGTCCCGTGTCGTCCCAAAAATGTCGAACTTGCATCTCTAAGAAAACACACGTCAAACAATATAAAAAGCACAAGATCAAATCCAGGGAAACATAGTGCGTAAAAATTATAAAACACTAGCCACAAGTTTTGCTATAAAATGGTCACCTGTTAAAAACTGTCAAAATTGTCTAAACAGTCAACTTTCGATTTAAAGAACCCTCGATTTAGCGAAACTCTCAATTGATCGAACGTTTTTCAACGCCTATTCTGCCAGTGATTAAATAAAATGACTAAAATTTACTCTTGATATAACAAAACTCTTGGTTTAACGAACATTTTTTTCCGGTCCGCAAGGGTTCGTTAAATCGAGAGAGGCCTGTATAAATCTTGGTTTTTAGCCAAGATCTTGGCCAAGATCTTGACTGGCCGTTCTGAAAAATCTTGCTCTTGGTCTTGGTCAAAATTTCAGCTGAAAATCTTGTCTTGGAATCTTGCTTGCTCCCACTTTCTGTCTCTAACGAAAATTAATTTTATTGTGTTTTTACAAACACATAAAACATTTCACAATTCTTATCCAACCTTTTTTTGACCGCTTTTTCTGAGATGATCCTGCTTCTTTTTTAGGTTCTATATCTGTAAATAGTTTGAAAATATTGGTTTGGTCATTTATTGTTGCTCGTTTTTTCATCGATATTTTTCAAAAAATTTTCAATACGCATATAAGCAAGTAGTGAACTGTGAAAAGCCCTTGAAATGAGCTTTAAAGTGAGTTATTAACAAAAGTTAAATTACACTTGAAAATTGGTTGGAAAACTTAATGAAGATAACCATAAAAGGTAAACCTTTTTATTTTTATCACTTTTTGTCCTATATTTTATATGGTTATGTTTATTAAGTTTTTCAACCAATTTTCAAGTGTTTTTTTACTGAAGGTTACATTATGTTAGGACGGACTCTTGATGTTTCTCGACGTTAAAAAGTACAAGAATAACATGTTGAGTCTGTCCTAACATACGCTATCATACCCTTGCCCTAAGCCTAAATGTGATAAATTTTTTAAGTTTTGTTTCTAAAGTTATGTTTCTTTTACATTCAAACCTCGATAATCCGGCACCCCTAGGGACCGACCTTAGGGTGCCGGTTTATCGGGGTGCCGGTTTAAAGAGGTTTTGAATAATTTTCAAGACAAAGGCGCCGGCTATCGAGGTTTTGCATTAAACAGGAGATCTTTCCACAATTTATTATGCATCAAGTTGAGAGGATTTTGAATTTTGACGATGACGTTAATTTTTAAGAGCAGTTCTCTCAGCAAATCGACCATGCTGAACACGAATCTGGTGTATAAATTCCAGGTTAGCTCAGCGGTGAAAAAATTTCCAGTTGAAATGTTTTTTTTAATATTTGTTAATTTTTTTAAAACGGTCGACCTACCCTGTAAAGACTTTGTTTTACCATACTTTGAGCCATTTTTTGGTGCAGTTTTAGTTTTGCATATTCTAGTCAAAAAAAATCGTTTTGGAAAAATGACACAATCGTTTCTTTGAGCCGATATTTTTACATTATGTTTTCATAAACCGTACAACCATATGTGATCCAAAAGCTGATTTCTTGCGCTTTTTAACGAAATATAGAAGTTATGCATGTGTATATAGAATATTTGAGCACTAGCTGATTTATGAACATACCCAAGTCACATTTAACACCATTTAGAAATAAGTCGAAATCTAAAGCCAACCCGCCTTTTTGGAAAATGGTTCGCAGATTCGGATTCTCCGTAAAATTCTGCATCACAATGAGCTGGTCTTACAGTCAGGGGCTCCCGTGTTAAGGTAAATTGTAAGGAGTGCAGGTTTATCGAGGAAATTTCCTTTGTGCGGACCGACCTTAGGGTGCCGGTTTATCGAGGTTCGACTGTATCATGTTAAGCAGAGAAAATTAGTTTAAGAAATATTTTTAGTCATTTTTCAAAAATATGAGGGAAGGAGGACGGACTGAATAAGTACCCAAATCTTTTAATATTTTCCGATTTTTTTCGGCCAAAAAGAATAAATAAAATTTTCAAAACGGCAAACAAAATTAAAAAAGGTTTCCAAAAATTCATTTTGAATATTGAACCCGGCTTGAAACTTTTCGGATTTTTTTTTGTTTCTTCAAAGATACTTTCTTACATAATAATGACGTGGGAATCTTAAAAAAGTTGTCAAAACACACTTTCATGAAGATGCGATCCAAGCCACATCGGCCAGAAACACACCTCTGATTTCAAAACTAAGCGACCGGCTTCCCCACTACAGAAAATACTTAATTTAAATTTCAAAAAGGTATTGAAAAATCCTGGAAAGCCTAGATTAATATGTCAAGGCATACCTCCTTCACTAAATTGGTTTTCATTTTCGTGTTTTGTTGAAATCAGACGTTTGATAATAGGAATGATTTGCGTTTTTGAAAATTCAGAAAAATCAGTGCTTCGTTGGTCAGCATGTGTTTTGGACATTATTCCTTTTTGATTGTCATTAATGTCATGCTGAAAATTCTTTATATATTCTCAATATAGATTACGATTTTCAGGTTGAATTTCTATTCTCTAAGTAGCTTAAAATTTACCCCAGCACCAAGCAAGTGACCAATTTTTGTGGCAATAACATTGACGAGAACACTTTGATGGTTATTTAAATCAACGATGTCTGGAATATGAATCAGAGCCAGGTTGGACATAAATTCATTGCTCATTCCAGTTCCGTTCTGACATAAACCATTGATATCTAAAAAGCCTTTTTACAAATCCCAGTTTACTGGCAATTTCATCACGCACCGGGTGAAAAAACGTTTTCGGAATTTTTGAAACTAACATGTTCGCCTAGATAGTTTTAGAAAAGTCAAAATTTAGCTCTAAACAATTGTAAAGTCATTTTGAGAAGTTGGTAAGCATTCTGTTGAATTCCGGGATTACAGGGTAACACAGAAAATTTGCGTCTTTTTTGATTTATGAACCATTCCGACATTTTGAACTTATTAAATGTTTCAATTTTGTCTCTTAAAAGACCATGGCCACGTGTTTAAAAGTGTCGTTCGCAAATTCAAACTTTTTTTCTAATAATTTAACTTGTG
The DNA here is from genome assembly GCA_004194705.1 of Ditylenchus dipsaci. Taxonomy (NCBI): domain Eukaryota; kingdom Metazoa; phylum Nematoda; class Chromadorea; order Rhabditida; family Anguinidae; genus Ditylenchus; species Ditylenchus dipsaci. The sequence goes on from SADC01000031.1 coordinate 138,338, forward strand.
TACGAATTATTCAATTTGGTTTTAACAAAACTATACATAAAAATAAATTTTAGGTATAGTTTTGTTAAAAAAAACAAGTTAAAAATTAAACATTTTTTTTGAATTGATGGAGGACAATAGCAATGGCCCTTTAATATTTCTACAGGAAAAAGTTTATTTAAATTCTCGGCTGAAAATTTTTTGGGGTTTTTACCGGTGCGCGGAAGCCCTTGAAAAATTTCTTAAAAATGTCGGCCATTTTCTGAGTGCAATGGCAACATTTAAGCAGCATGTTGTAGCGCTGTACCAGAGCTACCTCTACCAACCCCCCATGGGGGATAAATTTTCAACCCTGAAAATTTTTGAAATTGTTGATCAACTATGAAACCCTAGTCAAAAAATAAGGCGGGATTATTAGAAGGTAGTGGGATTTATAGAAGTTATACGGTTAATGCTTTTCAAAGAACTTTTTTTTCGGCTGTGAAAAAATCAATCTAAATGTAAGCCTTCAACGGTTGATCGACATTTGGTCACCACGACATTTGCGCGCCGACACTTGCGCGCCGACATTTGCGTGCCGCGACATTTGCGCGCCGGAACTGAATTTTTCAAATACTGTAGGAATGTATGTAGATTAACATCCAGGCCACATATTGCTATGTATTTCAGCTTGCAAGGACCACTTAAGCCGCCCCTTAAACCAACTAAATGGTACTCAAACCACCTAATGAGTAACTGGGTTTCCTGAGATGTACAATTGATACCACCACATGAATAAAAAGTAATACCTGGATACCATTTCAATAACATTACTTTACTGCCACAATTTCGGTGTCCTACCTAATATCCAAGTAATTTTCCTGCCTTCTAAGTGGTCTACCATTTTTTCATGAGGGTTTTCTATCTCCAAGGTGGTCTGCGTATCCACAGTAAAGTTTCTTTACCTTCCAAGTACTTTTACGTGGATACTGCCACCATAAAAATAAGTATCCAAGTGGTTTGAGTAACATTTATGTGGTCTGGCTGCCTTTTAGCTGGGTTGGATTTTCGTTATATTCCTGCTAGTAGATTCTCATTAGTCTAAAAAGCATCTTGGTCTTAACAAATCGTGTTCAGCACACGATTCTGGATAGGGAACATTGATTTTATTTACTTTCGGCTGTATACCCAACTAGGAAAGATACCAGGTGGTTCACCTACCTAGTCTGAGCCTTAATGGTCCTACAAAACCTAGTTTCTGACTGTTATTCAGGAAAAAATAATGTCTGCTACATCAGGATTTTAACTTGTAATCTTAAAATTTTGGAGGGGAATTAACGGGAGAGGTAATTTACTAGGGAGGGGATTTACCACGAGAAATTTTCCTCCGCCCACCTGGTTTAGGTGGCGTTTCAAATGGTTCTTGCACATCATTATCCGCCCCTTAATGAATTCCCATGTATTCCCACAGTATTTAAAAAGTAAGATTTTGGCGAGAAACGTCGTGCGCAAATTTCGCTCGCAAATGTCGGTCAGCCTCTTCAACCTTTTTTTTTCGAATATCTTGAGAGTAAAGATCACTGATTGTGACGATCAACTATACTTAGAGTAATTTGACAGTCTAACTTACAATTTTGACCAGATGTACTCTTGCTTATTTTTTTTTCTTAGCTTGAGTATAGAATTCCCCCGCACGCAGAGTGCTCGGATGGAGGAGATAACTTCATATTCGTGTTTCTCGACCCCGATTTTATGAGAAAGAAGGCTGTTTTTTTAATTTTGAGAAAAAAACTTAAACCACAGGGGTACCGACTTTTAGTCAAAATTTCAAAAATTTAAATTGGCGCCTTTTGAATTTTTAAAGGAATAAGGGCTTTATAGGGAGAGGAAAGGAGTAAAAGAAGGCTACTAATCATCAATCTAAACAAGAAAATGTTGAACATAGTTTTGAATAATGGAGCCTACCGCATAAATAAACTCTGGTATGCATGCTTTTTTATGCATCCAGTGCGCATCTCAACTCCAAGCCCTCTACATGCATTAAAATTTTCAAATTTTGACTAAAAAACCATCAAAACTCCCCCTGTGGTTCGAAAATTTTTCTTCTCAGAATCCGAAAAACAGCCGGCTTTCTCATGGAATCGGGGTCGAGAAACGCTAATATGAAGTTATCTCCTCCATCGGAGCACTCTGCGTGGGGGGATTCTATACTGCAACCTTTTTCTTTTTATTTTTCTCACCTTTCTTAGATTTTCTCTCGTTTGTTACAGAAATTTGTTTTGGTCTTAGGGTGAATCCAGTAAGATCGCCTGTAGCTCCTGCTTCAAGAGCTTTTGGAACATTTATCTTGATTTTGTTTTTGGTTAAAAAAATATTAACACAAGTAGGGTCTTCTTCATCGTCATCTATTGCATCTGTGAAGGTCAAATCTTTTCTAAGCCCAAGAAATTCAATTTTCTCGTCTTTCTTTGAACATAATGCCGGGTGAAGAGTTCGTTTTTCAAATATTTTGCAGTAATCTCTAGCAACCTGCAAGGAAATTTTTTCAACAATAGTTTAATTTTACCAATTCCTACTTGTTGGTAAGACTTAGCGTAAAATTGAATTTGCACATCGTCAAAAGTATTCTTTGGTTTGGAAAAAATATTATTAAGTTCTTCTATCAAATTTTTAAAATAAAGTTGCATTGTATCATCTTTCACTTCATCATTTTTCCACCTAAAAAAGGTTTTAACCGGTATAGTCAAATAATATCTATACAATGGCACCCGAAAATTTTCGTTACCGCCTCAGGTCCGACATTATTTTACTCCGATTTTTGAACTCTTTTGTTAAGTCTGTTTTGACGGTCTAGTAACAAAGATTGCAACAATTCTGCTTTTGCGGATTGTTTTTTAAAAACCAAAATTTTTACTGTGAAAAGAGCAAAATCTCGAAATAACGACATCTTTTTTTTGAAAATTGAATGCCGTAATATCGAGGTTTTACTTTTTTAGAGTAAGAAATGTTTGATTTCTGAAACACGATCGGCAAAATTGGAACCCTCACGATTTTCGAGATTAAACTGTCAAAACAGCGTTAGCAAGAAAATAAAAATCTTGGTGAAAAAAGTGTCGGAACCCAGGCGGGACGAACTTTGGGAGTGCCGTTGTATAGGGGTTTGACTGTATGACAAAATTTAAAATACCAATAATTGGCGTCTTCTGCCTTAAATATAAAGACCACACTGCAACTAAAAACAGTGTTAACAGTGAATGAAGGTTCTGCGTCATCGACTATTTCTTTTTGTTTAAGAGTAGCCAGAACAGTTGACGTAATAAAAATGTGTAGAAGAGCAATATATATAGTTTTCATAGCTAATTTAGATTCTAACTACCGTATGTCTTCTGAATACCCATTTGATTCAAGTATATAATCCCCCCCCCCCTCTTTTCACAAAATTTTCTGGCACTTGATCGGTTAGGGGGCTTTTTTCAAAAATCCGACTTTCTATCAACTGTAACACTTTATTGACCCCTTTTCAGGCTCATGCTTTAGGCTCAGAGTAGGCTAGCATATGTTAGCCAAAACTAAGAAAAGTCGGCGCTACTGTAATATACCACCCCCCCTCCCTCTAAAAAAAACCATCCTGTAACATTAGTGTTGCGGTGCGGTTAAACCGCGCTTAAAACCGCAAAACCGCACCGCAAATTTAAAAAAAAACTGCACCGCAAAACCACCCGCACTGAAATGAAAAACCGTGGTTAACCGCATGATGTAGTCCGCGCCTCGAAAAATTGTTCTATCAATGCTAACATACTCTTTCTGTGTAGTCGATACTGTCTACTCATTATTCATTGGTATTCGTGATTCCAATTTTTTGTTTATGTCTCACAAGATCTGTAAAATTTCCAAATTCGGACACCACAGGATATTAATTTTGTCCACTGATTAGTTTTGAACGATACGTAAAATGACCAGTTTTGGCGAAAAAGTGCGCAGTTTTTCTTGAAATTCTGTCCAGTTTTTTGGTTAAGTCAAAAAGTAAAAAAACCTGCCCAGGTTTTGTTAAAATATTCCAGATCAGAGACTAAGTCGACATATTTTGGCGACCGTAGATATAAAATCCTCTTATGCTGTTGCAGCTTGAAAAATACACTTCATCTAAAGTAACAAATATAACAGAGTAAATTCAGAAGTGGGCACATTGAAACTGAGCATATTATCTCAAAGACTGGGTACATTTTTGCCTTTTTGGCTTAAACAAAGAAATCGGGCACTTTTTTGCCAATACTGGACACTGTTGGGTTAGTTGTTTGGAAGAGTGAATAAATAATTTCTAGGGTCGTTTTCTCTGCGCACAGTATGCTGGATACCGTATACTTCAGTTTTTTACTTTTATAATATCATATAACTATAATATCATATCTGTGAAAATATGGAAGACAATTAAAAATTGCCTCATTTGCCGGAAAAGTTGCCCCATTTTCGAATTTTCAATCAAAAAGCAGAAAAGTTGCCCCATTTACCATAAAAGTTGCCCCATTTGCCACAAAAGTCTCCCCATTTTCTAATTTCCAGTCAAAAAGCAGAAAAGTTGCCCCATTGGCCAGAAAAGTTGCCCTATTTGGACATTTCATGTTGTTTTGCCATCTTGTTTACGTTGGCGTTGTTCGTTTTTCGTTGTTGTTGCGTCGTTTTTCCTTATCCACTCTCTATCCAGGGCTGTATAAATGCAATTGCTTCCAAGGGATGAAAGATCGTTTCTTCTGCAAATATTCCCTGATGATGATGTGCAGAGATGGACTGCAGGAGTATCCAGAAGAAATTACCGATGTGCCGTTAGGAGAGAAGAGGAAGCGAGGAAGAAAGCGCAGGGCAAGAGAGGGAAGCGCCCTGGTTATTGACTGATTTATGTTATTGAATTTGTTGTCTTTGAAGTGTTGTCAATTGTTGTTGAATAAAGTCAGTTGTTGTTTTGAGTGGTGCTGTAAAACTTTGAGAGCTACTAGTATGTAAAACAATGTAATGACAGTATAAGAGATCGTGAATTTGAAAATCCGGCCAATGGGGCAACTTTTGTGGTAAATGGGGCAACTTTTCTGGAAAATGGAGCAACTTTTCTGGAAAATGGAGCAACTTTTCCGGCAAATGGGGCAATTTTTATTATATTTCCTGAAAATATTTACCCAAAAAACCCGCAAAATCGCGGCTAAATCACAATTACATTGTGCGGTTTAACCGCGAACCGCAACTTCTGAGAAAAATCGCCCCGCAAAACCGCCCGCAACCCCTGTCCGCAACACTATGTAATATGTCCTCTCCTAACCCCCCCCCCCCGCCCCTCAATAATTTTTAGGCTTAGCCCTTAGGCTTAGGCTTTTTGGGGGGGGGGGGTGTATGACAGTAGCGTCGAAAAGTCTTGAGCACTTTTTATAGAGTTTTGTACTAATATTCATAGAAAATTCCCACTTAATGCAAAAAGGGCCTTCAACCGATCAAGTTCTTATTTCACGACTCTGTAAATTTTATCATTTAAATATGTGTCTTAAAGCCCAGAAAAAGTGCGTAAGGCATTTCTTAGTGCCGGCTGCCTACACCTAGCCTGAGCCTAATGCCTAAGCCTAAAAATTGTTACATATAAGGAAAATTCATAGGTAAGGAGGATATTATACAAGCACAACAGATTTTTTCAAAATGACAAAAGCTATCTTATTTGTATTGTTTTAATTTCGTTTAGAGCTATTTTGCTCGACTACCGGGCGCAGAAAAATTCGAAAAACTTATGCGGTGCGAATGAAATGATACAATTTGTACAAGAATAAGAAAAAATTTCCTCAAAAATGCTTAGTCGGACTTTTGAACCACCATTTCTGCACGTTTTTGAAGCATTAAATTTGTAGAAAAAAAGGATTTTGCGCATTTTTCGAGCTAGTAGCATGGTGGACTCCTGCTAAATTCTGATACAGATATTTTTAATGCGAATTAATGTGAAAAATTTTAAAAATAGAATATTCTGCATTTCAATCGTTGTTTCGATGTTAAGAACGTTAGTCAATGATAATACAAAAAATACTAAAACAAAAAAGCAAAGCTAATAACTTTGCTTAGTAAATTTTCATTATAATGCAGAATGAAAAAGATTATTTAGTAAAAAATAGCTGTATAGCAGACTTTCTTTCTATAGCTTCTTTTACGTCTTCGTGGAAATATGCCTGCATAGTAGGCTGTACCTTCTTTATTTTTAGATATAGATGGATGGACTAGCAAAAAGAGAAATCATATTGATTATATCGTCTGTTCTGAAAATTGTCTGGCTTTTCTTAGAACTCACAGTTGGGCAAAAAAAGTTAACCAAACATTCATGTTATATGTTAAAAATAGTTATTGCTTTGTTTTACTGAAAACATTCTGAGTATACTAGTGCTCATACTCAAGGTCCCCAGCATTTTACTATATGTCCGAATTATAAAAGTCGTATTAGAAAACTTGTCTAAAGTTATAGGACCATGGTTTTTAAGCGCAGTGGCATGTGCAAAATTCGAATTGGCGGGGACACTTCTCTTTCGTCTAATTCTGTACTCTTTCGAGTCATTCGAAACAACTCGAAAGAGTACAGTGATAGACGAAAGAAATGTGTCCCCCGCCAATTCGAATTTTGCACATGCCACTGCGCGCAAAGAGCATGGTCCTTTAAAGGGCCTGACCTCTTCCTACTCGGTGGTCCCCGCCAATTCAAAATTTTCCTCGATCATTGGACTTCTGTACGGATTTTTCCGCCACGTTTCTAACAAAACTAGGCCTGAAATCAAATTTTAGGCTTAGTTTTGTTAGAAACCTAGCGGAAAAATCCGTACAGAAGTCCAATGATCAAGGGAAAATTTTTGAATTGGCGGGGGACCACCGAGTAGGAAGAGGTCAGGCCCTTTAAGCAGAAAATCGGTAACAATGTTTTTCTTAGTGCTGTAGTTTTGTGGTACCATGTTCATTTCTTTTAGAGAAATTTATTAATTCGATTTTTTTAAAATTAAGTGTTTTATTGTGTAAAAATAGCAAGAGAATCCGACAGAATATCTTATATAGAATGTCTGATAGAATAAATACAGCTTTTCTAGAAGCTCTTTTAAACCTACATTGAAATTTTGAAAAACCGCCTTTTTAACTTAAAATGTCCAATTCTCAGGGTTCACATTATTTTCTGCAAACTCTGAAAGTGCAGGTGGATTCAGCTTGATGTCAAGGTTCTAACGAGCCACCATACCTCGAAATTGTCAAAGTAAATCACTTAGAATAACTCAAAATACAGAAAAAGTTCAGATTTAAATTTTTTTAATGTGCATCTTTTGAATTGGTGGATTTTTCGCCAACGAAGGCACTATCAATATAGCAATCACTTATCAACCTACAAAAAACACCTCGCTTTACAAAATAGGAGTGAAAAAATCTCATAAAAATCTGAGGTAACAAAGTTAATAAGGTTCTGAAATTACAGAAAACGCGTTTTGATTTCGTGTTTCGGCATACTTTATCGGCTTGAGTTCAGAATCCTCCCCCCCCCCACAGGGAGTGATCAGGTGGAGGAGATAACATCATATTCGTGTCTCTTGACCCCGATTTCATGAGAAAGCTGCGCGTTTTTTTGATTCTGAGAAAAAAATTCGAACCACAGAAGGGGGGGGGATCATCATGGTTCTTTAGTCAAAATTTGAAAATTTTAAATTGGCGCCTTTTTAATTTTGTTTGTCAGCTACATTTCGGTGCTGAAAATTTTTCAAAAACATGAAAATTCTAGATCTAAAATTTAAAAGGCATTCACACGGTGATTTAAAAACGTGTCAGAGTCAGCGACTTTTAACGTTTAAATCTGAAATTTTAATGTTTTCTAAGATTTTTGACGCTAAAATGAAGCTGACATTCAGGGCTACAATTTAATTCTGAAACTTCGAAAAAAAAGTTCAAAAAAATTATATCTAAACATTGGTCTTAATGAAAATTGTGACAGTTAACCGTTCTGTACCCGAAAATCGACTAACATTTTAAGTGTATTTATAAAAGCAATAATGTTATAATTGTTAACTTTTTTTCAACCGAAATTGTTTATACTTTCATAGCTTTCGACTTAAACAAAGATCATTGAAAAATATCAAATATAAGGTACTGAAATAACTGTTTCTCAATCAAGGGAGTTCAAAATCCCCCATGTATTGCAAAAACATTGCACATCTTCATTAAGTCTGCTCGAAACATTAGCTAACAAGATCTAAGATTTTTGGTTCTAAGAGCGCAGCTCAAGAGCTACAATGGCTGAAGTGCACTATGCCGCCTAGCTCAAAAACGCCTTAAATCGTGTTTTTTCGACGTTTTAGCTTGTGAAACGTGCAGAAAAAGGTGTTTTTAGGGCCCGGCCGAGCACTTTTGAAAAAAAAATTCACCAAAATTTTGACTTTTTGCCTTGGGGGACCAAGGTAACTTAACCTAAAAGAGTACGTGGTGATGTCTAAAAGACCAAAAAAGATAGGATTTGAAAATAGTTTTGTCGACTGGGGCATACCGCAGAAAGAAACTCTGGTACGCATACGTTTTTATGCATCCAGAGTTACTTTCGAGTGATTTTCGTCTAAAGTATGTGGGTGTGCGCATCTCAACCCCAAGCCACCAAGCCCCCTGCACCCCTTCGGGGGAGAGTACTAGAGTTAAAATTTCAACGTGAATCAGATAAAAATTTTAACAAAATAAAATCACTACAGAAAAACAAGGTAGCTAGCGAAGGTTTAACCAATGAATATATAGAATATTTTTGAGGAGTAGGATTTCGGTATTATTTTGGCACTGAGATTTTTTCGCAGTTTTAATTCACATGATCTTTTATAGTCATATACTGAAAATGACGCCAAGAAGCAGGGTTATATTTTGAGCATGAAGTTTCTTAACGATTATCGTAATGAAAATTGCAAAAAACTTCAGTTGCAGAACAATATCGAAAATTTTGGTGACAGCCCTGGGTAAGAGTGCATGGAATCGGAAATCGTTCGATGTTTTTTGAATTTCAGCTTCAATTTAATACTAACTTTCTTTTGCTTGATAGCTCAAACGAAAGCCTAGATTCTTGGCCACATTTCGGTATATAAAAAATCTGACTTGTGAAAAAGGTCAGAAAATTTCAATGTAACTAATCAAAGAAAATACTGAAAACCGTCGATTTTCGGAAATTTAGCCCACTTCAGCCTGAATACAAGCTTCACTAGGTGTGAAAGCTTGCTCTGATAATCTTGTTGGACAGCCAAGAGTGTGAGGATCATTTTGACACAAAACTTGCAAATGAAAGGAGAAAAAAGGTGTGCAGCCAGTGGTAGTCAAACCTCTGACTTAAGCAATGCGTATATGAAGTATACCTCACCCTTCAAAAACAACTACCAACTAGTATTTAGGTACCCTGAACCAATAATAAAGGTGGTTCTAAATGGTAGAACTCGGATTCTGAGAGACTGAGCCAATCGAGAATGGATTCTGATGCGCGCAATCGAATTTTCGCAATAAGTTTACTACCCCTTTAATAAACTCCCAAAAACCAACTTGGCCACTCTGGGGTTGGATTCTGAGCAAACCAAGTCGTTTTCTGACCATAAAATTTGAATTTCCTCAAAATTTTAAAATCTACAGGTAGAAAAAAAATAGAAAAAGAGAAATCTACGGGCAAAACCAATATTCTACGGCCATTCAAAATCTACAGGCAAAAAGAAATATGCAATGGGCGAAAACGAGTATTATACGGGCAAAAAAAATATTATCCAGAAAGAATACTATTTGCACCAAAAAGAATTCAATTTGCACCAAAAAGAAAATTATTTGCACCAAAAAAAATTCAATTTGCACCACGGCGATTGGCACAAAATAAAATCTTTTTGCACCAAAAATTATATTTGCACAAAAAGATTATTTGCACCAAAAAAGAGCTTTTTTGCACCAAACTTTTTTTGCACCAAAAAGAAATCTTTTTGCACCAGAAAAAATCCATATCCATTTTTTAAGTTAAATATTTTCTGTCTCGAAAGGGATTCGAAATTTAACACTGACTTTCTAGTTCAAAGAGCAGTTTTTTTAAGTAAATCAGCCGTGCTGAACACGAATCTGATGTCAACATTTCAAGTTTAAAAGTCTTTTACGTCAAACTATTTTTAAGACATTTTTTGTCTCTTTTTTACTTCTGCTAGATAATCCAAAATTTATTTTACATGATTTTAAACACTTTTAGGTGCCGTTTTCATGCTTATTCTAAATGAAGAGTCTGTTTATGGTATCCTATATAGTTTTTTCCTAACATTAAAATGTAATTTGATCACGCAGAAAAATGGTCAAACACTTTTTTATCTCTCAGACTGTTTCTTCTCCTTTTATTTGTAATTTCTGTCATACACTTTGCAAACAAACAACAACTCGTGCTGCATACCTTGGAACAAAGAGCTGAGAGCAGGATGCTCATTTCTTTTGATATTGCTATGTAGTTTCAAACTTATGGTTTTGGCGTCATCAAAAAATATTTAGTTCTTATTTTCTGAAGTTTTTTACATCTTAATAATTTTAAAGCTGCAGCACACTATAAAGCCTTCTCTATAATGCTTTTTTAAAGTAACAATACATGGCCAACAATTAAGAAAAAAATTTCTGCCAAAATATGACTTTTCGCTTTGGGAAACCAAAGCTGACCACTTAAAAGGGGGAATCTGTGTACTCTAAAAAGATGACATTTCAACATAGTCTTTTCACATAATCATAATTAAAAATACATATAGAGACTTTTTTCGCCACAATATTTTTATACGGAGTGGTTAGCTTTGGCCTATCAAGGTGAACATTCAAATTGTGGCCAATTTTAAAAAAAACTTGTTGACAAGGAACATTATTCTTAGGTACCGTATTTCCTCTAATTGCCGCCCGGGGCGCTTATTTTCCGATCAATCTCTAGGGGGGGGGGGGCGGCAATTAGAAGGGGGGCGCTTATTTTTCGATCATAAATTTGAAGTAATTTACCACTCCAACAATGAAAGTTTTTATCCTATTTTCAAATTTTTTATGATTTTTGGGCAGAATTTTCAGGCCAATTGTTTGTCCAGGGCAGCCAAATTAAAGGGAGGGGAACTTCATATACGCATCGCGTAGGTCACAGGTTCGACTACCAGCGGCTGCACACCATGTATGTAATTTTCTTTTATTAACAATTTCGTGTAAAAATCATCCTCGGCTTTTGACTATCCGACAAGACCATCAACGCAGGGTTTCACACCTAGTGTAGCTTATTCGTAGGCTAAAAAATAGGCTAGAGCTCCGATAATCGATGGTTTTGAGGGTTTTCTTCTACTGCTTTGATTGATATTTCTGCATTTTTTCGACAAGTCACACGTTTCATACACAGGAATAAAGCCAAGATCATGAGATTTCATTTGAGCTATCATACAAAGTTAGAAGGTAATATTTTGTTAGAGCTAAAAATTTTTAAAAACTTTTACTGATGTCTAATTCAATACCAGCCAGTCATGTGCATGAAATCTCCAAATTACAGCATTTGCTGACAGTGAAGCTGAAAATGGTCGCAATTTATTGCTTGATTGATAATCCTATTGAGGATTTCATCGAATTGGACACGGTTTTATGTTTTTTTTTTAAATTTTAGCTCTAACTTTATACAAACTTTTTATCTGTATGATAGCTCGAATGAAAGATGAGGATGTTAGCTACATTTTGACACCAAACTTGTAAATAAAAGGAGAAAAAAATAAGGTCTGCAGCCAGTGGTAGTCGAACCTGTGACCTAAGGCGATGTGCATATAAAGTCCCTCCCCCTTTTTGAAGTAGACTTGTTGTTGTAGACTTATTGTTCACGTGAATATTTATCGATCCTGCTTACCTCTTCAGCAAACAATGATCTTGGACACATCTTCTTATTAATAACTAACCACAAAAAATTGTGCAAAAAAAGGTTAAAAAAGGTTTCGAAAAAATAGGGGGGGGCGGCAATTAGAGGGGGGGCGGCAATTGCAGGGGGGGCGGCAATTAGAGGAAATACGGTATTTTGAGAATGACCCTATGATGTACAGGGTGTTTTGAATTTTCCTGTCACTTTTAAAGATTCATAACTTTTTTAAAGGTCGAATTTTAAAATTCTGTGAACGCAGATCAACTCAGCTTTTAATAAAAATAAAATATTTTGGCATATGATGACAAAAAATTTTTTATAAAAAAATTTTTTTACGACACTAAAAAATTGTGACTGTTTGAGGGCTCAGAAAAATTCGAAACATCTTGTATTTTTACATATAACCCTAAATGCTTTTACAACAAACTAAATTTGTTTTGGCAAATGTTTTGCAAAAATCATTTATTTAGTGAAATATGGCACCACAAGCAAATTCGAATGACAATCTGAGTGCTGTGCTCTATGGAGCCAAAGATTTTCGGCTGGAACAACGCCCAATTCCTAATCCGAAGGATGACGAGCTACTAGTGCGTGTTCACACAGTTGGTCTCTGTGGAACAGATCTTCACTTTTGGGGCCATGGTGCTTTTGGATCTCGTCTTGTACAAGAGCCCGTGGTGATTGGTCACGAAGTGAGCGGTACTGTTGAGAAAGTTGGGAAAAAAGTAACCGGATTTGCTGTCGGTAGGAAAAACTTTTGGTTTTGATTTTTCAGAACAGTTTTAGGTGACCGAGTTGTGATGGAGCCCAACATAACCTGCCAAAAATGTGAATACTGCAGGTCTGGAAAAGACAATCTATGCAACGACCTGCCGCTATTTGGTGCATTTGCTCGTTGGTGGCACAGCCTGCCGAATTCTGCATAAAGTAAAAGGTTTTTAATAATTAAGAATTCTCTGTTCATTTGTTGTTTTTTAAATTTCTTTAAATTAAAAAAAGTGCTGGAAACATTCGAAAACAATGAAGTTTCGGTTCAGTTATTTATTGTGTGACGTCAAAAACGAATTTTTTAATGTTGAGTAGGCTTTCACAAGCTATTTATTAGTCCACAAGCACCCTAGTTTTTTTTTGTTTTTGGGCTTACCGTAAAAGCTCTAACAGATGTACCAAAAGTTCCCGACAAATTTTTAAAGCCTCATTTCTTGTAAATTTGGGATCAAAATGAGCTATTAACAAGCTATATATGATATAAAAGGATAACTGAAATGCTTAGGTCCACACTCAGGTCGACACTCGGTCGAGTGTAAACCTGAGTGCAGACCTGAGCATTTTTACCCAATTTTTTTTTATCAAATGTTGCTTGTCGATAGCTTATTTTGACCATACTAGCAAATACCCTCTTCCTCCACAAATTTTTCTTTCTAAAACTTAAGCAAAGAACCGAAATTCTATTCCAGACCCCAGAAAAAGTACGTAAGATATTTATTAGACACAACTTTCGTACGCTGGCCTACTCCAAGCCTATGGGCTAAACCTAAACTTGTAGTTTCAAAGAATAGTTACAGCGATTTTAAAAAGGTCCGCTTTATAGGGGGGGGGGCGGTATCCGCTACTAGCGCCCTTACTTTGAACCTCTCAATCTTAGCTACCAGATGGTACCAACAGAAAAAATTTCTGTGGAGGAGGGAAAAAATTTACAGCCCTTCTTTCGTTAAAAACACGCTTAGGTCTTAGTTTATGTGAACCTGCCTTTTAGCAGGTTCACATACACACAGTTAAAATTTTTTGCTGCTATCAAAAGGTGGTAATTTGCCTGAGAGCAGTCTTCAAAAAAGCAAAAACAGAATGCCAAAGACGGGGCTCAAATTATTTAGTTGAGTTTGAAATTTAAATTTTAGACTTCCCGACAACGTCTCCATGGAAGAGGGGGCCATGTTAGAACCACTTTGTTGTGCTGTCCACTCCTGCAATCGAGCCGATATTCATTCTGGTCAAACTGTTCTTATTTGTGGATCTGGTATTTTTTTAGTTTTTCTACTGCATAAAGCAATGCATCAAATTAACAGGAGCTATTGGTGTGCTCAGTATAATCTGTGCAAAAGCCATGGGAGCTGTCAAAATAATTGCAACTGATCTAAGCGACAAACGACTAGCTATAGCCAAAGATGTGGGGGCTGATCATGTGCTTAATGTGTCAGGCAAAACCCCGAAAGAAGCTGCGGCGGCCATAGTGGAGATTCTGGGCTATGAGCCTGAAGTCACTTTAGAATGCACTGGTTTTGGGCCCAGCATTGAGACTGCTATATGGGTATGTAAAAGTTTTTTACAAATTTTTCAAGAAAAAACTATAAACATTTATAGGCTACCAAACCAGGAGGAAAAATTTCCGTGGCTGGCATGGGGGCAAATCGTGCTGACATTCCTATTTGGGAAGCTATAACTAAAGAAATTGACATCTTGCCGTCTTTGAAATACGTGCATAGCACTGAGTAAAATTTTTGAAGCTTGAAAAATTACATTAAAGGACCATGGTTTTTGCGCGCAGTGGCATGTGCAAAATTTGAATTGGCGGGGGACACTTCTCTTTCGTCTCAAACTGGGCTCTTTGCAGTCGTTCGGAATGACTCCAAAGAGTAGAGTTTGAGACGAAAGAGAAGTGTCCCCCGCCAATTCAAATTTTGCACGTGCCGCTGCGCGCAAAAACCATGTTCCTTTAAAAGATAGAATTTCAGCAACCACAAACAGTCATCTAAATTTTTTTAGTTGAAATATTTAAAAACTAGGATGACTGGCGACTTAACAGGCGCCAGATTATGAAAGCAGTTTTTAAATTATCAGGTACGGTCGACGCTCTACTTATGAAACTCAACGGACCGGCCAACGAACCGAATTTGACATCTTCTTCACCTCAAGTTTTAAAGACTTTTGCCGCTACCGCTACTTGGGTACCACCACCTGAGCACTACCTGGGTGCCACTTAGGTATCACTACCTGAATGTAACTACCTTGGCACACCACCAGTCATGTATAAGTCTCTGGCTCTTGCTCCGCTCTGGCTCCGAGCAGGAGCAAGAGCCGGAGAAAATTTTTTAAGTCAAGAGCCCGGAGCGAGAGCCGCAGCAAAATTTTTCAAATGAAGATTTCGGATACAAATCCGGAGCAGATTTGTTCAAATGAAGAGCAAATTTCAGAGCAAATTTTTGCAAATTGAGAGCCCGGAGCAAGAGCGGGAGCGAATTTTTCAAAGTCGAGAGCTCGGAGCAAGAGCGAAAAATCTCAAAAATACATCACTGCACACCACGGGGTGCCACCAACTGGGCAGCACACCTGAGAAACACCACCTGGTGACCACCACCGGGGTTTCATTAACTGGATTTTTAAATTCAATGATAAAACAAAAATATTCAAAAAACGCGCAAATGTAAAACGATTTTATGGGCGTAATCGTTTTGCCAATGAAAATTTTGCCAATGAGATCTTTTTGCCAATGAGATCACTTCGCCAATGGTATTCTTTCGCTAATAGCTTCTTTTCTCAAGTATTGTTATTTCTTTATCAGGCAAATTACCACTGATTCAGTAGCCAGTGAGATGAGCTACAGAATGAGTGGTAATTTGCTGGACAAGAGAATAAGAATACTTGAGAAAAGAAGCTATTGGCGAAGACATACCCTTGGCAAAAAATCTCATTGGCAAAAAGATGCCATTGGCAAAAGTTTCATTGGCAAACGATTAAGCCCCAGATTTTATTGTTAATTCACTCTTCAACCATCTGGAATTTCCATGCTTAATTTGCTAAATTCCTGTACACCGGCTCAGGCCACAGTACGCTACTGATTGTAAAAATAATTAGCGTGGCATACGCACTTCAGCGCGGAAAAAGTCAAAAAGCCAGCTTTACTTACTCAGTCCAAATACTATATAAATATTAACAAAATTACTTAAAAGGCCTAAATTTGTTGATTTAGGTTCTCCTTGATTGTAGACATGGTTGCTAGTGAAAGATCAACCTGAAAAAATTGACGCATGCATACTACAAACTGGAAGATATTGAAGAAGCTTTTAAAAAAGCTGCCTCAGCAGATGTAGTCAAAGTCTTTTTACAGTGTAATGAATAAGACAGAGAAAAAACATGTTATATTACGTAGTATAGAGACGTAGTCTTTTTGTATTTATATTGTATTATTTTCGTATATAATTTTATGCGATGAAACCAAAATATTACAATAAACCAATTCACTAATTTCTACAAAAGTTATACAAGAAAATGTGAAAACTTGTTGCGCTAAATTTTTCAGAATTTTTCATTTGTTTTTGAGAAATAATAAGTTTTGTGATCATGATTTGAAAACTCATATTAGTAAAGGGGGTGAGTAAATTCGAAGGTGCACTGACATAAGTGTTGTCCAGAGCATGGTCTGGGAATCAATACCAGAACACTTAGGCCTATGGGTCTTACTAGTAGCACAGTCAGTATACAAAGAAAGAGACTTTATTACTGGATAAGTTCTAACAGCACAAGACATACTATTGCACTGAGAATCTGGAGATTGAGTAGCTGGCGATTCCTCTTCTTGACTTGAGGCTGGAAACACTAGCTGGAGATCCTGTAGATAGCTGGAACCCCATCAGAGCTAGAGGGCGCACGAACCACTGGATCGAACAGCTGCAGCAGATCTGGCTGTTCCCTACTGGAGCTTGGCACTGAAGCACTGGGAGCTGGCTACCAAACTGGACTTCCCTGGCTGATACTGAGGACTGGCACTGAAGCTGGATAGACTCCCACTGGCTATATACTGGAAGAGAACTGGCGCGACTGTTGAACAGAATTTCGGCTGCTGAGACCCGAGTCTGGACTTTGAACTGGAGAGACTCCCACAGACTGCACTTGCTGGATTCCATTTGATCACCCCACTTCACCGGCGTAGGGGAAAAGACGTGACTAGAGGCGGAGGACGAAACCACATGGGAGACACGACGGCGAGATGACATAGCGCATTGGACCGACTCAGCATTGGAATGATTCGAAGCCTGAAAATATAAATCGCCTTTGGCTTCAGGCGTAATTACTGGCTGATTGATAGTACTGGCTGTCTTAAATGTAGAAGTACTGGTGGGAGCACATGGCTCAAGACTAATAATGGTACTGGATAGAGCATGTGGCTCTTGGCTATTAGAAATACTGGTTGAGCCTTTAATCGGCTGAGAACTAGAAAATGTACTGGTATGGCAATTGCCCTTATAGGAATCTGAGAACCTATGACTGGCTGCTCGGCTTATAACTGGCGGAATAATAGCCGGAAAAGTAAAGTTACTGACCTGGAAAGGAACATCGGAGCGAGGCAACATCGATGCAGCAGAACTAAATTCAAAATTATATAAGACTCTTTATTTTCTGCTTCGACGCCCTCGTCCCAATATTTCCTCCCAGGACCAATGACAGTTTAAACTGGCTATTTTATACTGGAAATATGTTTCTATATGAAACTCTGGTATTGTTTGTGGTTGTTCTGGAGTGCGGGAAATAGGATTTGAACAATCCTTACATATTTTTGTCTACCTAAAACTTTTTCTTATTACAGGGTGCGTAAAAAGTTCTGACAACTTTTTAAACTCAAAACTTTTATTGTTTGTAACATAACATCAAAAACAAATAACACCACGAGCAAGAGCGAAGAATTTTGAACAAGATAGCTGCATCACTTTTCAATATAGCCGCCAGTTGCTTGGACACAGTGTCAGCCGGCTGAGGTCTGTAAATTTTCTTCAGCCGTCAGCCGGGCCCAAAATTCTAACTCAGCCGTCAGTCTCAGCCGGCTGAGGACACCACCCTGCTCACAACCTGTGATGACAAATTCAATGCTTGTTCTTTCGTAGACTGACAATCCGAGTCTGAAAAATCAAAAAGAAAAACAATAAAAATAAAGCTAAAAATTTGGTGGCTCATAGGTGGATTCGAACTTGAACAGTCTGGCTTTTTAAATTTTCGCTGATCGTTGGGTGCCATGATTTCTGGAAAAACAAAAAAAGTAAAACAACTATCTTGTATGGAATCCAACGTAGAAAAAAACTGGTAAAACCGTTTCAATCATAAAACGAAATATGGTTAAAATTTTGAGTTTTAGAAAGTTGTCAGAACTTTTTCCGCACCCTGTATAGGCTCTAATGCAGATAATTGTTGGTTACCGGGTTTTTGGTTAAATCAAAGTCTGAAGCTCAAATACAGAAATATGTATGATGATTTATTATTTATTATATATCAGATTGTTTACGTAGACTTTTGAGGTATAATTATTTTATTTCAAGTTTAAAAAGAGCTCTGTTTATACAAGCGTAAAATGCTTTTTAAAAGAGAAGTTCCGTAATTTTGTAGTTTGGTCGGATCCCTCAGAAGATTGGAAATTGAGTGTTTGGGCTAAAATGAAAGCCTACGATGTGCCGAGTACGATAACATCAAATTCGACCACTTTTTCTCACTAATTCACCGAGCTGTGGCCTCCCAAAGTTTGGTACTCAGAAAAACCAGTACGTTTCTCAAACGATTTTTTTACTTAGTGAAATATGATAATGTACACTCGTTTAAAAACTTATTCGACGCAGAATGAGCTGCTCTTTCTAACCAATACAAAAACTCTATAATCTGTAATAAATTTTGGCGTGAAAAGTGTGTTTTTTTTTCAAAAAATCAGCATTCTTCGAACAACAATTTTCGGCGAAAAAACGCTATAAAAATCGGAAATCTGCGTGCACCCTTCTAAGTTTTAGTGTATTTGAAATAGCATTTCATAAGGTACCTTCCTGGCGAAAAAACCCTAAAAAGATTGGGGGAGGTGAGACGAAAAAGGCATTTGAAGTGTGCTAGTCATCCTAACTTTTTTGAGCTTTTGGCGTGAATATTTTTTACTAGGCAAAATTGAAATTCTGACACCGGATTCGTAATCAGCGTCTGATTTGCTTCTAAAACTACTCTTAGAGGTGCAATTCGAATGGCATATTTCAAATTCCTCTCAGGATAATAAACTTTTAAACAAGTCAGTAATTGGTGAATAAAATATTTATTGTTCTGAGAAAGTTTGAAATATGACATTCAAAGTACACTTCTAAGAGTGGTTTTAGAAGCAAATCAGATACGCTGATCACGAATTCGGTCTCAGAATTCCAGGTTGTCCTAGTACAAAAAAAATTTACGTCAGAAACTGAAAAGAGTTAGTGACGACCAGTCAACTTCAAAAGCTTTTTCGTCTCACCTCCCCCAAATTTTTCAGGGGATTTTTGCCAGAAACGTGCCTCATGAAATGGTTTTTTGAATGCACTAAAACTTAGAAGGGTACACGCCGATTTCCTATTTTTATAGCGGTTTTTTCGCCAAAAATTGGTGTTCTAAAAGTGCTGATTTTTTGAAAAACAGATTTTTTAGCCAAATTTATTACAGATTATAAATTTTTTGTACTCATTAGAAGAGTTACTCTTTCTGCGTCGAATAAAGTGTTTCACGAGTGTAAATCATAATATTTTCATTGAGTATAAATCATTTTAAGAAATGTACTAGTTTTTCTGAGTACCAAACTTCGGGAGGCCACAGGCTGTGGCCCACAGCTCGCCGAATTAGTGAGAAAATTTGGTCGAATTTGATGTTATTGTACTCAGCACATCGTAGGCTTTCATTTGAGCCCAAACACTTGATTTCTAATTTTCTGAGGGGTCGAGGTGGCCTTGATGAGACTACAAAATTACAGAAGTTCTCTTTTAAATGTTTCAGTTATTTAGTGAGTTTAGTATTCTGAAAATTTCTTTTCTGTCATGAAAATTTTTGCATGCGATAAGACCAGAACTTTTCAAAAACTATTTTTAAGCTTCTGACTAACGAGTTTTAAGTTTTAAGATTTTAAACCCTCTGATGAAAATGAAAAATAAAAGTTTTCTGAAGCTTCTAGGGAACCAGGTTCGATAAAGAGAGCTTTATACGGCAAAAACACAATGGCAAAGGCATAAAAAATCTATTACAGATAACGGTAGAATTATTCGTATATTATAAGAGAAATGCTACAGTTATAGAATATACTATGTGGGATCTCTTGCCAGATCGAACGACTCAAACGACTTTTGTTGCTCTACAGCTTTTAAGTCGTTCGATGTGGCATTATCAAGCACATTGAGCTAGACTAGTAGATGGTTCAAAATTATAAAATCAGGTTGGTCCGGCGCGATGAACTGTGGAGTGTTCGGAGTGTTAAAGACTTGTTGGAAAAACCAATTAAAAAACTGAAACACACAATGTTTATTTATTTTCGATTGCAATCTTCAATGGCACATTTATCAAACTTTTTACACTAAATCCTTGCTAAATTTTAAGACAAATACTGGCACATACAAAAACAAACATGAAAAACAATGAATAAATAGTTATTAAAGCCAAATTACCATTCCTAATAAAAAAACAATTGTTATAATAATATTATCAAATCAAAAAAGAAGTTGGACTTGGCAGAAACTGCTACATGTGACTTCTGGTCACATAAGAGCTGTCTTCCCTGCGGATGGCATCAGGTTATAGCCACTGCATATTCGCCTAGACAAGAACAAAATTGTCAACACTATTAAAACCAACAGGAAAACTGTGGAAAGAATGTAGATAGAATAAAGCTTTAAAGAATTATTAAAAGATCTATTCACCGCCAATTTGTTTTCCTTGTCTTGTGAAGTTTGTAGGTGGATTGGCCTTAGTTGTTCTGACTGAAAACAATAAATTAAAGTTAATTTTGCTTTTTTATTACATAAAAATTTATTTTTATTTTCTTATTTTTATACACTTAAAACGATTTGAAAAAAATTAAGCTCATTTTAGCATTGGGGAAGCAAAGTTAACTATCATACTTTGGGGGTACTCCACTATATTTTTGCTGCTGGAACTGGGCTAGAAAAGTCTTTAAACGCATTTTTTCAAAGAGTTTCAGGTCTGCTATTTTGATTCTGTTGTGTTTTTACAAAAAAATAACCATAAAATGGGGGTTTAGGACATTTTTCCGTTGGACATTTTTCCGTCGAAATTTTTCCATGGTCATTTGTTGGCTGTAATTTTTTTTCGTGATTGAAAAAATGAATTCTGTTAGTACCGTTTTGTAGCTCAGGTCCAGGGCTTCAAAATGAGCTATCAACAATCAACGTCCAATTGCAAAATTTTGGATAAAAATGCCCAGTCTGACACTGAGTCTCCAATTTCGACGGAAAAATGTCCAACTCCCTTTTTAGTGTCAGATTGGACATTTTTATCCAAAATTTTGCAATCAGACATTGATTGTTAATAGCTCATTTTGAAGCCCTGAATCATAGCTACAAAACCGTACTAACAGAATCATTTTTCTCGATCAAGAAAAAAAAGTACAGCCAAAAAATGACCGCCGAACAATTTTGACGGAAAAATGTCCAACGAAAAATGTCCGATCCCATAAAATGGTGCTTTAAAAAAAACTTGACCTCCATGGTGTCCCCAACAACATTAGTTCTCTATGCTTTACCATAGGGTACTCAAAAATAGTTCTGAAATTGTTAAAACACTCAGCTAGTGTGAGCTTAATTTTTTTTTTTCAATTATTCTTGGAAAGTCTTCGTCATTTTTTTAAATCTTATTGTTTTATTGGACACCTTGTAGAGCGAAATTTATAGTCAATTATTTTTAATGGTTAACTATAAGGTCTCAAGAATGTTATTGCTGCAAAAAATCGCTTAAAAAGCTTTTAGGGTTTTAACATTTATAAGATTAATATATTTGTAAGAAAAGCATGTTTTATGCAAAAAACTTTGATTTCGTAAAAAAAAGTTGAAGTTTTATTTTTGCTTTAACTTTTAAAATACTATTAATTTTGATGACTATTTTTCTTTGCCATCTTTTGCCTTACCAGGGAATCTTCAAGTGTTATTTTTCAAAGACTTCATTCAGATTTTTTTGCAGATTCTTGTAGAGCACTCCAAAGTTATACAACGAATTGCTGCCCTTTTCCAGATCACTTAAAGGACCCTGTCTCTTCCTTATCATGGCAATTTCAAAGGTTCGAATGCGCGGGACCACATAGATTTTGTCAATAATGTTTTCGAATTATTTTTTTAGTTGCATTTTAAATTTAAAAGATCATTTTCTATTCGATATAATGTCACATCACCACAGTGACAGTTGTGGAGCAGTGCAAGTCGGATAAGTTGTCCGATCTGGCGTTCTCAAGCGACGTTGGGCTCGACGGAGACAGGTCAGTTCGCCCCGTTTTTTTTTCAAAATTTTTGATACTTTTTGCAATAAAAGTATTTTTTTATGAGAAAAAAAATTTTCTGGGGACTTCCAGTAGCTGAAATTTCCTCAGGAATCAGAATCAGAAAACATAATTTCAAAATAATTCTCAGTTGCTGAGATATGACCCAAAGTTAGGTGCTTGTCATTTTCAAATGACGACCATCCAACTTTGGGTTATATCTCAGCAACCGAGAATTATTTTGAAATTCTGTTTTCTGATTCTGATTCCTGAAGAAAATTTCAGCTACTAAGAGTCCCAGGAATTGGGCGGGAATTAAAAAAGTGACCGCTTTTTCTCAGGTATTCGAATATTTTTTAAATTTTACTTTTAATCACATGGTCTTTTTACTTTTTTATGACAACGCAAACAAAAGCCAAGCATCATGATTACACATTGCTATATAAAGCTTATGTGATTGTGAAAAAAAATTTTGGAAAATTTTCGTTAAGAACATTAATATATAGATGCCGATTTTGGCATTTAGATGTCCTGTCGATCTTCTTGCTCGAAAACTGCAAACTTTTTTTCACAATCCCATACGTTTTAAATACCAATGTGCAGGCACGATGCTTGGCTCTCGTTTGCGCTATCGAAAAGAGTAAAAACACCGTCTGATTAGAAGTGAAATCTAACAAACATGCGCAAAGATGGTAAAACAACAGCGATTCAAAAGTAGGCTGAAACCATCATACTTGCACTATCATCAGGTTTTCGGCAACTTTAGGGAGCCCAGTCCTACTAGTTTTCTAGAGGATCTGGAAAAGGGGCAGCACTTCGTTATATAAATTCGGAGTGCTCTACAAGAATCTGCAAAAAAATTGTCAATCATGATTTTGAAAAAAAAAACTTCTGAAGGTCCCTGGTTAGATCTTACTTTAAATCAAAAAAAATTTCTGTGAAGTTTTTGACTACACTTCTCACTATTTTTTTCAAAACAAAGCAAGCAAATTGTTTCAGATTGAGCAAAGAACACCATCGTGTCGACCAAAAAAGCTTGCTAAAATTTAAATCAAAGAACTGATTTTTTAACAAGTTAGCATTTCACAAGTCGGTGTAAAAAATCATCACCCTGTATATCCAAAACTTAAAAAATGAAGTCCAAATAAAAATTCGGACTTATCCCTCAATCGGTACCGATTTTCTCGCTTTGCCCCTGTTTTTTTTCGCTAAACTTTTGCAAAAAATTTAGCTAAGTAGATTCAAAATTGATGACTTCTTTCACTTCAACAAGCTGCTCACGGACTATTTTTGCATTTTTACTGGGCGCTTGGCGGTTTTTTCATATATTTTTTTAGTGTTTTTGTGTTATTGTCTCGAAGAGAGGTCATTTTTTAACTTTTTCGCCAAAATTTGAATTTTTGCCTTTAGATATCAAGGTGAATGACTGTGTTTATGGTATCATCCACCTGTATACTACCCAAACCACCCAAACCACTTGTATAGTACCTAAACCATGTGGATAGTGTCCAAACCATTTGAATAGTGCTCACATCATCCAGACAGGCTTTAACCACCTCATGGTACCTAAACCACCTGGATACTGCTCCAACCATCTGGATGGTACCCCAAACCACCTGTAGGCTACTACCAAGTGGTCGTCCACTTGGAGCAAAAAATTTTTTTACTTTTTTGTGTTCCAAAACCTGTTTTCTAGACCAATTCGGGCATGCCCAAAATGGTTTGATAGTGGTTAAATTCCATTTGGTAGGGCATTTTTCGAGCATCGAGAAAAATTTTATATAATGACTTTATTGATTTTTTGGCCCTATTAGCAAATAACATCCAACCCACCCCTCCCCAACATTTATCACCTTTTTTACTTAAGTAAACAGTACCCAAATTTATGTTTCAGACCTGGAAAATACGCGTGAACTCTTTATTAGTCACAACTTTTGTACGCTGGCCTACCTCCAAGCCTAAATGCTAATCCTAAACTTGTTGTTTGCAAGGGTAGTTACAGCGATTTTTAAAAGGTCGGATTCTTGGGAGGTATTCGCAAGTAGCGCCGATTTTTTTCACTTTTTCGAGTTCCAAAACTTGTTTCCTGGACTGATTCGGACACGCTGAAGATGGTTTGCTAATAGTGAAATGAGGTTTTTTATGGTATTTTTCGAGTATTGGGATACAATTGATTTTACCAGAACTCGATTTTACTAAAAACTCGAAAAATACCCGAGAAAACGCATTTTACCACTATGAAACCATCTTCAGCATTCCCCAATCAATCCAGAAAACAGGTTTTGGAACCAGAAAAATATAAAATAATTTTTCTCCAGGTGACGACCACTTGGTTTGGTTGGACTTAAAAATTTAAATTCCCGCATAATTTTTTCAAAACCGAGGTTGATGGTTCGAACCCCTATGAGTGCAAAGCCTATTTCAAACCTTTTAAGCACACGAAACCAAGAGTATTTGGCCACTTCGCGGGCAGAGACCAGCCCATTGGTGTGAAAAAAAATGAAGGGAGCCGAAAAAGGTAGGCTTAGAGAAAAAATACTCTTTGGATGGGGGCTTTTACGTTTGGATACTATCCAAGTGGGTTAGGTAGTTAAAAAGTTCGGAATAATGACTTCCCTTCAAGACAAATAACATAAAAACAATAAAAATTATACAGTCGAACCTCGATAAACCGGCACCCTGTCGACACTTAATTTGGCCAACTACTCGACACTTTAAGGAAAACGACACCCCGATAAACCGGCAGCTCGATAAACCGGCACCCTAAGGTTGGTCCCAAGGATGCCGGCTTATCGAGGTTCGACTGTATATGAAAAAAAACCCCAAGTGCTAGGAAATGAAAAAACAAAACGATGTTTTTGAAGGTCTTATTGAATGAAACACGTATTGTTGCATATTCAAGTAACACCAGGAAATTTGTGCTGTGAAAAAGCTTTAAAAAAGAATCGGCATAGACTTATATAGACTAAAACAAATGACTTGAAACAAAAAAGCACCAGAGTAGCAATCGGTGAAAATTCGCTCGCCGGTGTCAGCGTCGATCTAGTCACCGTTACTAGTTACTCTAACTTTAAGTCATATCTCAACAATTAAGCATTTTTTTAAACTCTGCTTTGTAATTCGGATTGCTGAAAAATTTTCGCGTAATAGGGGGCTTCAGAATAACAATTTTTAGATGAAAATGGGTACTTTTATTTAAAAGCACAAAAAAATTTTAAGGGGGGGTCGCACTTGCGGTTTTACGCGGCAACAAACTACGACGACAAACGACAACTACAATGTTGTATTTTAATAAAAGTCAATGAAAATATTTCTTCTAATCGGAAACGAACCTATGACCGACTTTCACAATACTCCAACGCTTTACCACTGAGCCACCTACACTGTTATATATATTGCCGGAAGAGTATTCGACAATTTTTTTATTTCAAAATAATTCTATTTCGAATTGACCTGGTACCCGCCTTTCAAAATAGTGGCCAGCATGCACGTTTAAGACATGAAATGATGTTTACTTACCGACTTGACATACTCAATCAGCAGGCCATTTTCCTCCATGAACATATTGTTGCGTAAAAAAATGTCTGGGCTAAGACTCCGTAGTGTCGGTCTCTCCATGACCCCCTTGGCAAAGTCAACATGAGGTGTATCCAAAATTCCGACTTGAAACTCGAAACTTTTTTGTCCCTCATCACATCCTTTCCTCAAGATGATGATGTTTTGCTGAAAATAAAGTTAAACTAAAAAAGATTTCTAATTCTTCGCAATTTATTCTTATTCAAGTTATTTTAAGATGGAAGTCTATTTTTGTTTCCTAAAAAGGGTTCGGAAAATTTTGGTTGAATAGCTTGAAAATTGAGCCGGAAACAACGTGCTTTATTTGATTGACTTTGAGTCAAAGACGCAAGTCACAATAGTTGTATGGCATTTTAAATATCTAAATTGTAATGTTATAAAAAATTCCTTTGGGGACGAAATTGTTGAATGTTAAAGTTACCTAATTGGGTACTAGCGTTGAGATGACTAATACTAAAATGTCAATATTTTTTTATTCCAAAAGGTTGTTTTGGAATAACGTTTTAGAATAATTCGAGACATTTGAAAAAGTATCTGCTTTTTATATAATTTTCGACTTTTTGAAAATAGGTAGTAATTAATTTCGCGCCTTAATTTCTGAAAAATGCCCACTAATTTTTGAGAAATGCCCCTAATCTAAAATTAGAAATTGTCTGTGACTTGTTGTGTTAAATTGTTTTTATTTTTGAATTTTATTTTGCATTATTGTGAAGCTCAAGATCTGAGCTACCTATCGAGCTATCAATCTCTGTAGAATAATCTAAGAAATGTAGAAATTTAGGGGTTTCGATAAATTATCGGAAAAAAAGTTACTCGTTCAAACGCCCAAGTCTCTACATTTCTCCCATTCTTTAACAAAATCTGATAGCTCGTTAGAAAACTGCGATTCTGGACTACACGATGATGCAAAAAATTATAAATAAAATTGACACAAAAAATTACAAGATAATGTAAATATTAAATTAGTGGACATTTTTAGCGAAATTAGGGGCGGAGATAAATATTATCCTTTAAAAATTTAGAAGTTTTTTTTCAACTGTGACTTTTTTATTAAAAAATCATCAGAAAAATATGTTTAAGTATTTTTAATATAAATTAAATTATATATTAATTAATAAATATTAATATAAGTTTAAAAATTTCAAGATAAATGTGGTTGAAACAATAGCTGAATGCTATTTTTACAACCCTTTTTTGATGGCCAATTATTGCTATTTCAAGGAGTTTTTTTTGTGTGTAATATAAATTACCCTTGGAATCCTGGTGAAAAGCTCAATGTCTTCCACAAAAAGTTCATCTGGATTTTGCAGGAACTGGTGAGGAACAGGAAAGCCTATCCCAAAAGTCAGGACATATTCAGATATAGAATCTTGGGGTAGCACTGGGAAAGGAGTAGTCATGTTGTCGCATGTCCGCATGGAAGAGTGTAGCTAAAATTAATTAATTTGAAATCATTCCAAATTAAGTAAACTTAAACAAATTTTTAGATCATCTACAAGTAAATTTGTGAAAAGTACTGTATTTATTCTAATAGAACGGTTGGCCGTTCTATTATAGAAACTAAAAAGTGACGTCGAACCCGAAAAAGTGCGGTCTTTTAGTAGAAGCGGTGATTTTAGCGGTGCTGGTCGTCAGTATTTGCTACTAGGGTCGCATTAAACATTAGTTCTAACCTATTTTCAAAGTTTTATGTCAAATTATAAGCACTGGATGACCTCTTTCAAAGTAGTGCACACTTAGAGTCCTGGTGAACAGCTCAATGTTTCAAAATGTTTAAGATTACAGCCACAGCATCAGGTATGTTGTCTTATTAAAAAACTTTAGTATAATCCCTTTTTCAACTACCGTATTTCTTCTGATTGCCGCCCCGGGGCGGCAATTAAAAGCATGCAATTTTTTTAAACTTCAAGTGGTTCAAAGCTCGTGTTAATTTACTGTTTGAGCTGTGTAAAAAGCGTCTGTTAGATTTTTGAAATCCCTCGCAGGCACTTTTTAGACAGCTCAAACAGTAAATAAACACATACATTTTAGACCACTTGAAGTTAGGGGGGAGGCGGCAATTAGAGGAAATACGGTAGGTTACTTATGAAAAGCGCATTATACTGTAATTTAAAAAGCTTAAAACTAAAAAATACCAAAACTTAAATTTAAAAGTGCATTGAATATTTATAATGTTCGCAAAATCATCAAATATAATTTGATGATATTTAGTTATTTTCAGTTAAAAAAAATACTATCAACCAATACAGTACATAATAATTTTACTTATTATTTTACCAAAAATACTCTAACCCAATTTTAAAAATTAGTTTTATTAACGTCATAGAAGTATATATGTCTGTACAACAGATTATCTTTCACATTTCCACGCTATAACTTTTTTGCGCACACTTAACAAAATAAAGGTGTATTTTTATCATGGTTTTCGAGCTCATTACCAGTTCCCTCTGTAAAACTAGAAGCCCAGATGATTTTTAGGCGAAAACTCAAATAAAATTTGTATTTTCTTTGACTAAATTCAAGCAAAGTGCATGTGAACACCGATACTTATGGAGTAATAGTTAATCCAAAACCATAAATAGCTATGGGAACACATTTACTCAGCCTTAAAAACACAAATTTCTGTCTTTTTTAACCGAAGTTAAAAAGTGAAAACCGACTTAATAACATCTGTGTGAATTGTAGTTTTCAGCAAACTTTTTTGCAAAAGCCAAAAACATATTTTACAAAATACTACAAAAATATTTTTATTTTTCCTAAGGAAAAAACTACTTTATGAATGTTTTTTTCGACGAGCCCAATAATTTTGCCAGGAATTCAAGGAAAAGAAGCAAATTATAAAGCGGAAAAAACAAACAAATAAGGGATAATAATAGCCTACCTTGCTGAGCGATGTTTCTGTTTGTGGTAGGGCACAAACACATCTCCTGTGCACATCCTGCTCATTGCACACCAACCTTCTGTTTTCAAAATATTGACATGTTTCTTCAGCGCTTCTGTAATCAACTTCCGTGTCGGCATGCCTTCTCTGACGTATTTGGTGTTTTGGAAGGCAGCCTGGGTGTCTAAATATGTGGATCCTGACCTGCCGGGGAATTTGAGCTGTTCTGGAGTGTAGCTGACTGAGATAGGTGTTAATAGGGCATACTTTAACTGTAGAAATAAAGAGATTAAGAGCAACAATAAATTGCAGGAATCACAGCAGGTGACTATCATTTCTGATGGTAGCTTTGAATGCCTGGAAACAGAAATAAAAATTGTTCGAGCACAAAATTTGGATATAACTACAACAAGCAAAGCAATAACATCGAAATTTTTAGTTGATTCAAAAGTGAAAAGTGCTTAATGCTTGAATTTGTTTAAGATATTTTAAAAAATTCATTTTGTAGTATGTTTAAAGGTGTTGCACTATAGGCTAAATTTTTGCCATTTTTTAAAAAGGAGGTTATATTTTCTACTTAGCCAAATGTTAAACATTTGCCAATTTAAGAATTTTGTTTTTAAACGTATCTAAAATGATCAGAAGTCAAAGAAGTTCCCAAATTAAAAAAAAACTTATCTTTTTAGGACTCTAAAAAGCTTTATTTATTCTTTTTGTTTCAAACCTTCGAAAATGGCAATTAGCAATAGATCAAATAAAATTTTTCCTCAATATAACCTGGTTTTTAGCTAAATATTCTTTTAAATTTAAAAGTTTTATTTTCTGCTGAAGACTTTTTTGCTGCCTGTTTACTAAATTCTTTAAAAATTCAACAGTTATTTATGTTTTTGCTGATTTTTTGTCTTGTGCTTATGCGCAGAGTAAGCAACCGTATGTTAAAACAGATATAACTTTTTTACGACTAGATTCTGTCCTACCTTAAGCAGGCCTGCCCTGTATTTAAACACAAGCCAAATAAGATAACATTTTTGAAACTACAGCAAAAAACCCCTGAAAAAATAAAGCCGAAAAAACATACAGGCTGTAATTTTTATGTTGTCATTACATTTTTCAATGGCATCATATTTTTGAAAGCATTGATAAAGTTGCGTCTGAAAAGTTTAAATATCACTTCCGATTTAGTGCCACCACACTCCTTTTAGCTAAATCATTGGCTTTAGCCCCAAGGAAACTTTTAAAACAGGTACTAACAGCCACTGTTTTTTTATTGAACTTAATATATAACAATACGAAAACTTCTTTTATTCTAGTTTTTTTAATATTTAAAAAATGGCTTGAAAAAATATTTTAAGAACTGGGCTCTATAACGTCCTTATTAATATTGTGTCTTATTAATGTCCTTATTTTCGAAATTCCGAGTTTAAAGCCCTGCTTAAGAATGCGAAAAAGTGACGGATATGTTGCAAAAAATTTCAAATATAAACTTGTACGGCAACCAAAAAAGTTACAAAAATTACAAAAAATATGTGTTTTAACTATCTGGTTTTCAACTTTTTTAAAAAAATCATTATTTTGAGAATTACAAGGCAAATCAAATCGTTGCAGGAAAATTAATTTGTCAATCTATAAATGCTCAATAATTGAATAAAAAGCTGTTTTTAGTCTCAAAAAAATAAGTAGATTAGCAAAAAATGCTTTAAACCAACATTAAACAAATTAGCGAAATACCTAAAATAAATTTTTTCGAATTTGTTTAATTTTATTTGTATGAGTATGAGAGCGGTAGAGCATTAAACCAAGAAGTATGGGAGTTGGACCTGCAATTCGCGTATTTGTTGACGTCGGCAGTGTTTGTTTGTCTAGAGCAGCGACAATAATATATATTTTAAGACGTAAAAGGATTACTATTACCACTTTTCGTTCATTAATAAAGTTAGTAATGCAAAGGGAGCACAATAGTTGGGACTTGACAACCACATATAACAAGCCAAAGACTACTATCTACTTGATTAAAGTGTTCAAAATTTGAAAGATTGTTTAAAACAAAAAGAGTACAAAGTTTAACACTTTTTATAATAGATAATTCATAGGGATGTATCAAATGTGGGAGCAGTAAAAGGTCACAGACTATGTCAAAACACACAATGAAAAGAATGTCAATTCTTATTTCACTAGTATATAACAATATTATGGTTTTAGGTTTTGAGAAACGTGAATGCTTTCGACACAAATAACCAAATAGTAAAAAAACTAATGTTGTTGAAAATTTAAAAGAATAATGAAGCTGTTTTATGTCTTTAAAATTTAAAGCGTTGTGTTTTAGGAATATAGTTGAAGTATCCAATACAGAAAAAAATATGAAATTTTAAGACTCTTTTGACCGCACCTTAGCTTTGGCTCACATGTGAATGATTTTAAATTTTTGAAACTTTTTTGGTACACACTCTGCTCTCGCCATACATTAATCTACTACTATACAGTCAACTCTCACCATACAGTCAACTTTCAAAAAAAATTTACATTAAAGGGGGGTGCATTTTGCTTGGAATTATTAACCATTGTTGTTTTATTTTCTTCGCCGCATTTTTTATTGATAATGGATCATCTGTTAATACATTACTTGATCAATTTCCACGCAGAATCCAAAAATGTTGTCAGAATCAAAATATTTATTGAAAAATCTCACGAATAGCGTAAAAATTGACCAAAACAGTCATACCGTATTTTCCTCACGTACCTTTTTAGGATTTTTGTGTTATGGCTTCTCGTCATGGTTTTCGCTTTTTAGATAGTTATTAGGCAATATACCACTCAAAATGTATCTTGCGGTCTTAGCTACCGTCTCAGTGATAAGTTTATTGGTAGCTGGCACGAAAAAGAAGCCAAAAACACAGTGCTTAATTGCTTCTCCTCCCAACCTACACCCTCCTCTAATATTGCTTATAAAAATATTCTGCTATATTTTCTAATAAAATATTTAGCTAGATTTTAATGGCGAAACTTTGCCTATTCGGTCAGAGTCTAGTCCTCCTAGGGCCACTCGGGCCTCTCCCCCACCAATCCTTGTTCCGACCCAATTGGTCGGAACAAAGTGACAAGAACATGATTTTGAATAGAAAAAGGATACGTGGGGGAAATACAGTACGAATGTTTCAGTTAATTTTCATGTTTCCCATAAGATTTTTCAGAAATACTTTGATTATGATAACATTATCGCATTCTGCGTAAAAAGAAATGGCCGATTAATGTATTAACAGATGAGCCAATCAGTCAGAAAATATGGTTAAGAAAAAAAAAGTAAAAAATCCCACGCAACATGCACCCTCCCCCCCCCCTTTAAAATCGATTGATAGTAAAATTATGCTGAACGTAAAACGAACATTTCGTAATTGTATTAAAATATATATGAAGTAAAAAAGTGTCACGTTTTGTGACCTTCTTCCTTTTTCTCCTATGCGTCATAATGTGGATTTGAGTGAATGTTATTATTGTAGGTGTTGCTTTCTTTTTATTCTATTCTAAAGTTCTAAAGAGGTGCTGGGTGGTTCGTTCCAAAAAATTAGATAAAAAACAATGATAATTATTTAGACTTGACCAAAATTTCAGTTTCTTTTAACATTGTAATAAAGCATGGGAGACAAACCACCAAAACCGGTTTGATTTTTAAAACAAAATTATGAAGTCGAAAAATTCAAAACCACCTTTTCCAAATTACACCGGAACCTTTTGGAATTAAAGTAAACAAACTTTTTGTGACGCCATTAAACTGCTTGATAAACAAAAAAACTTTTTTGTTTTTTTCAATTCCACTTTTATGGCAGCATTGTTTCAATGGCTATTTTTTCAGTATAGTGACGTTTCATTACAAAAGCCAAAATATTCGTCATTATTTATTTTGCTAAAGTTATATAAAAACGGTGTCTTTTTTAAGAAGCTGTGGGCTAGCGCTCGTTAGGTCGTGCTTAAACGTGTGGCTTTAGTTTATAAAACGCTCAGTAGTACTTACCTGAACGTTGTGATTTTCATCATTTAACTCTTGCAAATTAATGACCTTATTGGAAAAATCAAGTTAATAAAATTAATATAGTCAATAATCTTAAATTCATCCCTTTATTTTTAGCAGTTAGGTTACGGCCCTCACTTCAAAATTGTCCAAAATGAGGAAAAAGTCAGCAAAATCGCTTCAAATAGCTTGAAAAGTGTGGATTTCTGAATTTTATTGCTTTTTCAATCATTAAAAAATCAACACTTCTGAATCTAAATTGGCGAACTGCTGAAAAATCAGGAAAACTAAGAGTCCACCTTTAAATGAACTTAAAATAGCATGCTCGTCGCCGATGGAATATTTTGAAAGGTATCACTACAATTAAATTGAGAATTAAAACGCCGCTTTGTAAAAGTCGGTCGCCGCTTCCTATTGGAAGCGGCGACCGACTTTTACAATCCGCCGTTGCTTCACCACTGAGCCACCAATGTAATTACATTAAAAAAGTAGTTTTCACTGCTTTTACCTAGAAGGTGCCCAACAAATTTGCATTTCAAAAGAATTTTTTTAGAACAAACCTGGTACCTCTTTTAAAATATTCCCGTCGGTGGCGAGCATGCGCCTTTAAGCAAAAAAGTTCTCCGAAAGGCTGCGACATTTTTTAATAAAAACCTCACCTCGACATTAATCCATTTTTAAAAAGTTGACTTTAGAAAATGTCGAAGTGAACCTATTCTGAATAATCACCATAAAAGAAACAATAGGCCTTTCATGGTAGAACACATTTTGGAAATTATCAAATATACTGTAAATTATACCAAAAAGTCAGACAATTGTTTTCTTTTAATTAAATAATTTCCGCACAACCAAAAAGTTAGTAATATTCACTTTGCTAATCTTAAACAAAAGATCCGAACTAAAGAGCAATTAGCTTAGGGACAATAATTGCGTGTCCAGACAGCAATTTTATAGCAAAAAACTGCAGAAAAAAGCAAAATAAATATAACAAGAAATAGAAAAATGCATAGGATTCTGAATCATACAGAACCAGCTAGCAAATCAATCACAAAATCAATTGTTTTCTTTTCATTTGCTCAAAAAACATGAAAATTTCCAAGGCATGGCTTTTGATCCTACCCCTATTTTGGACAAATGTAGCCGGTTTCCATGCCCAAACGTTCTTTGGACAAACCCAGGAAAGTGAGGGAGTAGCTGCTGGGAACTTCCTGAAAGACGCCTTCAACTGTGGCAAATCCAGCATGGGACTTCCACAAAGAAGAGTAAGTCCACACATTTTGGTTGAAAGAGCAAAAATAAAGACGTCACTTGGAACAAAGAGGAAAATATCTTCCATTTACGGTCAATTTCATGCAAAATGATGGATTCAGTATGCTAGCTAGCCCAATAAATTATTTATTTTTGGGCAGCACTGCCGAAAAAATATGCTTTTGAGTAGGAGAAGAAAAAAATTGTTTTTAAAAAATTTATTTTGGAATTTTTGACATTTAAAAATGGTAATTTGAGCCATTTTATGCTTGATTTGGCTTAGGCACAATTTTGGTGTTAAGTAAAAAAAGATTTTTAAGTAGGAGATTTAATGAATTCTGAGAATTTTGTTTAAGATTCTTAACGGCAAGGATACAATTGAGGGAGATTGGCCGTGGGTTGTATTCCTCAATCCGGGTTGTACTGGCTCAATAATCACCAGGAGACATGTTCTCACAGCGGCACATTGTGCTTACAACATAACTGAGTGAGTCACTTTTTTATTTTATTTTCTAAGCTGTGTAATTGAGCTGTTATTATTATGGGGGATAATTGTTTGGTTTTGTTGATAAGGAAGATGACATTAAACTATAAAAGAAAAGCAAATTTTTAACATATTCCATGTTTGTCATCCCTTTTTTGTTATTGTTTTTGTTGTTTTAAGAATTCGAACTCAAAAGAAAAAGATTGTAATATTCTTGGAAAAAAACTAAAAAGTGATTTTAAAGTTACAATTCAAAATGTAATCTCGAATTAAAGAGGTATGCCGGTCACCGATAAAAATATTTTGATGGGCACGCGCCAACGAGAATTAAAATAAGTAATGCATGTTCCAGCAGGAATCGAACCGATGTCTGACTTTCACAGTACGCCACTGTCTTGCCAGTAAGTCAACTATACTAATTTCTTATTCCTGGCAGGGTACTTATCAAATTTGTACTTCAAAAAAATTCTATTTTAAATTCGCCTGGTAACCGGCTTTTCAAATATTTCTAACGGCGACTAGCATGCCCGTTGAAGTATTTTTTTTCGACTTTTTTAGGGTTTGATTTGGGCCATTTTTTGGGCCGACCGCTGAAAAAATCAGTCTGTGGTTTATTATTTGAAAAGCTCCAACTCTAGATTAATGTACGAAATGATAAAAAATTTTAAAAAATCTACAAAAGACTAGTTTTATTCAAAAAAATGTAAAAACTTTAAAAGTCTGATTCTTAACACCAGTACATATACAACCATTAAAAGTTGGGTATATTACAAAATTAAAGAAAATAAGGTTAAACATACAAACTTGGCGACAAATAAGATTAACAGCAAGGTTTTCGCTATTAAATGCCTACACACACTTAACAAAATTACTTATATACGCTTCTTGAAAATAAATAGCACAAGAATTTAGCTGAAACAAAATCAAATTACATTGGCAAATTTTGAATAAAGACTTTTAAAATTTTTGAAGCAAGGTTGATAAAATAAAACAAGCTTAAACTAATAATGCCAGTTGCCAACCTTTTGCGCAACCTATTTAAACATAACTATTTATGGTAGGCGGAGCATGAGCTTCTGCTTCTACAAAGGGGCAATTAATTGTGACACTATAATGACCAATACAGTAGTTGCTGATGCTTGCACATAACAAATTTTTAAGCCTCGAATAGTTAGTGTCTGTTTTCGGAAAATATTTTAAGATTTAGACTTTGTGTGATGTTAATGAGATGTTAACAACAATTTTTCAACCCTTAAAACTTTTAACGTCTGTTTTGGCAAAAATAATTAAAAAATATGTTCTTATTATATTTCAACAATTCTCACTTTTTATTCGAAAATTTGTAGTACTGCTTAGAAGATAAACAAAGAAAGTAGCCCTTAAAGAAAACAAGAATTTGATTAAAGTTCAGCTAAATCTTTTTTTTATTACAAAAATTCCTTTTTTAGCAAAAATAAATAGAAAAAAAACTGAAAAAGTAGCTGCACTTATTAAATTTAAGCTAAGATCTTTGACATTATTTTAAGAAGTAACAGTTTTTGTTAAAATAAGACTTTGCTTCAACGCTTTATTGTGTTAAAATGAGTAGCCTGAAATAGTTATTGGTTTGGAACTTAACAGTAGTGTAGAATGATGTTTGGCAGATTTGGCATTTTACAGCTAAAAATTGCTAAAATGATAATGTCACAGATACTTTGGATTTTTATTCTAGACAAAAAAATCGTCTGTAAATACTGTAAGGTCAAAGTTATAAAAAGGTAAGTTTTTTTCAATTGTGAAAGCATGCTTAAAGGACCATAGCCGTCGCCGACAACGAGAATTTCAAGTGTTTGAATTGGCGCAGGACAGCTCTCTTTCGTCTTTCATTGTATTGTTTTGAGTCATTCGAAGCAAGTCAAAAGAGTAAAGTGCGAGACGAAAGAGAACTGTCTTGCGCGAATTCAAACATTTGAAATTCTCGTTGTCGGCGACGGCAATGGCCCTTTAACTAGACAACACAGGAATTATTAACAATTTTATTAACAATACAATACAAGAAGTTGGAAATATTGTGAAGTAAAAATAGCATAAAAGTCTGTGTAGATTACGGTATAGATAAAGGAACTCCAGGTACTTTAGCATCCTCTCCCATCCTTTGACAAAAAAATTTCTAGAAACGTCTCTGGCAGCAGGGCAGCCCAGTATAGGTTAGGACCTACTCAAAGATGTTTTTCTTTGTTATTTTGTAGTTTAGAAAACTATTCTGAGTTTGTACAAATGTACTCCGTGCCTAAGCCAAAAATTCAAATAAAATTGTAAGAAATGATTAACAGCGGGGGCCAAGTCAATTTTCGTTCAATACACATGTAGATGTATACAATGTGAATGAATATTAAGGGATGGAGAAGTGTTCCGCCTACCTAAGATCACAGCAATTGCCGGTGTTTCAACCACAACTATCAGTGCTGCAGACAGACCCACTGCTGAAACAACTAATTCAAATGCAAGTGGTCGGCAGAGCCTGTACATCAAGAATATATTCATCCATCCCGCCTACGACTACCATGACTTCACAACACCAGACATTGCCGTTTTGAGGTAGATCTAATGCAATCATCTAATTCTAAATTGGAAATGACGGCTCTAGACTGCCATTTATTTACATGTTGAAGCATTGAATCAAATCAAATTTTATAGAAAAGCCTAGTGAAAACCATAAAATGTTGCGAGGAAGCTGTAAATAGTACCAAAACTAATTTAATCACACGAATATTGGCATGCTTTCGAAATAAAGTTGTCAACAAAATACATTTTTACTGGAAATCATTTATCTTTTAGAAAATTTAGTTAATGTTGAGCCGAAGTTTGAAATTTTCTAGGAAATTTTGAGTGGAGAAAAGTTTTTGTGTGTGTCTATATCCAAGTAGGGTAAAAAATCATTATGTAATTTTTTAAACAAAAAGTGTCTAATTCACATCCAGTCCTAAATTATCATAGAAAATGAAAAAATATATTTTGATGACAAAGAATGTTATTATTTCAAAGATATGTGACAAGAATGCAGTTGTTCGAAAAACAGCTTTTTATTAATGATAGTCATTTAATAGATGGCAGGCGAGTTTCGATTCTCCAGGACAGTGAGGAAGATTTGCCTACCTCTAGCTTTCCAAGAAGACGATGGTCAAATTGCATTTACTGTAGGATGGGGAGCTGACAAGCGAACGGATGGTAAATAGCTCTTTTTGGTCTAAAATTAAATGCAATAAACGAACTTAGGCTGTGGGTTGGATCGATTTGAATGTTTTTTTAAATTTTAGGTGTAATGAGATGGTATTTTTCTTTATGCTAGCAAAAACAAAAAGAACGCTAGAAATATAGATCGTATTTGGATAGTATTTGGTATGTGTGAGTGGGCAACTCTTTTTTTGACTTCTGAGGCTAAAATGGGTCGTAAAGGCAGGAAATAATTTTCGTCTCTAACACTATCGTGTTCCCAGAATGTCAGCTTTCGTTAAAAAAATTCGTCAGAAAATACGCGTTTTAAGAGGGGCATATGCATACTTTCATGAAGGCCATTTTCACTTAACACCTTTTCTACTTTTAGATCTTAAATATTTCAAGGATGGTATTTACCTCGACACCAAAACTATTTCTTGGCGCAGGTTTGATTCCAGTCGCTCTCAAATTTCAGTTTTTTGATATGATAGCAACTATTAATAGTTAAAAACCTTATGAAAACGCCGACAGGCGCCTATGCTCCTTCTAGCTGAAGGTAAAATCCCAACTGACAGCCATTCCAACTGACAGCCCTCAACCGACAGCTGTCCCAATTGACAGCCCCCAACTGACAGCCTTTTTTGAATTTTATTAGTCCTGACACGAAAAAATTGTTGAAAGTCATTTTTCTTTTGTCCTATCGAATCAGTCAGTAGCTCGTACTTAAGCTTCAAAAAGGGTTGTCAAGATGCAAAAGACAAAGTGTCACATTTGAAGCCAAAACCACTTTAAACCATCCAAAACCACTCCATATACTTCAAACCGCCGGAAACGGCCAGGTGTTGGTACTCAGGTGGTGGTCCTGAAGCAGCTGTTCCTGGGTGGTGCTACTTCTGTGGTGCTACTCATGTAGTGAGCAGAAGAATGAGCGGAAGAAATAGTTACAAAAATTCTAGCCACTTTGTACATGTTTTGGATTAAATTATCCTTATACCAATATGTAACCAGGATAGAAGACCTTTTTACTTTTGCTATCAAGAAAATTACCATCTCATTACTGCTAACATTCAAAACACATTCAAATCTGTCTAGAAAAAAACCGGGGGGGGGGGGGGGGGTGAAATTCAATTTCTTTATTTAAAATATAAGAGCGGCCAAAAAAAGCAGCCAACTTCTCAGATTAAATGGTCTACATTTTTTGTTTTATAAAATCATTTTGCTTTTTTGTTTCGAAAAAAAATTGATAGCTTTTTAACTGCATGTTTATCAATATAATTATTATGCTCAAGTGGGGTGGCAGTTAAATTTTTTATATGTAAATTATTACAAAATCACAATTTTCAAGATATCATGATGAAATTGTTGTAAAACTTTCAAAAACTTTTGATTGTAGGATACAACAAAACAGAAACTTCTGAAGAGGCTCTCATCCCACTGAACCCTGCCAAACGATGTGTGTAAGTAATATACTTAAGAAAAAGTACTTTATTGAGTTTTTCCTCATTGTCAGGGATCAGTTCCGAAACCTAACTCGTCACGTACTTGAGTTCAACCAAGAAAATTTCATATGTGGTGGAGGCACTCTTCGTGGAACAGAAATTGTGAGTGTTCAGTTAAAACAATAGTATAGGGTTTTTTTCGCTTTTGTCTTTGCGCAGTCTTTTTGCTTAGATGAAGCATAAGTTAGGATACTCAAATAAATTCGCGAAATACTACGGGAAAACTGGAGGAAAAAATAAAGGGGAAAAAGTGTTTTAGTCTATCTTAACAAAAGCTGACCTAGTTCTCGCATAGTCATAAGCTAAAAAAACAGGGAAGTAAGGCAAAAAACTCTATTTTAAATAGGGGCCGTAGTGTATAGCAACTCTATACTATACTATTTAAAAGTAGACGGTTTTTAGCCTTACTTCCCTGTCCTTGTTTGTAGAAAACATGTTTTCAGGCGGTAATGGCACTTTAAAAAAAAAATTTTTTTAACTGAATTTTGATTTTTTGATTTGGGGACCCGGGTAGAGGTACTGGAGAGGGCTAGATACCCTATTTTTTCATTTTTTTTACTTTTTTCACTAGAACTTGACAAAAAAGGCTCTATATGCATTTCTGATTATGAATCTTGCCGTCTTTCACCTAAAAAAATCTTTTCTACACATTTTAAGTCCTAAAGCACACACAGAGTAGTTAAAACCACTTTTTGCGAGGAGTCCCTTTACTAGGGTTGTCGAATCGAGAGCTCGATTTCAAACTTTTCGCTTGAAAGTTCGAAAATTTTCGAGTTTCAAGCGGAAATTTCGAATTTCAAGCGCTCGAAAAAAAATTCGATTTATGCTTTCGAATTCGAGCGCTCGAAAAAATGCTTTCGAATTTTTGTTAGAAGAAAATGATTTAATTGCGTAAAATCCTTATAGAATAAATTCGTTTGGCGTGGTGAAGTGATCATGTGTGGTTAATAAAACATGGTTTCCATTCCAGTCGCGAAAAAATTTCGAATATTGATCCGAGCGCTCGACTCGAAAATCTCTAGCGCTCGACAATACTATTCTTTACTATGCTTTAGCTAAGCAGGGTTATTTAGAATTCAAATGAGAAAATAGTGTCACGAATGAACGTCGACTGTAAAGCAAATTTCTATAAATTAAAAAAAATATAGAAAAAAGTTTTTATAACTTTCAAAAACCACTTCAATTCGCCTATCGTGTTCTTGGCATTGTGTTTTTGACCCATTTTTGCAGACTACCTTCAGATCAATTAACACCTCTTAAGTATGCAGCAATATCAGCTACAAGATTATTTTTCTGCAAGCATCCTCTCTTTTCAGCCCTCGGTTTGAAAATGCTTTTCATGTGTTCATATTCGAGGTTGGTAACTTGCCAGACAGAAGTCTCCGAAAAATGGGTCAAAAACACAACGCCACAGACACGTTTTTCAATTCGGTTAGAAGCCGTTTATTAGAGTAAATACGGTATGTTAACTTTTTTAGGGTGACAGTGGCAGTCCCCTGATGCTGAACGAAAGAGGAAGGTGGTATCAAATAGGACTGACCTCTTTTGGGGAGATGGGATCCAACCTTCGAGGTCTTTTCTTTGACGTAGGGTTAAATGAGATGTTAACAACAATTTTTCAACCCTTAAAACTTTTAACGTCTGTTTTTTGCAAAAATAATTAAAAAATATGTCTTATTTATTTCAAACAATTCTCACTTTTATTCGAAAATTTGTAGTACTGCTTAGAAGATAAAACAAAGAAAGTAGCCCTTAAAGAAACAAGAATTTGATTAAAGTTCAGCTAAATCTTTTTTTTATTACAAAATTCCTTTTTTAGCAAAAATAAATAGAAAAAAAACTGAAAAAGTAGCTGCACTTATTAAATTTAAGCTAAGATCTTGACATTATTTTAAGAAGTAACAGTTTTTAAAATAAGACTTTGCTTCAACGCTTTATTGTGTTAAAATGAGTAGCCTGAAATAGTTATTGTTTGGAACTTAACAGTAGTGTAGAATGATGTTTGGCAGATTTGGCATTTTACAGCTAAAAATTGCTAAAATGATAATGTCACAGATACTTTGATTTTTATCTAGACAAAAAAATCGTCTGTAAATACTGTAAGGTCAAAGTTATAAAAAGGTAAGTTTTTTTCAATTGTGAAAGCATGCTTAAAGGGCCATTGCGTCCCCGACAACGAGAATTTCAAGTGTTTGAATTGCGCAGGACAGCTCTCTTTCGTCTTTCATTGTATTCTTTTGAGTCATTCGAAGCAAGTCAAAAGAGTGCAGTGCGAGACGAAAGAGAACTGTCCCGCGCGAATTCAAACATTTGAAATTCTCGTTGTCGGCGACGGCAATGGCCCTTAACTAGACAACACAGGAATTATTAACAATTTTATTAACAATACAATACAAGAAGTTGGAAATATTGTGAAGTAAAAATAGCATAAAAGTCTGTGTAGATTACGGTATAGATAAAAGGAACTCCAGGTACTTTAGCATCCTCTCCCATCCTTTGACAAAAAATTTCTAGAAACGTCTCTGGCAGCAGGGCAGCCCAGTATAGGTTAGGACCTACTCAAAGATGTTTTTCTTTGTTATTTTGTAGTTTAGAAAAACTATTCTGAGTTTGTACAAATGTACTCCGTGTCTAAGCCAAAAAATTCAAATAAATTGTAAGGAAATGATTAACACGCGGGCCAAGTCAATTTTCGTTCAATACACATGTAGATGTATACAATGTGAATGAATATTAGGGATGGAGAAGTGTTCCGCCTACCTAAGATCACAGCAATTGCGGTGTTTCAACCACAACTATCAGTGCTGCAGACAGACCCACTGCTGAAACAACTAATTCAAATGCAAGTGGTCGGCAGAGCCTGTACATCAAGATATTCATCCATCCCGCCTACGACTACCATGACTTCACAACACCAGACATTGCCGTTTTCGAGGTAGATCTAATGCAATCATCTAATTCTAAATTGGAAATGACGGCTCTAGACTGCCATTTATTTACATGTTGAAGCATTGAATCAAATCAAATTTTATAGAAAAGCCTAGTGAAAACCATAAAATGTTGCGAGAAGCTGTAAATAGTACCAAAACTAATTTAATCACACGAATATTGGCATGCTTTCGAAATAAAGTTGTCAAAAAATACATTTTACTGGAAATCATTTATCTTTTAGAAAATTTAGTTAATGTTGAGCCGAAGTTTGAAATTTCTAGGAAAT
Organism: Ditylenchus dipsaci; assembly: GCA_004194705.1. Taxonomy (NCBI): domain Eukaryota; kingdom Metazoa; phylum Nematoda; class Chromadorea; order Rhabditida; family Anguinidae; genus Ditylenchus; species Ditylenchus dipsaci. Next base: position 180,529 of record SADC01000031.1, read on the forward strand.
TTTGAGTGGAGAAAAGTTTTTGTGTGTGTCTATATCCAAGTAGGTAAAAAATCATTATGTAATTTTTTTAAACAAAAAGTGTCTAATTCACATCCAGTCCTAATTATCATAGAAAATGAAAAAATATATTTTGATGACAAAGAATGTTATTATTTCAAAGATATGTGACAAGAATGCAGTTGTTCGAAAAACAGCTTTTATTAATGATAGTCATTTAATAGATGGCAGGCGAGTTTCGATTCTCCAGGACAGTGAGGAAGATTTGCCTACCTCTAGCTTTCCGAGAAGACGATGGTCAAATTGCATTTACTGTAGGATGGGGAGCTGACAAGCGAACGGATGGTAAATAGCTCTTTTTGGTCTAAAATTAAATGCAATAAACGAACTTAGGCTGTGGGTTGGATCGATTTGAATGTTTTTTTAATTTTAGGTGTAATGAGATGGTATTTTTCTTTATGCTAGCAAAACAAAAAGAACGCTAGAAATATAGATCGTATTTGGATAGTATTTGGTATGTGTGGGTGGGCAACTTTTTTGACTTCTGAGGCTAAAATGGGTCGTAAAGCAGGAAATAATTTTCGTCTCTAACACTATCGTGTTCCCCAGAATGTCAGCTTTCGTTAAAAAAATTCGTCAGAAAATACGCGTTTAAGAAAGCATATGCATACTTTCATGAAGGCCATTTTCACTTAACACCTTTTCTACTTTTAGATCTTAAATATTTCAAGGATGGTATTTACCTCGACACCAAAACTATTTCTTGGCGCAGGTTTGATTCCAGTCGCTCTCAAATTTCAGTTTTTTGATATGATAGCAACTATTAATAGTTAAAAACCTTATGAAAACGCCGACAGCGCCTATGCTCCTTCTAGCTGAAGGTAAATCCCAACTGACAGCCATTCCAACTGACAGCCCTCAACCGACAGCTGTCCCAATGACAGCCCCAACTGACAGCCTTTTTTGAATTTTATTAGTCCTGACACGAAAAATTGTTGAAAGTCATTTTTCTTTTGTCCTATCGAATCAGTCAGTAGCTCGTACTTAAGCTTCAAAAAGGGTTGTCAAGATGCAAAAGACAAAGTGTCACATTTGAAGCCAAAACCACTTTAAACCATCCAAAATCACTCCATATACTTCAAACCGCCGGAAACGGCCAGGTGTTGGTACTCAGGTGGTGGTCCTGAAGCAGCTGTTCCTGGGTGTGCTACTTCTGTGGTGCTACTCATGTAGTGAGCAGAAGAATGAGCGGAAGAAATAGTTACAAAAATTCTAGCCACTTTGTACATGTTTTGGATTAAATTATCCTTATACCAATATGTAACCAGGATAGAAGACCTTTTTACTTTTGCTATCAAGAAAATTACCATCTCATTACTGCTAACATTCAAAACACATTCAAATCTGTCTAGAAAAAAACCGGGGTGAAATTCAATTTCTTTATTTAAAATATAAGAGCGGCCAAAAAAAGCAGCCAACTTCTCAGATTAAATGGTCTACATTTTTTGTTTTATAAAATCATTTTGCTTTTTTGTTTCGAAAAAAATTGATAGCTTTTTAACTGCATGTTTATCAATATAATTATTATGCTCAAGTGGGGTGCAGTTAAATTTTTTATAGGTAAATTATTACAAAATCACAATTTTCAAGATATCATGATGAAATTGTTGTAAAACTTTCAAAAACTTTTGATTGTAGGATACAACAAAACAGAAACTTCTGAAGAGGCTCTCATCCCACTGAACCCTGCCAAACGATGTGTGTAAGTAATATACTTAAGAAAAGTACTTTATTGAGTTTTTCCTCATTGTCAGGGATCAGTTCCGAAACCTAACTCGTCACGTACTTGAGTTCAACCAAGAAAATTTCATATGTGGTGGAGGCACTCTTCGTGGAACAGAAATTGTGAGTGTTCAGTTAAAACAACAGTATAGGGTTTTTTTCGCTTTAGTCTTTGCGCAGTCTTTTTGCTTAGGTGAAGCATAAGTTAGGATACTCAAATAAAATTCGCGAAATACGACGGGAAAACTGGAGGAAAAATAAAGGGGAAAAGTGTTTCAGTCTATCTTAACAAAAGCTGACCTAGTTCTCGCATAGTCTAAGCTAAAAAAACAGGGAAGTAAGGCAAAAAACTCTATTTTTAAATAGGGGCCGTAGTGTATAGCAACTCTATACTATGCTATTTAAAAGTAGACGGTTTTTAGCCTTACTTCCCTGTCCTTGTTTGTAGAAAATATGTTTTCAGGCGGTAATGGCACTTTAAAAAAAAATTTTTTTTAACTGAATTTTGATTTTTTGATTTGGGGACCCGGTAGAGGGTACTGGAGAGGGCTAGATACCCTATTTTTTCATTTTTTTTACTTTTTTCACTAGAACTTGACAAAAAAGGCTCTATATGCATTTCTGATTATGAATCTTGCCGTCTTTCACCTAAAAAAATCTTTTCTACACATTTTAAGTCCTAAAGCACACACAGAGTAGTTAAAACCACTTTTTGCGAGGAGTCCCTTTACTAGGGTTGTCGAATCGAGAGCTCGATTTCAAACTTTTCGCTTGAAAGTTCGAAAATTTTCGAGTTTCAAGCGGAAATTTCGAATTTCAAGCGCTCGAAAAAAAATTCGATTTATGCTTTCGAATTTCGAGCGCTCGAAAAAATGCTTTCGAATTTTTGTTAGAAGAAAATGATTTAATTGCGTAAAATCCTTATAGAATAAATTCGTTTGCGTGGTGAAGTGATCATGTGTGGTTAATAAAACATGGTTTCCATTCCAGTCGCGAAAAAATTTCGAATATTGATCCGAGCGCTCGACTCGAAAATCTCTAGCGCTCGACAATACTATTCTTTACTATGCTTTAGCTAAGCAGGGTTATTTAGAATTCAAATGAGAAAATAGTGTCACGAATGAACGTCGACTGTAAAGCAAATTTCTATAAATTAAAAAAATATAGAAAAAAGTTTTTATAACTTTCAAAAACCACTTCAATTCGCCTATCGTGTTCTTGGCATGTGTTTTTGACCCATTTTTGCAGACTACCTTCAGATCAATTAACACCTCTTAAGTATGCAGCAAGATCAGCTACAAGATTATTTTTTCTGCAAGCATCCTCTCTTTTCAGCCCTCGGTTTGAAAATGCTTTTCATGTGTTCATTATTCGAGGTTGGTAACTTGCCAGACAGAAGTCTCCGAAAAATGGGTCAAAAACACAACGCCACAGACACGTTTTTCAATTCGGTTAGAAGCCGTTTATTAGAGTAAATACGGTATGTTAACTTTTTTAGGGTGACAGTGGCAGTCCCCTGATGCTGAACGAAAGAGGAAGGTGGTATCAAATAGGACTGACCTCTTTTGGGGAGATGGGATCCGACCTTCGAGGTCTTTTCTTTGACGTAGGCAAGTGTTTTTTTTCTCAGTATCAAACCGACACTAAAATCGGCGAAAACACTTGCTTCTAATGTGAGCTAGAGGGAAATAAAAAGTAAATTATATATTTTGTTAAAACAAAGCCTGAGTCCAAAACTACGGCTAAATGCATCTTCTCTAAACTTGTAATTTGCTGAAAAATTGTTTGTGTCACAAAGTTTTTTGAGTCCTCTCCAAATGCCATACTTAAGCGGGTTACTCTAGCATTAAAATGCAAAAGAAGACAGATTTAGAAAGCCGTGTAGATAAATAACTTGGAATACGTAGAAAATAAAAAAAAATTAATATAAGGTATGCACAAAAGTCTACATAAACAGACTAAAAGCTAGTAATTCTCTAAAAGGTTTTGTGAATTAGTCTTAGAGTTCAAATACCAGTTTATAAAAGAAAGAAAAGATTTTAGTGAATACCTTTTATATTAAAATATCTGCAGATAAATACGGTAGTTTTAATAATAGCTTGGTTTAAACTGGTAGCTAGGTTTTTTTCCAAAAGTCTTGGACTACTTTTTTCTATTGTCAAAGGACCATAGTAATTGCCGACGATGAGAATCTTTTTTCCGGAAAAATTTTGGTGTGTTTTTAAAGTAAATCAATAATTAAGTTGTCAAAAAGCAGAGATATTATCAATTGAAACCCCTATTACATTTTTCGGATCGGGTACTTGTCCGGCGAAAATTTAGAATCTGGTCTTTTTGTCTGATATCATTTTGTTTATTAATTGATGTTTCTCACTATCAGAATGAAGAAAATCGAGAAAATATTTTTATTTTATTTTTTGTCTTGGTCCTCCTGTGGTCATTAATTTAAAATGCAATGCGTGGTAATTCGAATTTGTCTCGAACGGTATTTAAAACATAGTCGTCAATTATATCGTTTATAGTTAGTTTTATAAGAAAATCAGTTATGCTGATCACGAATTTGATATCAGGATTCTGAAATTGATGCTTCTTATACAAAAATGAAAATTTAATTTTTATCGGTGAAATATGACCACAGGGGAGCCAAGGCAAGGAATGCAAAACTGTTTTTTTGATTTTCTACATCCTGATGGTGGGAAAGATCAATAAATAAACGAACAATTATTAGACAAAAAGATCAGATTCTAAAATTTTCGCCCAAAAAGGTCACGCGAGCGTCCCTGGTACTTATTTTAAGGACTTTCGCGAACCGGTTTGATACCCAATAGATTCTTTGATTACAACTTCATTAAAATAATAAAAATTTTATTTTGATAAAAAAACTAATAAAACTTTAAAATGGTCAAGTTTTTTCTGGGAATTCAAAATATCAACACATTTCTTAGAAAAACTATAGTTTAGCACAATGTTAGTTATCATTATGAGCGTCTTCTAGTTAGGGTAAATAACATCACCATTAGTTGATGTCATTTTAATTGGTCACATCTTTTTATTTGTTTTTTTTTCATTTTAAATTCTTTTTTAGCTAATTATGAACATCACTTATCACTTAAATAATATTCTTAGTCATCAAAAAATTTTAACAAATGAAGAAATGATACGATATAATAGGCACGGGATTTTCTATAAAATATCAAAGCATTTTCTAAGAATTTTGTCAAGGACTTTCGCGAACCGGTGAAACCGCAAATTTTTTTGGCCGAAGTACATTATCTGAACCCAGGGAGGTATCCAAGGGAGAGGGGGGCTAACCGGGCTAAAGCTCGAATTACCGCATGCCAATTTACCTAGAGCCCAATATACCTACCCGACCATTCATGAATCAAAAATTGATAGAAACTATAGTTCGCAAAAACACCAAATTTAGTGTTGGTCTAGTCTATACCATTGCTGGCATTTCAAAATTCCGGCTCCGGATCTGGCTCCCGCTCCTTTAGGGCAAAATTTTCGCTCCGTATCTGGCTCCCAGCTCTGGGAGGCAAAATTTCTCGCTCCGGATGTGGCTCCCGGCTCCGGGAGGCAAAATTTTCGGCTCCAGATCTGGGTCCGGCTCGGAGCCGGAGCGAAGCCGAATCCATAGCGGGAGCAGAGCCGCTCTGGCTCCGGTGCAAGAAAGTGTCAACAAGAAATCTGATAGAATGAGCCATATAAACAAAAATATGACAACAAGTACAGTACAGGAACACAGTGAATAACCAATACCGTATTCTCTTTAATAGAACGCCACTCTCTAATAGAACGCCACCTCTTAGGGCCAAAGTAGGTGGGTAAACCATGTTTTATTGCATTTTTAACACAAAGTCTAAAAACATTTTGGAGTTTAAAAAAACCCCATGGCGTTCTATTAAAAAGAATACGGTAAATTGGGTACGTCCTTTATTTATTGCGCGATAACAAACACACAAAACTTTTACAAATCAATCAAATCTCCGGCCAGTGTCAGCGGCACTTTCTCGCGAATGCAGACTTTTGAGTTTAGGTAAAAGAGGGTGAAGAATGGATGCAACAATAATAGGCGGAAACTAAGGGCATAGCAAAATTAACATTAGGATTACATTTACTTGGGTTAAATTATATAGAAAATCCATAAGTGAAGGTTTCTTGTCGCAAAAAGTTTTTTATTTGACAGTAGATTTTATATTCAAACTTTTCGCTAACTAAATAAATGAAAAACTGGCTCCAAAATGGCTCGGGCAGTCGAAATTTTCCGCTCCGGATCTGGCTCCGGCTCGGAGCGGGAGCGGATTGCCAGCACTGGTCTATACACCGTATAAAAACAACTTTTTGTCGGTTGAAGCATCATGAAATGCGCATTTCAGACTTAATAGGTAAAACGATGGTTGGAAAGATTCTCATCACGTTGAAATTTTCCAGCTTTTATCATCACTTAGATCCGTAAGACCGACAGTAAGATTTTAAAGCTTGGTGGTTAAAGTGACCGCACCGTCCGCTGGGCCCGACTTGTTAGGGCACAGCCAGGGATAAATTTCAGAAGATGGCAAAGTATTAAACGTACGGTTGGTCGAAAAACGGTAAAAATGAAGACATGACGCCGATCGAATTTCCAAGAATACCGTCACTATCCTGGAAACGCCTAGTGTATCGCAAAATGCCAACGAAAGTGGTAGCAATCTAAAAGGTAATTTAATGGATCTTCATTTGCAATAAATGGTCAATGCGTGGATAAAATAGAACTGGTTTAGAATGATAGATTGAATGCGGCAACCCCTGAATATAACTTTTTTTATATTATACAATTTATATTATTTTTATATTATATAAAGCAATATAATACAGGGTGGCGCGTTATAAACTAGCCATCGAATTTTGGCCATAACTTTTTTATTTTTCAACATTTCGTCGAAATTTTTATTTTATTCGAAAGAGGAATGGATGAGAAATCGATTGATACTTAACTTGTTCATTTTCGTAGCTGTTCTCATCGTTAAAAACATGTTTGATTGAAAAATTGGTTATTCTTGTTTTAGTCATGGTCTACACAGCTCAAGAGAAAGCCAAATGTGTCGAATGGCGCAACTGCTTGGATGAGAACTTTCCGCTCCGATGGATGGATCGAGGAACGCCGACTGCTCCCGCTCCTTTTGCGTGGCCTCCTTACTCACCTGATTTGACCCGTGCGACTTCTTTCTTTGGGGATGGGTCAAGAGCCAAGTCTACACCACACCGATTGTCAACATGAATAAGCTTCGAGAAAGAATTGAACATGCCTTCGTAGGCCTTCCACAGCAGATGGTAAACAGTGCAATCGGTGCGTATGAAACACGTCTTGAATATTGCCTTGAAGTGAATGGAAAGAGCATTGAAATAGAATATGAGTGAAAAATTGTTGTTATTTTTGTCTGTTGATGTTTAGGTGTGTTCAAATAAAGATTTCTCTGAAAGTTTGGTATAAATCGATTTCTCATCCATTCTTCTATCGAATGAAAAAAATTTCGACGAAATGTTGAAAAATAAAAAAGTTATGGCCAAAATTCGATGGCTACTTTATAATGCGCCACCCTGTGCTTCTTAGAAACAAGATTTCAAAGAAATTAAAAAAGATAAATATTTTTGGCGTGTTTCTTGTGATTTTGATGTTCGTATGTTTCTGTTTTTGTAAGTAAAAGTGTCAAGTTTTGGGTGGTGAGAGAAGAACCACATCATTTAAACTATTTTTCTGCAACCATTATTTAGGTTTCTATCAAAACAATTTTTTTGAACTTTTATTCAACTTCTGTGGTTGCTTTAAAATATTTTTTTTGTAAAACTTTTTATTTAAATTACTATCTACTACGCTTCTATACAAACTTCTTTGTTTTTAACTAATTTTTACGGGGTAAAGCATGTTTTTGTCTTGCTCAAAGTGACTCAGAATGACCACCCACTTATTCTGACTCAGAATTAAAGCCACCGAATTAACTGTAGGATTTCTTGTATATCACTCGAGAAGTTCTGTAACTTATTCGGTGGGTCTCATTCTGAATCAGTATTGGAGTCACCGAATTACACGAAAAATTCTACAGTTAATTCGGTGGGTCTGACTCTGAAACAGAACAATAACCGTGAAATAATATACTATAAATTCCACTGTGAACTTGCTGAATTTAATACTGATTCAGAGCAAGTAGGTAGTTATTCTGTGTCATTAAAAAAAAGTTGTTAGTGAGACAGAAGATAAAAAATAATAATAAAAATATCTGGAGGCGTTTCATATACCAATAAGATATAAAAAATTTGGATATTTCCTTACAAGCTTAAATTTTAGGTGCATACACTCGAGTTGCTGAGTTTTGTCCTTGGATCTCTCAAATGACCAACTACGAGGCCAAGTGTTTGGACATGACCAAAACAGCAAGTCAACAAACAGGCTAACTTATTAAAACAACAACTTGAACATAACTAAATATAAGCAGTTATTATACAATAATACAGAAAATAAATAATCAACTATCTAAAGTTAATGCCAGAGATCTATTCTAACACCACTTTTTTATAAAAATTAATTGGCAGTTAAATGTCGGGTAAACTTAGCACATGCCATTTTTCTCAACCAAAATGTTTACTTTTTTGCCGACCCTGACTTTTTTTCATTAGCCTAATATCAACATTTTTGTTGACAAGAAAATTTTAGTTGCTATAAAATGGTTTTAGAAAAGTAAGCGGCTTGAGTATAGAATCCCCCCCCCCGCCCGCGCAGAGTGCTCAGATGCAAGAGATAACTTCATATTCGTGTTTCTCGACCCCGTTTCATGAGAAAACCGGCTGTTTTTTTTTTGTTCTGAGAAAAAAAAATTTCGAACCACAGAGGAGTATCATGGGTATCAAGGTTTTTTAGTCGAAATTTGAAAAGGGGGCTTGAGAGTTAGAGATGCGCGCACACACTTACCTTAGACATGATTCCGAGAAGCACTCTTGATCAAAAAATGCATATAGAGTATCTTTTTGCCACGGCCCAGTTGAAAAACATGGTGAGAGGTCGAAGAATACAATAAATTTCTAACGTTTTGCCATAAAAGTGGCCTCCTTTTATTCCCTTATTCTCCCAATACAGCCATTATTCCGTTAAAAATTCAAAAAGCGCCAATTTAAATTTTTGAAATTTTGACTAAAAAACCATGATACCCCCCTGTGGTTCGAAATATTTTTTCTCAGAATCCAAAAAACAGCCGGCTTTCTCATGAAATCGGGGTCGAGAAACACGAATATGAAGTTATCTTCTCCATCCGACCACTCTGCGGGGGATTCTATACTGCAACCAAGTAAGCAAAATGTTACTGTACGAAAAGTTTTCATTTTTAATACTATAGGGCTTTTTATTTTCAGCATGTTGACGCCAAAATTGCCCACATTTTACGAGACATACCATATTTTCTCTAATTCCACCCATGAGGACGGAATTTTCCAACACTCTGAAAAACGGAAAAATGGTGTTGACCTAGACATGTTTGGTTGAAAGTCCAAAAAGTAAGACGATACAGCTCGTGAAAGTTAAAAAAATTCAAAAGACACAAAATAAAGAGAGAAAGTGGAGTTAGAGAAATTACGGTGTTTTTCATATACAATAAAGTTTTATTTTAATGTGCAACTGTTAGCCACTTCTTGTAGCGCATCTCACTGGCTACAAAATGGGTGTAAATTTGACTGACAGGGAAACTACCCAAGCTGTGTTTTCGATTTGATTTAAGAGTTTAAGAGTAAGAGTTTATGTTGGTCGGTTTGGTGTGTAAAATTTTAATATTGTCGGTGGACAGCGAGAAAAATGATGAAGACAGGCAGCGAAAAATTATTTCTTCGTTGATTTCAGCCATTTTTCACATTAGCATAGAATTATTCAAATTAAAACTCCCGCAATTCTCGACAACTACTTATGGACTAATTACACTGCTTTTTACCTACAATAAAATTAATACAACCAAATATTATCACAATTCGCGAAACAAACAAAGAAAAAATTTCCGCAGTGGCCACTTAAAATTTGTGGGATACTTTGGCTTCAGATTTTTTAAAACCGGGGGAGTGAACACTTTTTCTCACTTTCTGGCTGCCAGTCTTCATCATTTTTCTCGGTGTCTGCCGACAATATTAAAATTTGAAATCACGTCGAAAAGACATCTCACGTGGTTTCTTTGTGAGAATTTTTTTTGAAAAGATGAGTTAAAAACACCATGCCAATAACACAATTTTAAACAAAAGGATATTGCCTGATAAATAAAGAATAAGCCAAGGCAAGCTCTTTTATTAGATATACACACAAATTCGTGTGGGTACTTATCCCGTTTATCTGGTGCGCATTTTAGGCTTTAAGTTTAGGCAAGGCTAGGGCGGCGTATGTTAGAAAGGACTAAAACATGTTTTTCTTACTTTTTAAGTTGAAAAACATTTTTGAGTGCGTCCTTACTTCTCCTGACCTACCCTTGCCTAAATCTAAGCCTATAAAATGTAAAAATAATTGAAAAATGACCCTAAAATATCCTAAAAAGACCATTTGGCCTTCATGAGTTGAAGTAAAAATTTCTGAATTTTTTTTAAATTTTTTGAATGGAAACTGTTTAGAAACGTTTCTTGTATCGTATTAAGCAGAAAAAATGAGCTTAGGTCCTGTTTTGGGTCATTTTCCAAAATTTTGGGGGTGGGGTATACGGGGAAGTACCTTCGTGTGGTTAAAAAATTGATCAATTATCTTATGCACGTAAATTTTTTTAGAAATTTTTATTTTTCAAAAATAAATTTGCTTTATAGAAATTTTTTTATAATGGCAGCAAAGCGATTATTAAAACTTGAACATTCGCACAATATTGTTCTGAGGCCAGCGTCGTATACAGTACTTTCTTAGCTCGTTATAGCCAAAAACGAAGATACCAAACAAACCAACTACAACCCAACATTGCCAAGGAGCGGGTGCTCCCCCAAGAAAAGTGTTGACACCTTAATTTTTTTATTTTTTGCAAAGAGTATAATCCGTCGATAAATTTATTGAATTTTCGTATAAGGAAACGCCCATAAATTGTCAGACTGACAAGCCATTTCAGAACTAACCCACCTCCTGCTGTCAGATTTTGTTAGATTGGCAAGTAACCATTTTTTTTACCGCCATTCCCACTTTCCTGTCAGTCTGACATAATTTATGGATGTTTCCTGACCTCAAATGAGCATCCCTCTTTCGTCTTAAATCATGTTCTTGGCATTAAGCTTTTGACTCAATTTTCGAAGATTGCCCCACACAAGCAGCCACCCGTTTTGTAGTCACAAAAATTAGCTACAGAAGGGGTGGTAACTTACAAGGGAACCGTTCGAACTGTGCCCCCTAACGTAAATCTGATGCATTCATCTTGTAGCCCATGGTTGATTTGATTAGTATAAAAAAAGTCCTGGCGGCGGACAGAGAATACTCAAAGAGAATACTCGGAAACTCAAAAAATCCCGAAAAAATGCTAATTTTGGATATTTCAGTGACTCAATGCTCAGATTTTCGTTTGTCAGGTGGTCCTTCTGATCATTATGACCTTGTTTTACTTTTCGATTTTGCTACTGACAGTGAGGATTTTAAAAAAATTTGTATTTAAAAATACAAATTTCACAGATTTGTCCTTTGAACATTTGAATTTTTAAATATTTAAAACAAAAGTCTTAAAAAACTCACTGTAAGAAGCAAAATAAAAAGTATCATAAGGTCATAACGATCAGAATGATCACTTGATAAACAAAAAACTGAGCATTGATTTTCAAATTAAACTAATCCAAAATTAGCATTTTTTCAAGATTTTTGAGTTTCCGGCCTCAAACTGAAAATTTTATTCTGTGCCCGCCGCCAGGACCATACCATAGGCTACATGCATCAGATTAACATTAGGCGGGGGACAGCTTGAAAGGTTTTATTGTTAGCTGAAAGCAGTCCTTAAAAAATAAGCGAAAAGCACAATGTCAAAATTATCATTTTTGAATAATGGGCCGGATTATTAGAGTTTCTACGTAAGCAAATATTTACCTGGGACGTAGACATAGATCAACAGCAAAATAATCTCAGCAACAATTGCGTAAATAGTAAACTAAAAATATCTTTTACTTTCGAAATCATAAGTTCAAATGGTTGCCTTATTAGAGAACAAGCCATGTGTAAAGATAGATTGGCGCAAAGTACGTGCACTAAACACGTGAAACACCTGGAGAAGAGAAATACTATAAGTTATGCAACCAAAACAAACTTGGCCAAAAACGATGCCAATCTGCCAAGCTGAGCATGCTTGTCGGTTTATGTACAGCTGTTCAGCCACTGAAAATGTCATTCCATTGCTAGTAAATGGGACTCCATCGTGTTTCCATGAGTCCAAAGCAGACATCCACAAATCAGAAATTTTGATACCGTAGGACCTGCAATATTCTTGGAGGTTTGAAAACTTACCCTACGTACACAATGATCCGTTTTTCGTCTGCATCTGCACCTCAAAATTTGTGTTTGTATATGCATTTAATATAGTCCGCAAAGCGGACTACATTAAATGCATATACGGAAATAAATTTCACTGCTTTTTCTATACTGTGCTTTAAAGTGTGGATGCGAACGAAAAACGGATCATTGTGTACGTAGCGTTAGGTTTAAGTTTGTTTGAAAATAAATGCTTGACAACTTTATTTAAAAACAGCTCCTGGAGCAGAGCTTCGAAGCGTTCTTCATTTAAACATAAACCGAAACTTTTAAAATTTGCGAGATTTTACGTCAAAAGACTTATCGCTTATCTAGCCGTTTTTTCGTCCCTATCCGATTCCCTATCCGGTTATGGCATTTTATTTTTGTCTACTTTTTGAAAACCACTCTTAGACAATTTACCACCTATTTAGTTAGTTCTCTCACTGGCTACAAATCGAGAGGTAACTTGCCTAAGAGCATTCTTTTAAAATTGGGTCAAAACACAATGCCACAAAAACGATGTTGAATTAAAAGGGGTCATTTTATTAGTGAATATAAGTCACATGTGCCTCATAACAACCCTTATTTGGCTAAATTTCGGAACACCCACCCCAGTCAATTTCGGTATACCCACCCCAGTCAATTTTAGAACGCCCACTCCATTTAATTTAGTAATACACGCCTAATGCTACCCCACATTTGAAAGCTCAGAGTGTTAGCTACACAATGATGTAAAAATTTCTCAGTTCGGTTCACTAAAATCAATTTATTTTAATAAAAAAAGCCTAGAACCATTTCGAATATTTCATTTTTTTTTCGAGGCTATTTTTATTAAAATAAATTGATTTTAGTGAACTGAACGAAGAAATTTTTACATCATCGTGTAGCTAACACTCTAAGCTTTCAATTGTGGGGTAGCATTAGGCGTGTATTACTAAATTAAATGGAGTGGGCGTTCCAAAATTGACTGGGTGGGTGTTCCGAAACTGCTCCCCTTATTTTGCCGGAGAACAATTAATAAAAATTGCTTTCTTGATTTGTGTGTTTAAAAGAAAGTGGCCTTTTCCGCAAGTAGATACAGTAAGAATGTTTTTACAAAATTTAAAATTCTTTTTTCGGATGTCAATTTCATTCGATTTTCTATAATGACTCAGGAGAGCAATTTTCTAAATACTATGGTATTTTCAGCCATAAAAAGACTGAAAGCACTGCAAAAAGTCTAAAGGTATTGCACTATATGTCTAATTATACTATATTTTGTAATACGCTCACTACTTTTTGCACTTTTACTAGACTTTAGTCAAGCTTTTCTAAAAGTTCAACCCAAGCATTAAAATACATAATTATAATTCTTCAAATTAGCCAGCATTTCCAATTACTAATCTGGCAGTCACGTTGAAAAAAGTGTTATCTATTTTGATTCACTATTGACATTCAACCACATTGTTTTGACTATTGTCTGGGGACATTTATGAGTGTAACTGGCACATAACTTGGTCACTTGCTTTTTTAATTGGCTTTTATATCAAAAATGTGCAGAATTTTGGAAAAAAACAAGATTAGTGACAGCCACCCACAGACTATTCTTATAATATTTTTTAACAAAAATAATATTTTTGACGTAGTTAAAAAATTAGAAAAGACATAATAAATTTCCAAAACGAGATGATTTTGAAATTAATGATACACATATGATGTGGACTCTAATTAATCAGAAAATAAATAAAAAACAAAAACTAAAAAGAATCTTGATTTACTAGGCTCAAAGGATTACAGTAGACTCTTGATAAATGGACACATCCTCAAGTTTGTTCCCGCCTTGGTTTGACACGTTTTAACTTAATTTTTGTAGCTTTTCACCGAACCTAATACAACAGTCTAGTTTTGAAAATCACAAATATTACTATTTTCCCGTCTTTATTCAAAAATCTTGCAGTTTTGCCATGAAGACCAGATTCTTAATACTTGGACATCTATTTTTGAAAACAAGGTGTCCACTTATTGAGAGGCGCGCATTTTTAGGGCATAACTGTAGAATTTTGGAAAAACGACAGGTGAAATCGTAATTCCAGAAAAAAACACTAAAAAAGCTTTTAGGCTCAAAAAACATTTGACTGACCAAAAAACCACACAGTAAGACAAAAAGCAGCCGAGCGCTTGCACATGAGCAGTATAGCCATAGCAATAAGCAATCATTGCCTTGCCTATTAGAGTCTTGCCCGCTTTCCTAGGCGGCCTTTTCATGACATCTCCTTCTAAAGGTTCTTTGCACCTGAAATAACATTTAAGTTATCTGTAAATTGTTTGATTGGCAACTTTACATTGCTATTCCAGGCAGTATTTCAGTACCTAGATCGATGGACAGGATCATGAGTGCTGTTGTACCAACAGGCATTCCAAAACAAAAATTGATGATAATTGCCCAGACTTCTGGAAAAGCATGGGTCAAGACATAAACCATTAATTTCTTGATGTTGTCGAACATCAGACGGCCTTCTTCTACTGCGCCCACCATCGAAGAAAAGTTGTCATCGGTTAAAACTGAAAATATTTTTGTCAAATGCAAATTCAGAATAGTTAGTTAAAAAAAATATTATAGTTAAAACCGCTTTGGCTTTAAATCTATTCACGCAGACGCCGAAAAAGATGCCGTGGTTTTTTTCGCAAAAATTTAATGTTTACCTAAGTCACTCAAGGTGAAACTTTTTTCCTTTAATGTCTTGAAATTTATTGAAATGCCTTTTTTGAGCTATAAATATAAATTTACGAGACTTCTCTCAAATTTCATAGATTGTTTTTTCATCCGTGGTTTGGCCGCTGCGTGATCAAAAGGAAAACACTTTTCGCTACATAAGATTGGATTAGTTGCATGTTTATATGATAGACTACAAGATTCAAGCACCCGTAATAACTCGCTTGCGAGTTAATGATTTTCGAGACTATTGAGAGAATTTTTTAAACAACAATTTCGGCAACCCTATCTAACAAAGGGGTGGGGCGGGTTTGCCTTGATCCCACTGTTCTTTTTTCGTTATTTTTTAGGCTTTAGGCCTGGGCAAGGGTAGGCCAGCGTAGGTTTATGACATACTCAAACATATCTTAGACTTATTTTTAAGTCACTCCTAACATACACTGGCTTACCTTTGCCTAAGCCGGAGCTTAAAAAATAACTAAAAAAATTCATCAGGGGACCAAGGCAAAAAACTACCCCCCCCCTTTGTTGGATATGGCCACAATTTTAAACAACAGGGAGATTAAGGCATATTTTTTTCGGCGACTGCGTTAACACAAATGAGCCGTTGCCAGCGCCAGACTATTTTCTAACTACTTTTCAAAAAGCACCAGCGCATCAGATTTTTCAAAATCCTGGCACTGGCATTAGCGCTGATTTTGGGACTAACTTTTCTGACTAACTAACCTATATCAGCAGCTTGTTTTGCAACATCACTACCTAAAAATTACAAACTTTAGTTTTGAATAAGCAAAAAGTTTAATTGTCCTACCAGATCCCATTCCAACACCAATATCTGACTTTTTGAGCGCTGGAGCGTCATTAACGCCATCTCCAGTCATTGCAATAATTTGATTTCTCTTCTGGCATTCTTCCACTATTCTAAGCTTCTGTTCTGGAGTTGTGCGTGCAAACACTAGGTTAGTTTTGCTAAGAGACTATCCCAGTCCTTGTCGCTCAGATTGGGAATATTCTCGCCTTTGACCACATCCCAATCTTGATTCTTTCCTGACTGAAAAAGCAGAGAATATTGTGGTCGGGTCTTAATTTTTTTGTCTGACAAGGAAACTATTAAATGAAAACCTATCAGATTTTAATTAGCCCTTAGCTTTTTTATGTTTTTCGACACGCTGAACACGAAAAATATGCTAGTAGGATCCCTGTAGTTGACCGCAAAAATTTTATTTTATGTATGCCCTGGTCCCCCAATCTGATTTTTTGACTATTTGGAATCTTACAAAAATCAGCTTGGGGGACCAAGGCATACGAAAAACAATTTTTTTTGTGGTCAAACCCAGAGATGACCATTTGGACATTTATCGTTTTTAGCTCATGAAAAAACATAACAAATGCCAAGGGCACATGAAAATTCGAACCTTTTTTTATTTTACAGTTCAAGCGGTTTCTTGTTAGTCAAAATTTTTTGCTCCCCATACTTTTTTGGCGTTTTTTACAATAAGAAAAAATACTTACACTTTCAGGATTAATCAGACCGATTTGCTTAGCAATAGCTGTAGCGGTGACATGATGATCTCCGGTCACCATAAAAACTTTTAGACCAGCTTCTTTGCACTCACGTATTGCTTTCTCAGTTTCGTCTCTAAAATTTTAAGGTTTCGGTAGCCTCGGTTTTTAAAGTAAAAATTACCTCGGTGGATCCATTATAGCACAAATCCCAACAACACCAAATTTTTGGTGGGAAAATTGCCCTCGTCCATGTTGAATTTGATGCCTGCCTCTGCTGTGAACATTTTGTGAGCGAATCCAATGACTCGTCTTCCGTGCTCACCATAAGTGTCATAGGCTTTCTACGAAAATAGATAGTTTTGTTGAAGTAATTTCAATAATTTACATTACATGGGGTCACCACATCAAAATTAAGTAGAATTTATTATAACATCAAAATGTTTATGCTACGACTAGCATAGTCATAAAAATTACTTTAATCCAAAAATTTACTTTGAAAGATATGATAAAAAGTTTCACACTCAAAGAATAACCAAAAGTTAAAATATCGTCACAACGGTACCAATGGAACAGTGAGAACTCATTTAGTCAGCTGCATTAAAGGGGCATACCAGCGCGTTACATGGCAAATTAAGGCGGGGACCAGCAGTTTTTCAAAAATCGTCCGTATTTTCACTCGTTTCGCTTCAAATCTGATATTTTTGACTTTATCCTACTTTTAAAAAGTAGGCAGAAAACTTTCACCGGATCCGGTAGAAGGCTTGTAGAAAATAGTCAAGAGAGAAATAAATTGCTGGTCGCGCCTTAATTGCAGTGGTACGCGCTGGTAAGCCCCTTTAATCTACGTTTACAATAAATCCGTATCCGCACCGCATGCAAGTGCGGATGCGGAATCACGTTCACAATGGCACTTTATATTCTTCTTTAAACTTTATTTTAACATCAAAATTTTTATGCTACGACTAGAAGATGAGTCATATTTTCAGCCGTCGATAACTGTATGTCCCTAACTGTAAAATTGGCTTAGCTTTAGGCTCAAGATAGGGTAGGTTAGCGTATGCTAGGACAGACTTAAAAATATGTTAGACCAGGGCTTCGAATTGTCCTTTTTAAAAAGATTTGTCTTTTTTTTGCACCCCAAATCTTTTTTTATTTTTGAAAATTTAGTCAAAATCTTTTTTTTTCGTTCCTAAATGGCAACAAGCACTGGATAAGATGACCCTTTTACTTCAAAGCAGTCAAAATGTACTTTTTTACCCAAATGTCCTTTTTTTGAAATTTTTGATTCGAAGCCCTGTGTTAGACTTATGTTTAAGTCCATTCGAACATACGCTTGTCTACCCTTGCTCAAGCATACAAGATTACAAAAAAACAACAGGGTGGTCCAAGGCAAAAAAGTGTCCTATTGTCGTATAGGATCACAAATAGGTCTGATTTTAAGGATTATGAGCCAGCAGTGTCGAGAAATATTTAATTCTCTCAAAAATATTGAAACTGACAGACCTGAAACTCTTTAGTCTTGTTTTCAGTCAATTCGCTTTCCTCGTCAGTGGTTAGGATGGTTGAGCATCTCTTTATCACTATTTCTGGAGCTCCTTTCATAAGCAGTAAGTACTGATATTTTCCAGTGCCTATCTCATGCATCTTAGCAATAACCAAATGGAACTTTCGACTGGAGTTGAAGGGAATCTCGAATACCACATTGTACCTCTTTCGGAAGTCGTGCACATTAATTAACTGCTCCGCATATTTAATCAAGGCTACTTCCGAGGGAGCTCCTACGGTTTGCTTGCCCTGGATTTGGGCTATTCTTCGTTTGCGACGTTGGATGGTGTTCTGAGTCATTGTGTTGCTGTTGGCATCACTGTTTGCCTTGGACTCACTTTTAGAGAAGACGCTTTTCAGACCTCTGAAAATGTAATCCATTTGTAAGCTTTAGGCAAGCTGTGTGAAATTTGTAGTCTAACACATTTTTCAGCCAGAATCAAGTGCTATAGCAAAATAAAAACCAAGGGAATTTTTGTGTTAATTACACCCTACAAAAAATCCTAGTTTCGTCATAGCAATATTCCGCGAGACTTCCGCGAACATTTCGCTTCGACTTCCCTACTAAGAAAAAACAAATTTCTGACACCGGATTCGTGTTTAGCGTGGTCAATTCGCTTACAAAGGTTATCATTTACTTTAAAATGGAAATATTGGATATTTTCAATTGTTTGTTGTCTTGAAAAAAATTTGAATTTATCAGTTAGTTTGACTTAAGGAAAGGTTCTTAAGCAAATCGACCATTCTAAATGCGAATTTAGTGTCAAAATTTCAGTTTTTTTTTAAATTATCCACGTAATTTTCGCTATGCCTACTTTCATGGACAAGATAAAAAAAATTTTACGAGATTTTACTTCTTTTTGTGGTCTTCTTGCTCCTCATGTTCTTCCTCAATTGGTATGTCAATCTTCACCTTGTTCTCTTTTTTGCTTTTCTTTACTGGGGTATCATCAAAAGAGGCAGTGTTGCAAATGGTCATCGCCACTAAAAGGTCAGAGAGGGGAGCTTGAACTTTGCTGATAGTCTTCATGGTCATTGTTCTATGGTGACCAGTTCGGTGCTCAGGAATTTCTATGATAATGAAGTTAAATTATTATTTCATAATCCAAGGTGCAAAGTTGCAAATGTTTATTGCCGCCAAGTACCTGTGACATATTCGTTGCTGTACCAAACATCAGTGACTGTCATCTCATTCTTAGTCAGCGTGCCAGTCTTGTCGGACGCTATAATATTGGCTGAGCCTAGGGCTTCCACAATGTCCAGTCTCTTCAAATATACATTTTTCTGGGCCAATCTCCTGGCCACAAGTGTCAATATAGAGGTCACAGTCGCTGGCATGCCTTCTGAAATAAGTGGTATAAGAAATATTATTTTTACAAAATTTGACAAAGCAGACCAGGAATCATGCCTACAGCACAGACACTAAAAGAAGTAGCCAACAAAAGGGCCACATGTTGCCAATGGTGCACAAAACCTCCGATTACAAACACACCCAATCCTACTACAATGGCTAATACGGTGAGAAATTTGACAAACTGCTTGATCTGCTCTTCCAATCTACTCTTTTTGGATGGCTGATCAGTGGTCATGTTGGCTATTTGGCCGATTATCTAAAGACAATAAAGGAAATTTTCAAACGAAAGAGCTGTTGTAAGGTTTATGCTTTTTTCAAAAGCTTACCGTATCACTAGCGGTTTTGATGACAATCCCAATGCCTTCACCATCCACACAGAAAGAGCCATTGAAGGCCACATTTCTGGCTTCAAATATGTTGACAGACTCATCTACTGGCTCGCTCTGGAACTCCACTGGTTCGGACTCTCCGGTTATGGAGGATGTTTCAAGCTTTAGTTGAGTACCATGCTTAAATCGTAAAAATATATTTTTTTTAATAATTTTTTTTTGGAAATGACTAACGAGTATTCTGGCATCTGCTGGTACCTTGGTGCCACTGTTTATCTTGATAATATCTCCGACAACCAGTTCCTCAGCACTGATTGTGGACTCATTTCCATTTCTAATCACATTGCATTTGCTAGGCAGCAGGTTTTGGAAGCCTCTCACAACTTTTCTAGCTTCTCGTTCCTGCCAGAAAGAGACACAGCACATCACAAATATCATGACATACAGGATAACAGACACCCACAAGCCAGTCATGTCACTGAACAAAGTACGATGAAATCTTTAACAATTAAACGAAAAACCTAGTGTCGGCGAAGTAAGAAGCTAGGGTCAAAGCAGCAGCGACACCCAGCAAAATCCACAAAAGGTTGAGAAATTGATTGAGAAAAAGTCGCCAGTCACTGATTTCCTTAGGACTGGGAAGCATGTTTGGACCATTTAGCTGAAGTAGTAAGTGAAATGAGCCAGTTTGCCTTGGTTCCCTAAGCTGATTTTTTAGCCATTTGAAAAATAAAAAAAGTAGCTTGGAGGACCAGGGTATTTTTAAAATTTGTGTGGTCGGTTTTGGGCCCATGAATGGCATATTCGTTGCTGTACCAGGCTACGAGTGCGGTTTCCTTGTTAGCTTCACTGTTATACCGATCGCATAATTTTGCAAGTTAGGTAAAAACTTATGTTCGTTTCCCGGTGAGGACACGCAAAAAAGTCTGCATTATTATGTACACCCCTTTAAGCTTATTGTCATCATTCATATGTAGCTGAAATCTAAGAGGTCGGTCGACGAGTATATAAAAATTGGCAAGGGGTCGTATAACTTAAAATATCGTTAAAGGACCCTGTTTCTTCCTTATCATGTCAATTTCAAAGGTTTGAATGCGCGCGGGACCACATAGATTTTGTCAATAATGTTTCGAATTATTTTTTTGTTTGCATTTAAAATTTTAAACGTTATGTTCTATTCGATATAAATCACGCTTCGGCAGTGACAGTTGTGGAGCAGTGGAAGTCGGATAAGTTGTCCGATCCGTCAAACGACGTTGGGCTCGACTAGTGAATGGTTCTATATTTTGAACGAATTTACAAGTTTCTTTTTAAACAATAAGCGCAAATAAAAAAAGAATTCGAAATTATTATTGACAATGTGTGTGGTCCCGCGCGCATCCAAACCTCTCGGATCGCCGTGATAAGGAAGAGACAGGGTCCTTTAAGGGACAGAGACAAGTTGGTTCTAGTGCAGAGTTCGCTGCCAAAAAACAGCTTGGTCCCCCCCCCCCCGTTGTTTTTTTGTAAAAATTAGCTTGGTCCCCCTTGTTGTTTTCTAGGACTTTTTAACGGTTAACGAATATTTTGAATATCTTTTATCAATGTACACAAACAATTATCATAGTATTTAACACGATACAAAATTAAATATCATAATTGTCTGTACGATGGATGATTGATACTCGCTCGAAGAAATATTCAAGGACAGTTTTTTCTTCGGCTTTGCAATTTTGACGAAATACGGCTTCTGCAACGTATGATTCTTTAAGCGTTTCACTTGCTCCCCTTAGGCCTGGTACCCAATGAGTGCGGATTTTTTCGTACCTCCTCACTCGGAAACGGACGTAACTTTTTATTTAAATTTTCAAAAATTATTCTGTTGGTGCTATTTTCTAGCTAAGATCCAGGGCTACCAGATAAGCTATTTATTAGCTACATGTGATTCAAAAATTTTGGATAAAAATGAGTGGATCCGTACTCTGGATCCGCACTCGATCCGAGTGCGGCTCCAGAGTGCGGATACACTCATTTTTAACAAACTTTTTAAACCGAGATCTACTTTATCAATATCTCATCTGGTAGCTCTGAATCTAAGCTACAAGGTGGCAACAACAGAATATTTTTTTAATATTTAAAAAAAAAGTTACGGCGTTTACGAGTGAGGAGGTACGAAAAAATCCGCACTCATTGGGTACCAGGCCTTAAGCGCTTGATCTTGTGCTTGACATAGTTACAAAAGCCATATATAAACCAGTCAAAATCTATTTGTTTGAGATCTATTTGTTAATCTATTTGTTTGGGTTTGCTTGAGAGAAGACTGATTGACCAAAGATTGACCAAAAAAAGGGGACCAAGCTAATTTTTACAAAAAAAAAACAACAGGGGGACCAAGCTGTTTTTTGGCAACGGACTCTGCAGTAGAACCGACAAGTTAATCCTGGCCTAGTACCTTTAATAATTGCGAATCCCAGCTTAAATCTGTACAACACTCTTGACCAAAAAATTTTAGGCTAAAAAATATTTTTCGTGCGTTATAAATTTTAAGAGCTGTAACTTTTTACTTGTCTCAGCGTAGGCCAAAGGTTCAAATAAATTTTTTTACAGCTTTCGATTTACCTCTAATAGATCTTTCGCTTTTTCAGCACTCAAACCACTGCTCTTGTCCGGTTTTTGTTCATCGATATTGGAGTGGTTGTAGTTGTGTTTGATTTTTCGGATGTCCCAAGTGTGTTCTGTGTAGTTTCTGAGAAAAATTTAAATTTTACAAAAATATTAATTTTTTGTATTCTAAATTTACGCGCTGAGATTATTAGCTTTGCTAACTGCCTTGTTGCTCAGTTTTCCAAAAGAGTAGGCGGATCCTTCTCTCTTCATCTGAGGGCCTGTCGAAATTGTAAATATTAAATTTGATTAATGTTGCGAGAATAAAAAAATACTTGGATGTGGTCCAGTTCCATTGGAATGATGGCCGTTTGTGACTGGCTCAACCGTCAAGTGATTTTTAGAAATAAAATTGTTGGGTTTGGCAGGTTCTTCTGTCTTTTCTTCCATGTTTAGCGAGAAAAGCTGAAATTGATGTGAAAGACTATTTTTCAATTATAAAAAACATCATTTGGCTATACATGTGTTCGGCTAACTCCCAAAAAGTATGCCTTGGTCCCGCTGTTGTTTATTATCAAAAAAATTTTGATACTTTCAAAACCATTTTTTAACTACGATCCACTTCAGATTTAGTGTAACCCCAAATTTTGTTCTCGGTCCAACACTTTTTTGTCCCAGATTTCAAATGCTTTGCCAGTTGTCTTTGGTTAGTCTGATCGGAAAAACTTGCTGATCGTTTTCGTGAATACAAGCAGCTTTGCTAAAAAGACCCGCTTCTCTCGATTAAGTGCAGCCTCTTCGAGAGGCGCGAAGATTTTCGGCAAAACTGCTGTGATTCTAGAAAACGATCGGCAAAATCGGAATCCTTGGGATACTTGTGATTAGACTGACGACTCAGATTTGGCAAAAGGGTTGCAGTATAGAATCCCCCCCCCCCCACGGGGACTGATCAGATCGAGAAGATAACATCATATTCGTGTTTCTCGACCCCGATTTCATGAGAAAGCCGGCTGTTTTTTTAACTCTGAGAAAAAAAATTTTTACGAACCACAGGGGGTATCATGGTTTTGAGTCGAAATTTGAAAAATTTAAATTGGCGCCTTTTGAATTTTAAAAGGAATAAGGGCTGTATTGGAGCGGAAGGGAATAAAAGGGGCCACTTTTATGGCAGAACGTTAAAAGTTCAAAATTTTCGTATTCTTCGCCTGCCTCACCATGTTTTTCAACTGGGCCGTGGTAAAAAAGACTCTATATGCATTTTATGGTCAAGAGTACTTCTCGGAATCATGTCTAAGGTAAGTGGGTGTGCGCATCTCAACTCCAAGCTTGAGCTTGGGGCTTGGAGTTGAGATGCGCACACCCACATACCTTAGACACAAATCACTCGAAAGTGACTCTGGATGCATGAAAAAGCATGCATACCAGAGTTTATTTATGCGGTAGGCCCCAGTATTCAAAACTATGTTCAACATCTTCTTGTTAGTGGGCCCTGAGTCATTAGTGCCCCTTTATTCCCTTCCCCTCCCTATACAGCCCTTAATCCCTCTAAAATTCAAAAGGCGCCAATTCAAATTTTTCAAATTTTGACTAAAAAACCATGATACCCCCCTGTGGATCGAAAATTTTTTTTCTCAGAACCATAAAAATAGCCGGCTTTCTCATGAAATCGGGGTCGAGAAACACGAATATGATGTTATCTCCTCGATCTGATCAGTCCCCGTGGGGGGGGGGGGATTCTATACTCAAACCGGCAAAAGTATTTAAAACCTGGGACAAAAAAGTGTCGGACCCTAGGCGGAAACGTACTTTTTGGGGTTACATCAACCAGGGAACCTGCAGAAGTGTTTTTTTTTGAAAGACTTCATTGTTGCGGTTATTCGCTACTAGGGTCCAAAATTGCAGCAAAAATTTTGCTGCATTTCAGCAAAATTTTGCTGCATTTTTTGTTTCCTAGATATTACGACTCTTTCATTTTCTGAACTAAATTTTTCGCTTTTTCTACCTGGAGTCATAAAATGTATCAACGACCCGTATAAAATAAATAATTCGGCTACATGCAGCCCGTCAAAGTCACTCGAAAAATGGAAGCGGCTTTCGTATGCGCATTGCCCAGGTCACAGGTTCAAATCCCCTGGATGCATACCGTATTTACCTCATTTTATTTTCAAGGTGGGTATGAAAATCATGCTCATTCTCATGGGTATCCAACAAAAGCATCATCTCAGGTTTAACAACTATGAAAGTTGAGTTGCAGGCTATAGCCTTCTTGAATTAACTACTTCATTTTTGGGTTTTCCTTGACTGATTTTTTCTGTACTTTTTCTATAAGTACAGAGTGACGAAATGAAATTCTGGCACTTATAAAAATCAACGTACGAACCCCTTGTCCGGTCGGTTTCGACTTTTGGGTGGCAAGCCCTGTGAAACCTCCACAATAATGGTCGGCTGTGATGAAAAGCACAAGCACAGAGCTCCTAGACAGCTTGAATACTGGAGCTACCTACGAAAATTTTTAAAGTGCCGAATATCCGTTTCTGAGAGCATGAGCCTCATTTTCATAAAAATGAGCTAAAAATACGGTATGCACCCAGGGGATTTAAACCTGTGATATGGGCAACGCGTATACGAAAGCCGCTTCGTCTTTTCGAGTGACCTTGACGGGCTGCATGTAGCCGAATTATTTATTTTATATGGGTCGTTGATACATTTTCTGACTTCAGGTAGAAAAAGTGAAAATTTTTGTTCAAAGAATGAAAGAGTCGTAATATGTAGGGAACAAAAGAAAATGCAGAAATTTTTGTTGAAATGCAGCAAAATTTTCGCTGCATTTTGCTGTTTTTAATAAACACAAAACGCCAAATATTTTTGCTGCATTTCAGCAAATTTGCTGTTTTTGCGAACCATGATTTTTGGGCAAAAAATTGGTAAAAAATATTCCCAAAGAATTTGCATTGGTCTTCTACGCTGTTATTTCTAGGCTAAAGAAACGACCAAACCCAAATACCGTATTTACTGTATTAAATCCCCACCCTCTAATAACGGACCTTATATCTCAGCCTAGAGCGAACATTTCGCAAATCTGTTTTTTGCGTTTTCTTAGTTGCCGCGAGTTTACTTGATTACACTTTTCAAATTTTGGTTGAGCACCCGAAAATCTCAAAATCAACCTCAAAATTTTTCGATTTTTTAGAGGTTGAAAAATAACTCCCATGGGGACTTAATACAGTAAATACGGTATAGCAAATCATACTAATTTGACTTACATAATAGACAAAACTAAATTTTAAAATTTTTCATTCACGAGTAATTAATGTGTTAATGAGTATGATTTTGGTATTCTTTTAAATAGATGAACAAAAATGATCTTTTGGGGGGGGGCAATGATAGTACAGGACTATCTTTACTGAAGATCAACAACTATAGACCTAAAACCACTGACAACCACATCAAAAAAGCCTTTAAATGACGTCCAAGAATACACTAAAGTACACAAATAGGCCAGTGTCAAACCTAATTAGTCGACTGTTTTAAAAAAATGTATTGCAGAAGATCAGCAACTTTTTGACTATCATATTCATACAAAGAAGTTATTGATGAAAGTTTCAAAAAAAAGTTGTCGGTCTTTTCGATAATGCTAATGTTGTGAGATTTTTTTTATTTTGAGCGGCCAAATAGCTGCGATCTCCAAAAAACCTAACCGCCATCAGCTAAGCCTAAGTAATACAGAGTACTGCAGATACAGTCAAATCTCAATTCAGCGATAAACCTCTGCTCCCCCTGCCCTACCTCTGGAAGGCCATAAATTTAGAGTATAACTGTATTTAAAAACCAAAAAAACTTCTGCAGGGCGATATCGCAAAAATTGCTGTTTCAAAAAAAAAATTTAACAAATAAAATATTGAAAAAATGTTGACCTCAAACAAAACTTCTTATCGAGAATCGTTAAAAATCCTTCGTCTTAAGTTCAAAAAATCAAATGCCATAAAAGTTTATTGGCAAACATACACAGCAGAGTACTTGACTCATCGATAAAAGTAGCCCGGCGAACAGTAGACAATCAACAGCAAGAGTGTGTTAAACAATCAAAACTCTTTCTATCCTGCCCCTGTCAAACCCGCCTTACTATTATTGCTTTCGGTTCTACGCACAACATTTAATGCTGCCTTAGTGTTCCTGCCTAAATTTATTACCGCTTAAGGAAGAGGAGAAAAGTAATAGATGCGCAAGCAAAATAGAAAGTTGAACAACTAGGAATCAAAGTCTAAATAGTAATGATAACAAAACATGTGTGAGTGTAGCTGTATTTACAGGGTGTTTTAAGAAATGTGGACACCTTCGTACGCCATAAATTTTTTAGAGACAGGTTTTTTTACATTCTGTAATTCAGATCGACTCAGAATTCGATAGAAATTGATTCGGTATATAATGTTGAAAACACGATTATCGCTTGGTCCCCCTGTGCTTTGGCTCTTGCCTATCCAGAGGCCATTCAAAGACCAGGGTTAAAACCACATGGGACTAAGCGAAAATCGTGTCTTGGACATTATATACAAGAAAATTCTTATAGAATTTTTAGTAGGGTTACGTTTTTTTAGTAGGGTTAGGCCAACCCTAATTTTTAGTCGATCTACGTTCACATAATTTTAAAAAACCGCCCCCGAAAAAATTTATGGGTGCTCAAAGGTTTCCTCATTATTGAAAGACCCTGTACATTAGAAACAACAGAAAACATGACACTATAAACAAGTTAAAAGATTTAAAAGTGTAATTAATTACTGCTCAGGTGCTAAAAAAGTACAAAAATTTGTTTTGGTAAATAAAATTCTAGTTGGGGTTAGAATGAAATTTATATAAAAATTTAATTCTTGTTGTAGTAAAGTAGATTTTGCGTATGATTTGGTCACTTTTTGGCGAAAAGTCATTTTATTTGACTGTTCATTTTCGAACACCGGAAATAAAGATTTTGACTTGAAATGTCAAAAAATTTCAATAATTTCTAGGTTCTAAATAAAGTAAGATAAGAGCCCTGATCAATGCACACTGAGGTCACTCTAAATTAGGGCTTTATCTAATTTTTACATTTTATTGAACAAAAAATTTTATACAGCCAACATAACAGCCTAATTCCAATAATAGTATTCAAAAGTTTTATCCTTGATATTTCTGTTTTCTGCCCACTCTGTAGTCGATCGATGTACAGTCAAACCTCGATAAGCCGGCAGCCCCAAAGTTCGTTCCAGCCTTGGGTCCGACACTTTTTAACACAATTTTCGAAAGCCTTTTACGGTTCTGTTTTTACAGTCTGGTCGAAAATATCCTCAGGATTTCGATTTTGCCGATCAATTTTTAAAAATCATGCAATTTCATCATTTAAAAAAGTAAAACCTCGATAAGCCGGCACCCCTTTTTCAAAAAAGAGGTGCCGGCTTATCGAGGTTTTACTTTTTTACCCAAATTTTGTTTTCTTTTCAAAAAACTGATCCAGTCTAAACAACTCCAAACACAATGGTTCACACTAGTTTGGAGTGGTTTTTGATGATTAGGATTAAGATTTTGAGCAACTGAGCCAACCAGAGTGAGATTCTAATGCACGCAATTTTTTTTAGAAAAAGTTCACCATCCCTTTAGTAAAAGCCCCCCCCCCCAAACCAACTTTCAGTGGCTTTTGGCCATTCTTGGGTGGAATTCTGAGCGATACAAATTATTTTTTCACTAAAAGTACCAATTTTCGTGAATTTTTTGAAATAAATTTAGGAAATACCAAAATTAGTGAAGTGAATAAGTAATTTGGTGCGATAAATGATTAATTTAGTGGGATAAAAAAAATTATGTTTGAAATTCAAGTTTTGTGGAGTGAAAAATTAATTTGGTAGGAGAAAGTAAATAAATTTGTGGGTGAAAGCGATTGGGCTTGAGTGTAGAATCCCCACGCAAAGTGCTCAGATGGAGGAGATAACTTCATATACGTGTTTTTCGACCCTGATTTCAGTTTAAAGAGAATAAGGGCTGTATTGGGAGAAGAAGGGAATAAAAGAGGCCACTAATCATCGAAGGATCACAAACAAGAAGATGTTGAACATAGTTTTGAATACTGGGACCTACCGCATAAATAAGCTCTGGTATGCATGCTTTTTCATTCATCCAGAGTCACTTTCGAGTGATTTGTGTCTAAGGTATGTGGGTGTGCCCCTTCGGTGCGCAGGG
Organism: Ditylenchus dipsaci; assembly: GCA_004194705.1. Taxonomy (NCBI): domain Eukaryota; kingdom Metazoa; phylum Nematoda; class Chromadorea; order Rhabditida; family Anguinidae; genus Ditylenchus; species Ditylenchus dipsaci. The sequence goes on from SADC01000031.1 coordinate 208,986, forward strand.
GCCTGAGGGTTAGAGATGCGCGCACTCACTTACCTTAGGCTTAGATACTTAAGAAATACTCATGATCATAAATGCATATAGAGTCTCTTTTGCCACGGCCCAGTTGAAAAACGTGGTAATACAGCCGAAAAATACAAATATTTACTTTTCTATCGTTATGCCATAAAAGTGGCCCCTTTTATTCTCTTCCCCTCCCAATACAGCCCTTGATTTTTTCAAAATTCAAAAGGCGACAATTTAAATTTTTGAAATTTGACTGAGAAACCATGGTAACACCCCCCCCCCCCCTATAATTCGAAAAACTTTTTTCTCAGAGTCAAAAAACAGCCGGCTTCCTTATGAAATCGGCGTCGAGAAAAACGAATATGAGGTGATATCCTCCATCCGAGCACTCAGCGTGGGGAAGATTCTATACTGCAACCGCAACTTGAGTGTTTTTTAACTGAAAGAAAGAAAAAAAGAGGGTCTTTTTATATTTTCGATCAAAAATCCATATCACAAAAAAATAGTTTCTATGACCCTACCGGAGTATGCCCCCCCAATGAATTTTTTTTTAAATGTTTCCAAACACTTTATATCGACCTGAAATCACCTCAGAAGTTCAAATAAGACATTATTTTTGAGTTCTGGTTAATAAAAAATTGAGTTTTGGGCATTTTGAAATTTTGACTATTTGCCTGTTTACCATCTTTTGGTCACTGGAGCTGGGCAAAAAGAGCCTCTAAATGCATTTTTGATCAAGAGTCTTGCTCGGAATTATGTCTAAGGTAAGTGAGTGCGCGCATCTCTAACCAACGAAGCCCCCTGCGACCTCTTCGGGGACGCAGGGGGCTTGGTTGCTTGAGGTTGAGATGCGCACACCCACATACCTTAGACGCAAATCACTCGAAAGTAACTCTGGATGCATAAAAAATATAGGCATCGTGACAAGTGGGCCTTAACATTTGAGTAAATTTTTATAAAAGATTGATTTTTTCGAAAGCCGAGAATTGAGGACTGACATTTGTGGCCCGATAAATAAAGACGCACTATTAAGGATGCAGCATATGAGGAATGACAAATGAGAACCGGCATTCGCAGATCGACATTTACAGTCCGACATATGAAGATCGACTTTGAGAGTCGAAATTCGCGGATCTGTCATTTGGAACCCAAATACTATGAATCGAAATTTAAGGACGTGATCTTTCAAACTCAGCATTTCCATGATTGATTTTTCAAGACCGACTTTTAAGGACAAAACATTAGGGGCTTATTTTTCGTTCGTTGACATTTCTAGTCCGATTTTTTAAGGACGCGACATTTAAGGCCCGAAATTCGGGACGCGACATTTGAGGCTCGACTAAGGTTGTATAATTCTCCGAAAAATAAAAATCGGAGAATTCTCCGGAGAATTCTCCGAGAATTCTCTCGAGTATATGGAGGATTTAATAAGGAAAAACTGGAAATTCCGGAGAATTTCGGAGAATTCTCCGGAGAATTCTCCGAAATTCCGGAGAATTGTACAACCCTAGGCTCGACATTCAAGGACGCGACTTTTAAGCCCGACATTTCGAGGCGCGACATTTAAGGCCGACAATTCAGGACGCGACATTTAAGGCCCGACATTTCGATGCGCGACATATAAGGCTCGACCTTCAAGGATGCGACATCAGAGGACGCGACATTTATGGATGCGTCATTTAAGGATGCGACATTTGAGGTCCGACACTCAAAAATGCCACATTTAACACCCCGGCATTTGTGGACCGGTGTTTTCTAACTCAGAATTTCATGCTGAACACGATACTGCAGGTCCTTCCCGCTTCAATCATTGACGAAGTAGGTAAAGAAGGCTCCGGAGGTAACAAGTTGTAGATGGTCGAAATCCAGCTGGATAAGTGGTACGTCATGAAGTTATACCATACACACATAGTTGGACGCCTCTGAAAAACCACCGCCGCCGCCGCCACCGCCGCGGCGTCGCCAACACACCGCCGCCGCCGCGTCGCCGCCGGCGGCGCAAAAACCTTGCTAAATTCACCGCCGCCACCGCCGCCGCTGCCGCTGCTTTGCCACCACCGCCGCCGCCACCGCCGCGGCACTTTTATTTCGCCACCGCCGGCGCTGCCATCGCCGCCACCGCCGCCGCCAGCTAACGCTTCACTGTCAAAAAAATTTTCTGTTTAATTTATGTTTGTCATAGAATAAAATTTTTGCAAGAGAACAGTAAAATTCTAAATTATGTCATTTTATCATATTTTCGTAAGATGACCATTCAAAACAAGCATTGTTTTGGTACTTTGTAATTGGTGGTGCCGCCACCGCCGCCACCGCCGCCGCCGCCACATCGCCGCCACCGCCGCCGCCACATCGCCGCCACCGCCGCCGCCGACCTCATTTTCAGCCGCCGGCGCAGCCGCCGCGCCGGCGGCACCTCATATTTTGCCGCCGCCGCCGCGGCGGCGATCCAACTATGCATACACACACTCAAAATATACAAAAATGACCGCCAGGACTCCACCTATATTATTTTTGCACATTTCGCTACGATTTTATGATAAAGTATTGCTACTTTAGTGTATAAATAACCGTGAGATTCTGCGTATTCTTATTGTGTGTGAGATATTTTATAAATTTTTTGCCGCCGCTTCGTGGCCATAGTGACCGCGATAAGCAAAAATTAGACGGCTTACCGTCCGCCGTCTTGGCGTCATTATTTTTTGCGTTTGGCCGGCCGTCCAATATTTTGCCGATCTCTGAAATTTAGCCACAGCCGTCTACCGGCTGTCCAAAACAAATTTTTTTTCGCCGGCCGTTTACCGGCTGTCCAAAGTCATTTTTTTTCGCCGGCCTTCAGCCAGGATTGTTTTAACGCCGGGCGGCCGGCGTTTAGCTGACGCCTGCGTTTGTTTTCGATAAGACGTAACGACGGCTAAGTGCCGGCGTTTAGCTGATGCTTTTGCAGTTTTTTTAGCTTGAGCCATCTTTCATATAAGAACTTTACGTGTGAAACCTTAGGTTGCAGTTTACAATTCTCCCGCGGGTAGTGGTCAGATGGAGGAGATAACTTCATATTCGTGTTTCTCGTCCCCGATTTGATGAGAAAACCGGCTGCTTTTTTGATTCTGAGAAAAAGATCCGAACCACAGGGGTCACGGCCCCCAAAATTTGAATCTTAGTGCAGTTCAAGATAAACAAAACGCCAAGAATCGTTTCTATGAAATTCAAAATTTTCAAACAAAATTTTCATTTTATTCTTATTTCCAATTTTCACGGTTATGACAATTCTTCATGCACAACTAACGTTGCGAAAATTCTTTATTTAGTCTAATAACCATGCAATTTGCATTTTTAACATGGCTATCGTGAACAGAGTTTTAAGATCTAATAATTAGTTTCGAATACCAGGGGTATCATGGTTCTTTAGTTAAAATTTCACAAATTTAAATTGGCGCCTTTTGAATTTATAAGGGATTAATGGCTTTATTGGGAGGGAAGAAAATAAAAGGGGCCACTAATCACACATGGCCCACTTACAAGAAGATATTGAACATAGTTTTGAATACTGGGGCCTACCGCAGAGTTGAGATGCGCACACCACATACCTAGACACAAATCACTTAAAAGTGACTCTGGATGCATAAGATAAATGTATGCATACCAGAGTTACTTTATGCGGTATGCCTCAATCAACAAAACTGTGTTCAATATCTTGCTTTTTACACTAAATTGGCCCATTTTTGGTCCTTTCCCACCCCGAAATAGCTCTCAATCCCTTTAAAAATGGTCGAAATAGGTATTTTTGGGTGGTCCCAAAACTCAATTTTTTATTGACCAGAACTCAAAAATAATGTCTTTTTCGAGTTCCTGAGGTGATTTTAGGTCAATTTAGGGTATTTTTAAACATTTAAAAAAATTTATTTGGGGGGGGGGTGGTTAGACTCCGGCAGCGCCGATTTTTTTTACACTATTGTTGATCACTGTGTCTTTTTATTATAATTTTATTAAATTAATCTTTTTATTATTATACCGTCATTGTCTGAAAATAGCCGGTTTTCAATTTGCGTATTGCAAACTTACCGCAAGTGGCTAATAGTAATTCATGCATAAGCCTTTCTCAGTTATAGCATTGCTTAATGTGATATTTAAGAGCAAAAAATTATTTCCATTTGTGTGAACACGTGAAATAAGTTTTTTGTGCCAGGTTTGTGTTCGTATTTTGTTCCATTAAAATTTTATTATTAGAATAAGAAAGAGCTTTTTAATAAAATTTAAAAAATTTTTGACTAATTTATTTGATGTAATACTTGGTTGGCCAGAGACAAGTCTCGTGAGAAAAGTTAAACTTTATGTGTCTGCAGATTTATATTGCCTCTAGCTAAATTTTATTCTGTGTCTAAAAACATCAAAGATAATAAAATAGTTTAGTACTTTAAAATATGAGTGATTTGACTTTGCGGCCCTATTCAACAAAATGGGGGGGGGGGTTGTGTTTGCCTTGATCTATTATTTTTTAGGCTTAGGCAAGGGTGGGCACAAATCACTTAAAAGTGACTCTGGATGCATAAGATAGAATAAGGCCAGCGTATGTTAGGACAGACTGAAACATGAATCTAAGATATGTTTTCGTCCATCCTAATATACGCTGGCCTAGCCTTGCCTAAATTATTTCCATTTGTGTGAACTAAGCCCAAAGCCTAAAATATTACAAAAAAACAACAGGGGACCAAGGCATACTTTTTGCATACTATTATATACTATTCACGCATAAGCATACATATCGTACGAAGCACTTAAATTTTTTGAATTTTTCACTCTTTCCACTTGGTCCTCTTTTTAAAAACACATTATTAACCAATTTAAAATACGACTATTCATATCCCGTCTTTTATTAGAAAAGTACCGGTATTGGTCAACCCTAGGTTAAAGTGATGAAAATGCTGGTTAACTTCTCGAAATAACCGCTTACCGTATATTCTGTATTAAAGGCCCCTTTCTAACAAAGGCCCCTCCCTCGATTTTTGACTAGGATTTCAGAGTTAGGACCATTTTTGATTTAGAATTTCAAGATTTTTCAGGGATTAAAAAATAAATGCCCCGGCGCCTTTAACACGGAAACCTGGTGCGCTCAATTGCGACAACGGTAGAACAGAATGCGCTGAATACGATGGTGCGGTGCTTTTCCTTCGATGCCTGACCACGTAGGTGAAAATCGCTCCGGGAGGTAAGAAGCTGTACATGGTCAAAATCCAGCTGGATACCAACAGATTTTCAAGTGGTGTGCCATGATCGTTCTACTACACCCCATTCATATTATACCGAAATGAGCGTAAGGAATTCAGCTTTGAAACAAAATAAAGCATAGGTGATTTTACTTGTAAAGTCGAGAAAAATCACTACTTGTTTCTCAAGGTACGGATTTTCGGAATTCCCTAACTTTGAATTCTATGTGCCGTAACATTTACATATACAACTTTTATTAACAACTATTTCAGCATATTGTAGCGAAATTACTAGGCTACACGTTGAGCTAAAATTTGTAAGAATGTTCGTTTCAAAAGTTTACAAAAGTCACAGTCAAAATTACAAAGTCGTACATTTTTTGGCATTGTGTTTTTTCAATATCTATTTGAATTTGCACAATTCTCGATACGGGTCACCCCGGTGCGCTCATTTGCGACATCGAGTAGAACATCGTGTGCTGAACACAACGGTGCCAGTCGTTTTCGCTTCAAGGATGAATAAAATGGCTGAAATGATGTCCGAAAAGTAATCAGTTTTGCATGGTCGAAATTCAGCTAGTACTCACAGATTTTCAAGTCATGTGATATTGTCTTCATATTACTCATAGGCACATTGGATACCGAAAACACCGGCATGGACTCTGCTTTCATGTACTGATAAGCAATAACTGTTTTTATTTCAAAATTTTGAAAATAATCACTTTTTTGTCTGCGTAAAATCTTTTTAAATTTTACATAATTACTTTATACAAGCCAGGGCTGGGACGGAATTCCGATTTCCGTCTTCCGATTTCCGATTTCCGGCAATTTTTCTCTTCCGTTTTCCGATTTCCGATTTCCGAAAAAATAGGTCAAATTTCGGAAATTTCGGAAGAGAATATTAGGCACTAGGAAATTTAGGCACTAGGAAATTTTTTGAATTTCTTCCGATTTCCGTCTTCCGATTTCCGGCAATTTTTTTCTTCCGATTTCCGACTTCCGGTTTGAGAATTTTCTACTTCCGGTTCCGATTTTTGTTCCGACTTTTTTTGTCTTCCGTCCCAGCCCTGATACAAGCCTATGCCTATTCTGCTTTTCTCATTTATTACAAATTTATTTAGTATTTCATAGGAAAATTCAACAGCTACAAAATGCACTAAAACATGCAACATTATTATTTCGAAATGTTTGAAAACCACGGTTAAAAATGGAGATGCACCTTCTTCCAAACAGGTTGGGACGGAACATCAAACACTAAATGCGGAGGTTACGAACCCTTACTTTCTTTCAAGCTTTTTAGATCGCTACGCTCAAATTCGGACAAAGTGAAGTTTTAGAAAGGAATAGCGAGCAATATTGGATGTGTCCTAAACAAATACCAAGGTCACCTACTTACTTTATTGAACTGGTGCTCAATTATTAATTCAGCTAAAAAACGAAAAAATTATGAGCCTCTGCAAAAAGATGGGAAGAAGATCAATAAAATAATTGCTTTCATCACGCTTGATGATACAATTGGTAGACTTTGCATAAATTTCGATCGCTGACCGATGCTTTTTTATCCGCTGACGGAATTTGTGCAGATAAGTTTGGAATCCTAGTGACGGAGCTAGTGATGCAGTGTCCACAGCCGAAGAAGTGGTTAAATAAAGACGTTATTAGCTTCTATTTCCAGCTACTTCCCCAACGCAGTATGTTGGACTTAACGTTGCCAAAGACAAGTCAATTCTCCATCTCATGGTTATAAGTCTAAGTCATGTTATGATTTACGCTTTTGATTCATTCTTCTACCCGGACTTGCTAAGAAAGGACCAAAAAATGTGCTTTATTGGGCGATGAATGCGGATCTCTTCGAATATGAACTTCTTTTTGTACCGATTCACACGACAGCGCACTGGTCTTTGTCGGTATTATTTTTGATGACTGCTTATTATACATATTTTTTATTTAGGCTGTCAATATCCTGACGAGAAATCTCTACTTTTATGACTCTCTGCACGATGACGGTGAAAAACATCTGAATCTGCTCAAGTGAACTATTTTTTATAGCCGACTAAGTCAAATAGGAAAAGTTTAGGTCGTTCCTCATAGAAAAGGATATTATGAAGAGAATCTTCTAAGTGGATTGGTTTCTGCCCAAAGGTGAAACTAAATGTGTGTGCTTGTTAGGTAGATCTTATTTAGCAGGATATTCCGGTTCAAAACAACACTTTCGATTGTGACGCCTTCGTGTGCAAGTTTGCAGAATGCTTGTCAAGTGAAGTTCCATGATTTTTTCGCCAGAACAAATGCGGATCCGAATTGAGGTCGAAAAAGGAATAGAAGGGATTAGTTAAAAATGTTATTTGAAATGTTATTGTTCACCTTACTTGTTTAGCGTACTTTATCTTACAATTGTTTAGTGAATAAAATATGATTTGAAGGTTGACAATTGATGTGCTAATGAATTTTAAATAAATTAAAAGGTATGCAGTTAAGATTATTGATGCCTAGGATTTTCATTAACCCCAAATCTTGAATCCCACCCAAGTTTATAAATTCTCAATCTTCAGATATTTTCATACAACTAAATCATCTGAGCATTGGGTACTACTACACAGGCACTTCGACCTGAGTACTATTCCAATTTTAGTATAATGTACCGATACATAGGTAGAATAACCTGAGCACCACCTAGACACCTTAGGGTACGATACTCCAGAACTGGGGTTCGTGCAAGTCAAATCGCTGTTTTAGCATTATCAAACCGTGTTCAATACACGGTTCTATACAATCTGCACGGCCTACCACGGTACAATTATATTGAAATAATTTCAGCTAAGTCGATCATTTCGGGTTCTGGAGGTGAATATCCACTCAGGGGAGGTACCAGGGGTCTCCCCTACTCACCCTGAGGACGAACAGTCTTCAAAAAACTAGTTTTTGACTGTGATACAAGAACCGAAATTATTCTACCAACAGAATTTAAACCTGTAACCTCAAAATTTTGTAGAGGGAATTTACCACGGGAGAATTTACCGGAAGAGGAATTTACCGCGAGGAATTTCACAGCGGGCGGAATTCACATCGGGGAATTTACAGCGGGCTGGATTTACCGCCGCCCGATGCAAGGAAAAGGATTTGCGATTTTAAACCCTTAAAATTCGTGCCAAGACAAATTGTGTTGATGAATTCGCTATTGATGAATGCGGTGTTGATGAATTCGTGTTGATGAATTCGGTGCCACCCCTTCTTAAAGGTACTTAATATTTTACAGGTTTGAGATAAGGTTTGAAGCAAATTGACAGAAAAATTACCAGAAAAGACGCTTCTTGCTGTCATCACGGAGGTAAAAATATAGGTAGTAATCAATTTCAAAAAGTAACCGCTAATGTAAACCTCCCCTTGAGACAATTTTAAATATTTTTCTTTAATATTCTTAAATTTAAATTTTCTTTAAAATAAAAATTGAAAATATCATTCAAAAGGTGACATTTCTTATAAAAAAAATATAAAATTGTATGCTGTCTAGATGAGAAAAATTGCTTTTCACAACTGTTAAGACGAAATACTTAACTCCTAAGGCAGCGTGTAAAATTAATTGCTGCAATTTGTCCTATTTTTTTTTACACTTCTACTTCATATCAAAATTGCGTTTTCAATTTTTTGCTTTTTTTAAGAAACCAAACTGAACAAACAATAAATAGTAACTAGTTTAAGAATGCCTCATTCAAGCCAACCAAAAAAATAATTGAAGGAAAGCCGAGAAATAGAGATGCGGCTGTTCCGCCCCTTGTGCCACATTCCCCTTTTTGTGTGTGTGCATTTATTTGTTCGTTTTTCGCCAATTATCGTTAGCAGAATAGTTTAGTGGGGGTATGTTTTTTCGGAAATAGCATTTAGATATAATTTTTTATTTACTTTTTCTTGTTAAATTTTTTTGACATTTTTGTTGGAAAAGGTGAAAATTGTTGAGATCAAATTTATGCATTTTTAAAGCAGCATTAGCAGCAGCAGTATGTGTCAGTCAATAGTGCCGTAAGGGGGCAAGATAGATTGTGCAGAGATTGGTTTTATTTAGATGCAAGGCAAAATGATGAATGCCATCTCCGTGTTAACAACAAATTTTTTCAAGATTTAAGATTTGAATTTTGTTTTTTCGTTATGGATAGTATAATTCGTTTAGGAAATACGATAAATAAGTTAAGTTTAATTTAGTATTTTTCTGAGTTTTCATTGTGTTTTTATTTTTAAATTGCTGTATCCCCATTTTCTACCAAAAAATGAATTTATAAAAATGGACTCAGCATCGTCAAATTTTAAATTGTCACTAATTTTCTGCAGGAAAATATTTTTCAGAAGTGTAAATATTACGTTTTATTATATTGTAAAGTTTGCTTAGAATATGTTTTGTCAGTATGAAAAATCGTGCATTTTACACATTACCCTAAAACTCCCTATAAAACACCTTGCCGAAAAATGACTACTTCAAATCTCCTATTTCATTAATTTTTTTCTTTTTAGAGTTTTTTGAAGAAATTTTGCGATTCCGGTATTAATGATAAGAATCCAAATTGAAAAATTTGCAAAAGACGAAATCAACAAAAGCGGCTGTTAAACTACATTAAAAAATAACCTTATTAGGTACATCTTGTCATTTTGGGCTAAGTGAATTCTTAAAGGTTTAACCAGAATTATAGATTTTATCAAACTTATTACATGCTGAAAAGTCTCTATCACTTTCAAAGGCAAACATAAAAGCAATGTAAACTGCATTTTATTCTCAAACCATGGGAGAGCAAAGTCTCATTCGCCGCAGCTTTCTATTTATAGGAATAGCTCTAACCTTATTTGGCTGTTTTATTGCAGCTCTAGGCATTGCTCTACCAGCTTGGCAGGTAGATCTTTTTTTTTGCGAAATCCATTTAATAATGTAAAAAAATAAGGTGGTTGAATTGGCTGAATTCAACGCCATCCATGAGCACGGCATATTTTACGACTGCATTCGATCAGAAACCTACCCACTGGAAAGACTCAGACAGGCCGAAACAGCCAGACAATACCAGCATAAAAGAGACAAAGACCAGAGAATCTCCCGAGCTCACAAAAGCGATTTCACCGAAGAAGAAGATTTCGCGAGCAGTGAGCAGAAAAAAGAAGATTCACCTGCAACTACTGTATCCCCATTTTCTACCAAAAAATGCATTTATAAAATAGACTCAGCATCATCATCCACGGTAATTTTGGGTCAGATTTAATTTTTTTGATTTTTCGAAAATTCAGTGGACAATGCGGATGGCTATAGAAGATGGAGATCCAGCAGCTAGAGAAATGCTTTTCACCGATTTTTACGTGAGTGATTTTTCAAAATGAGAATTTTTGTAAGCTAAAACTTGTTGTTCAATACAGGATATTGTTTAGATAGCCCAAAAAACTCGCAATCTAAAAGTTACATTAAACCTATATATTTTACAAATCCCTATTTCAAATATCTATGATGTTTCCTTGGTCCATTTATCGCTCTTTTCTCATTGAAAAACTGCATACAAAAGTAAATGTTAGGAAAAAGTTAATATTTCAGCACAACACAAAGCAGTCATATTTTTCTTCATTTTCTCAGTGATTTTTTCGTTGATTTCTATTATTGTTGGATCTTGCTCAGCATGTTTTGTGCCCAACGGTATTCTACATGTTATTTCAGTCGGCATGGCAAGTAAGTCATTTTGAAATAAAATATGGCAGCATATAAAAATTGCTGTAATTCAGTGTGCTGTTCCATCCTTGGTGATGTAATCTTCTTTTTGGCCTCTATGAGGGTCGACAATCGCAATATACACGGGCTAGTACATGTCTATTATGTAAGAATAATTTAAAAACTCACATAAAATATTTTAAAAATTATTGTATAACTTTTTAAATTGCAATTTAAAAAATTGCCCTATTTTTAAATCAAATAAAAGGGCCATTGCCACCTGTTTTGAATTGTCCCCGCCATTCAAACTTTTTCGCCTGATTATTAAACTTCTGTACGGATTTTTCAGCTTGGTTTCTAACAATACGAGACCTAGAATTTAATTTTAGACATAGTTCTGTTAGAAACCGAGTCGGAAAATTCGTACGTAAATCAAAAGATAAAAAAAATAATTTTAGGTGGACAACCGTTGTCGCAGACGGCAATGGCCTCTTAACAAAGTTGTGGCGGAAGTTTTTTGTTAATTATTCTAAATACTTTTATACGAGCAAAAATTAATTTTTGGACTTTTTTCTTTTTTTTTTAGTTTTATAGTCATATTTTCAAATTTTTTACAATCATTTGGCCTTTAGCACATATCTACCTTCAGTAAAGATTTGAAAAATTAAAGCTTAATTTCTACTAATGATTCCTACTAATTTATTGCATTTTCTGTTGTTTGCAATGCCTAAAAGAATCCAGACAATAAAAAACAAAACTTTGGCTCTGTAAAAATAGTGTTTTAACCAAAAAATTTGAAGCAAAGGTAACATCGAGGCAAAAATAGAAAAATAATATTTCTCTCAAATGTGCAGGGGACCATTTTTTTCGCTGGAAACATTTGCATAAAGTAACTTTGCAAAAAAATCCTTTTGTTAAAAAATGAATTGATGAAGACTCGCAAAGTTAGCGTTTTCATGTCGAATTTCCACGCCCCGACCTCTTCTCTTAATGTCAAAACTCTTGTGAGGGTTTAAATGAAAAAACTTTTTAAGAAAGTTATTTCATTTGAAAAACAAAAGCCATAGGTTCTATATAATGACATCCTCAAACGTTCGGCCTCCTGCTGGCTTTGACATTTTTTTTAATACTCTGTTGTGTGTTTTGACCCGTCTGTGTGATGTGTAGCGTGAGATTGATTTGTGTTCGTTCAGATATTTTCCTATGCATTCTTCAAAAGTCGAAAAGTGGACAGTTGGATCCTGTCTAAAAGCGCCTGAAGACCTACGTCGAGTGTGCTTGCTGTGAATCGAAAACCTCTGCTGGACTGGATTCTTGGGGAAAATTTTAGTTGCAAGTAATTAAGCTTTTGAAGAGTTTAATTGTACCGGCTTGCTTGGGGAAAAGGTAAACCGTGCCCTGGTGGTGTACTTCTAGGTTGGACATGCTGCAGCTGAAGATGTCTCGCTGATGATGGGTGCTGACCAGTGTGGTATCCTCAGCCGGCTGAGGCTAACGGCTGAGTTGAGGCTAACGCCCCTAAGATTTCGGGCTCGACTGACGGCTTTCAAATATCCATAATTTTTCCTTGATCCATTTATTGGTTTTTTTCCAATTGAAAAACTGCATACAAAAGTAAGTCAGCCTCAGCCGGCTGAGGCTGAAGGCTGAAATAGTCGTTTAGTATAACACTCTGGTGGTGCTCTCCTAGTAGTTCTGATGCTGATGCTTGCATCCCCGCAATTCGTAACGATCAATCGGCCTCTAGTTTTGAAGAATGCTCTTTTGGGTTATTAATGGACGAAGTTTTCTGTGGTGCCTGCTTTGAATCGAAGTGGATGTGCCACAGAAGAATGCTCAGAAACCCTTTTATGAAAAAAGCTGTTAATTATAGGAATTTTAAAGGGGGCGTTTTTTTTTCGTTAATGCTCTAGATGGGGAAGGGGGTTATTAGAGACGGGCTGTTAATGGAGAAGAGAGGGTAATTAGAGAAAAACGGTAATAAGCAATTTTTTTCACAAAAGTATATTTTTATTGACATACAATATTTTAAACATTCAGGGTCAGCGAAATCATACAAGATATTATTCATCGTTTGCTTCTGAAGACAATTGAGTCGGTGGTGACATCATTCCACCATAGCCACTAAATTGACCTCCATTTTATTTCTGTACCACCACGTGTTTGTCGGCCTCCTTGCTGTCTACCACTTGGTCCTTCTCTACCCATGCACCACCACCTCTTTTGCCTTCTCTTTCTTGTCCACCGCCCATACCTGGTCTTCCGCCCCTACCTTGGCTGCCTCCTTGTTGTTCACCCCGTCCATGCCTTGTCCTCTTTGTCTAACGCCCATTCCACTTGCTGTCTTCTGCTTCCTCTGCCTGGAGGAGCTCTCATGCCTTGATTTCCTCCTTCTTGATCCTGATCTTCAGAGTTAACTTGTTGATCACCACCACAGCAGATACACTATCGATACCTGGTTGAGCCGAAATCAATGAAATACCAAATAAAGCGACAAGAAGTACTAGTTTGCAACTCATTTTGACTAGGGAAATGGAATATAAAAGAAGGGATAATTATTAGTCAGATCCAGATTTGCTTTTATAGAGAAAGTTCTTGTGAGCATGAGGAATGATTAACGAAAATAAGTGGCGATGATAAAAATTGATTGGTGACAAAGGTATGAGCAATGCAAACAGAGTTTATTTTGTTGAAAATTGGCAAATTTAATGCAGTATACTAGGAAATGACTAATAGATCAGCCGAGATCATAGGATTACTGAATTAAACTGCATGAGCTGTTAAAGTTTTGTTTATTCAGAAGTCATTTGATGTTTTGCTCATCTTTTTAATATTTTTTAATCAATTCTATTTCATTGCCTAAACTTTATACACTATATAAAAATTATTCGAAATTTCAACATTTTGACTAAAACGTTATTTGAAAAAAAAAATAAAAATAAAATTTCAAGTTCTTACTCCTTTTTCTTGTCGCCGAATAGCTTTTTCGTATAAATTTGGGGATAATTTTAGAGAGATGAAAGAATTTTCGGAAAAAGAGAGAATTTTAGAAAAAAGTCGGAATTTCAATAAAAAGAGCGAATTTTTGTAAAATGAGGAAAATTTAGGAAAAGGAGTTTCTCTGGGTCAAGAAATTTTTTCCCGTCGGGCCTATCCAGTCGAAATTTCAAAAAATTTATAAATTTATCTGAATTCAGGCCAACTTACATGTATTTATTTGCATGCGCTTTGAAAATAAATTTGTTTTTAAATTAAGCATTTTTGCAGCAGCATCTCAGCTACGCCTTCTGTGTTCATCTATTCGCTTCAGCTACATTTTGTGCTGCGACCCTGTGTTCTAGTGTAGCAGCATATTTATTAGTGCGCGAAGAATGTGAACAATACGGCTGTTGCAATTCCAAGCAAAAAAAGCAAAAGACCAAAAAACAATCTAAATACTTTCCCTATGTATCCAACATTAATGACACCAATCTACACTATCAAACCAATCCCATATCATAAATGATCCAAAGCTAAACCAAGAACCCATAGATGTCCACGATTGTTCGTTGTACAGTTCTCGCTACCCTCCATGAGTTTCTACGGCACTCAAACCACCGTTGCTAATTTTCCAATTAGTGGAACAGGTGGTGTAGTGGATGCTAGACTGCTGAGTTTGAGCCCTCCACACCTTCAAAACAAAGTTTACCAGCATCAAGTAAGTCGGCTTGACTACATTTCATGAAGCAACCTTGAACACGCTTTAACTTTTTGTGTGTTTTAGGGCTTAAATGTACAAGAAACAAGTAACTGGTGGACAAAAAGTCCTTGACAAATTTTGAGCTCACTTTTTGAAATAAAAATTTAACGATGAGAAAATTCCTAAAAATAGGTTTTGTAGCCCTGAATCTCCTCTTTCAAATGGCATATTGCTTTCAGCTTGACTATTTTGGATAAGTCACTATTTGGCTCCAAACACTTGTCTGGTCATTTTGAGAAGGTTACCAACGTTTTCATCACTTTAACTGGTCAAATGTTTTATTGAATTTTAAGTGTCACTGCAGAATTTTATCACCATGTTGTAGCGCAGCTCAAGAGCTACAAAACCCATATTACAGAATGATTATAGAAAATCTGAGTATTGAGATATGGCCTTTTGGAAAAAATCATTTTCTTGAAAAAATGACCAAAATCAGAAAAATTGGCAAAAACTTGCGTTTTCGTCATTTTTTCAAGAAAATGATTTTTTCCAAAAGGCCATATCTCAATACTCAGATTTTCTAAAATCATTCTGTAATATGGGTTTTGTAGCTCTTGAGCTGCGCTACAACATGGTGATAAAATTTTGTTGTGACGCTCAAAATTCAATAAAACATTTGACCAGTTAAAGTGATGAAAACGTTGGTAACCTTCTCAAAATGACCAGACAAGTGTTTGGAGCCAAATAGTGACTTATCCAAAATAGTCAAGCTGAAAGCAATATGCCATTTGAAAGAGGAGATTCAGGGCTACAAAACCTATTTTTAGGAATTTTCTCATCGTTAAATTTTTATTTCAAAAAGTGAGCTCAAAATTTGTCCAAGGACTTTTTGTCCACCAGTTAATTCTGTATTGTTTTCAATTTTTTTTGCCTCAATAACGACTTTTTGAAACGATTTTTTGAAGACCAAGGTAAAGGGGGTGCCACGACACTTACGGCCGACACTTCCGGCCCTACATTTGCGGCCCTACATTTGCGGCCGACTCTTGCGGCCCGACATTTTTCGATTCGATTTGTCGGCTTTTCGCTTGAGCCAAGCAATTTCTGAGTGCTAGGCTGAATTAAGGGATGGCTGGGCCTTTGGCCGGTCTTGTATCAGGAGGAAAAATGCTTTTCGGGCAAAAAACAAAGATGTTGAACATGGTTTTGAATACTGGGGCCTACCGCGTAAATAAACTTTGGTGTGCATGCTTTTTCATGCATCCAGAGCAGTGATGTAAAAGCACCGGTGCGGGCACCGGTGCCGGTGCCAAGTTTTTGCTGGCACCGGTGCCGGTGCAGGTGCCAAATTTTAACGAAAAAGCACCGGCACCGGTGCCGCACCGGTGCCGGTGCCGAGTTTTTTGCTGGCACCGCTGCCCGTTTTGAACTAAAATTTAACTTTTTTTCAATTTCAGTATAAATATTAAGTGCACATGCCACTTTTTGTTGAGCAAAACTTTTCCTTGTCGCCGAAAATCTCTTTTTTGTCGCCCACCTGCTTTTTTGACCAGAAAAAAGTGTTTCGGCTACAAAAAAAGTTCGGCGGCAAGAAAAAGTTTCGCCCAGAATATTCAGATTATTCGTCAGAAAATTCAGTTTGACATCTTATGTATATGAGCTCAGTAAAATTATTTCGGATCGCCTGTATCTCACTGCAGCCGTGTTAGATCCATAAGTCGCAATCACTGCGCTTCAAGTTAATGTTGACAAGGGTCGCAGAGCTATACGCTCCATGTTATTCTTAAATTTGATGTAGATTCAGTCTTGGTTTTGCTGAACCTTTAAACTCTGAACTTTAGAGCCAAAACTGTTCCCATCAAAGCTTATTGCTAGTGAACAAACAAGTGGAGGACCGAAGTCACTCTTTGGATTTTGAAAAAAATCAGGCCGAAAACCCGTTTTAGACACATTGGATGAAGAAATAAACCAATATATTCAAACAGTTTTACAAAAGTTATTTAAAAATGTTAGAAAGAAAATAAGGAAGTGAGCTGATTTAACAACAACTGAAGATATTAGTCGATTTAGTTATTCCCGAAGCTATCACAAATTGCATTCGTGATCTTTCCATCCCCTGCCACGTCAACTAGCGTGGAAAGACTGTTCTCAATGTCACAATAAATACAATAGGGCATAAAGGACGTTCTGGACTAATGCTCGTAAAGAATCGGGTGCTGCTTAATTTTAATAAATTAATATTTTTGTATAAGCTAACTTTTCTTTATCACAAAAAACTCATTCCCGTTAAAAATTAACGTTTTTTCCTTGAAAATGTATTGAATGTGATAGGCACCGGTGCCGGTGCAAACGTTCAGCTAGGTGCCGGCACCGGTGCCGGTGCCGCGTTTGAGGCCCGGTGCGGCACCGGTGCCGGTGCCGACACCAGGCACCGGTGCGGTGCGGTGCCGGTGCCAAAATTTACATTTTACATCACTGATCCAGAGTCACTTGTGAAAAAAAGTCTCAAGCCCCTGCGACCCGAAGGGGCGCAGGTGGCTTGAGAGTTCGAGAGGCCTTCCTTCACTTACCTTAGACATGATTCCGAGAAGTACTCTTAATCATAAAATGCATATAGAGACTCTTTTGCCAAGTCCTATGTTGAAAAACATGGCACAGCAGTCAAATAAGTTAGTTAATACGTAGCCTCTGTATTATTGCTTTCTCCTCCCAGTACAGCCCCTCAACCATTTTTAAATTGCTTTTCTGGACCTTTTAAGTGTCGGCCGCAAGTTTCGGGCTAAGTGTAAACTCAGCCATCTGCTGGTTAAGGCTGAGGAAATTTTCAGACCTCAGCCGGTTGACAAGAGAAGGTCACTTAGTGGAGCGCTTATTCAAAAAATGTAGCTCTTGATGCGTAGAATCACGTGGTGTATGTCGTTTTTGCCCATGGAGTGAACTTTTTTGAGCTGGTTTGAAGTTAGGACATAAATTAGGTACTCTAATTTCAATTCAAAATATGATGATATACCGTATATTCTCTATTAGAAGGCCCCTCTCTAATAGAAGGCCCCCTTGAAGACCTATATATCAGCTAGAAAAAGAAATTCGCAATCTGTTTTTCGCGTTTTCTTAGTTAACACGAGCTTACCTGATTCCACTTTTAAATTTTGGTTGAGCACGCAAAAATCTCAAAATCGACCCAAATTTTTTCCGACTTTTTAGGGTTGAAAAATAGAAGGCCGGGCCTTCTAATAGAGAATATACGGTACACACTTGTTTAAACGTCAATTCGACGCAAAATGAGTCGCTCTTTCTAATGACCACAAAAATTCCATAGTCTGTATTAAATTTTGGTGAAAAAAGTGTGTTTTTTCAAAAAGTCTGGATTTTTCAAAACACCAATTTTGGCGAAAAAACCGCTATAAA
Organism: Ditylenchus dipsaci; assembly: GCA_004194705.1. Lineage (NCBI taxonomy): Eukaryota > Metazoa > Nematoda > Chromadorea > Rhabditida > Anguinidae > Ditylenchus > Ditylenchus dipsaci. Next base: position 226,948 of record SADC01000031.1, read on the forward strand.
AAATCGCAATTCGGCGTGCACCCACCTAAGTTTTGTGCATTTAACAGGAATTGAATTTTGCATCTTTCTGATAAAAAAAAACTCTGTAAAAAGTTGACAGAGGCAAGATAAAAAGGCCTTTGAAGTTGGCTAGTCGTCACTAACTCTTTTCAGTTTTTTGACGTGAAACTTTTTATTACGAGAACCTGGAATTCTGACACCGGATTCGTGACTAGCGTATCTGATTTGCTTCTGAAACTACTCTCAGAGGTGTTACTTGGCTGTCATATTTCAAATTCCTTCAGGACAATAAATATTTGAATCACCAATTATTGACTTGTTCGAAAGCTTATTTTTCTGAGAAAATTTTGAAATATGAAAATGGTTTCAGTAGCAAATCAGATACGCTAGTCACGAATCCGGAATAAATGCACCAAAACTTAGGTGGTGCACGCCGAATTGCGATTTTTATAGCGGTTTTTTCGCCAAATTGGTGTTTGAAAAATCCAGACTTTTTGAAAAAACACACTTTTTTTCACCAAAATTTAATACAGACTATGAATTTTGTGCTCATTAGAAAGAGCGACTCATTTTGCGTCGAATTGACGTTTAAACAAGTGTATATCATCATATTTTGAATTGAATTAGAGTACCTAATTTATGTCCTAACTTCAAACCAGCTCAAAAAAGTTCACTCCATGGGCAAAAATGACATACACCACGTGATTCTACGCATCAAGAGCTACAAAACTGCTCTGCCAGATTTCTCGAATAAGCGCTCCACTAAGTGACCTTCCCTTGTGAGGTGAAATTTTGACCCAGCTGAGCCTAAGACTGATAAAATTTTGGAAGTCAGTCGGCTAAGAATTTTTTTTCTCGATTTGAAACTGAGTGCAAACTCAGCCATCAGCCGGCCAAAGCTGACGACTGAGGTCAAATTTCGGACTGGGAGGACGGCTGAGGCTGAGGAAAAGTTACAGAGTTTGAGGTTATTGTCGAGCATACCACCCTATTTTTTATTACATACCTTAGACACAAATCACTCGAAAGTGACTCTGGATGCATGAAAAAGCATGCATACCAGAGTTTATTTATGCGGTAGGTCCCATTTTTCAAAACTGTGTTCAAATATTGTCTAATTTGGTCTTTTGGGTATATTCACGTACCTTTTAGGTCTAAGTACGTTAAAAGTTGAAATCAAAAAAAAAGTTAAAATTAAGGCCCATTTTTTCAGAAAGGGCCATCCCCCAGATAAAAACATGTTTTCTACACGTTTAAGACCCTAACCACACGAGATGTAGTTCAAACCGCTTTTTTTGCAGAAATAAATACAATGAGTTTTAGCCAGTAAGTCAACCAGCAGAGCAATTACCCCCTCCACCGCCAGTAATCTGCCATCTAGCCAATAAAAATGAAATCTTGCTTGCCACAGACCAGTCCATCCAACACTTCAGCCAGTCCAGATGAGGGTTTCTTTGCCATATACTACAAGAGCAGTTCTAGCTGCAGAATGTTCGCCTAATTATGGTAACAATGCTAGAAGAAGACCATCAGCTGCTTCAGCTATGTCAGCTCCAGGACATTTTGAAGGCAAGGAAACTAATAGTCACATGCTAATGGCAACTTTTTTGAATGGTTCAAAAGATTATTTAAGTTCAAGTCAACAACAATTGTCCTATGCTCATGCTTTACCACTATTGTGAGGGTGGAAGATGTATAAATAATATGTTCAATTTTTGCCGTCAAATCCGTCCCGAAAATTGGCAGGAGTACACTTTGTCGAAAGAGCAGTACTGAGTACAGCTGTACAGCACATTTGCTCAACTGTAATTTCTTTATTTTTTTTCTGCAGGATTTGCTAGCTTTTAGTGGCTTTTCTTTTCTCTGTGCTTCTGGTCATTATCACCGAAAAAACCCCAGAAATGTAGTGAAATTCTGTAAAATCATGGTAGTAAATTTTGTTGAAAATGGATGTTTGGCTTTAAAGGCTAGGATGAATACTTTTCTATTAGACAATCGTATGCTAAAAAGAAGTACAAAATCATCATCATTGATATGTTCACAAGCTTACCCGCATGGCGTAAGGTTGTGCATACCCTTACTATGTCTTAACAATTTTCAAAAAAGACCTAGAAAGTAAACAAATTGCCAAAAACTATCACTTTCGCCTTCATATGCCTCAAAAAGGCTGAAATCTAGTCAAAAATAGCTTAAAATGCCATATATCCTCAAGGAGTAAGGAGCAAAATTTTTTGACAAATTTCAAATTTTTTAAATCAGAAAGTATTAAGAAATACTTCTTTTATATTTTCAAGCAGAAAAAATTATTTCGGGGAGTGATTTTAGATCACATTAGAGTGGACCGGTAAACAGGAGCAGTACATTTTCTGACAGTTTTATACATTAAAAATAGATTTTATAGAACTTTTTAAACCAGAATGTGACTTTCTGTCTTGACAGACCAAGTTAGGTAATTCCCTAATATTATTGTATTTCACCCCATTTTGACCACTGGAGCTGATATGCATTTTTTAGATAAAGTCTTGCTCAGAATCATAGCTGAGGTAAGTGAGTACGCGTGAGAGTCTCTAATCCGTCAAGCCCCTGCGCCCGCTTCTGAAGCGCAGGGGGATTGGGTGCTTGGAGTTGAGATGCGCACACCCACATACCTTAGACAAAAATCACTCGAAAGTTATTTATTTAAATCATTCAAAACGTACGAAAATTTTCTTAAAGCTCGTGGAAGAAATTTACGCGATACTGAAAAACTTTTAAAAATTTGACCAGAAAAACGAGTGAAGAACTTTAAATGTTTCTCAGTTTCCATGAATTTTTATTTATTTTTTTGAAAAAGTTGCATCATTTTTGCAGAGCAGATCTAACGCTAGATTTCAAAATATGACTCATCCTCTGAATGCAAACTCCGCATTCGCACGCGAAAAAAGTTCATGCAGGTTTTTTTATATTCGACGTAAAGTCTAGACTTTTGTCTGGCCTGTACTCAAATTTTCAAAGGTAAATTTTGAAAAACTACGAAAAAACCTTAAAAACCCTATAACTACGCAACATGAAAAATTGATATTTTTTAATATTTTTTGAAAAAACTTTTGTACTAAGCGCCGGATATTCATTTTTGAAAACTCTGCTCGTTAAGCGTATCTGATGTAGATTACCTTGTATTACTTTTGAAAATTAGCTAAGAAATTTCAAAAAAATCTAAATGAAAACGCGTGTGAAAATTTATGAGAAAGAAAACAACTACTGGTCCGTCTTTTCTCTGTTTGACGCACATGCATTTTCGTTTGAGTAATTCGTAAATGTATATGCATATGATATTTAAAAATGGCGCTAGTGCCATGTACACCCCAAGCCAGCAGAGTCAGAATTTGCAACGCCATTTCGATGTTTGACATGGCTTTACCCTGCTTGATGTGAAAAAAGCCTCACACTCTTTTTTTCAGCTTTTCTTCAAAATGCTGCATGCTCTTCAAAGATCTTCTTTTCACGTGCGCTACCGCTGCCAACACTCTTCCCTTAGTCGCTTGTGCTGCATCGCGCACATCAGTTCTCTGATACTACCAACCAAGCGTTGTGCAAGCCAGCAATCCCACCCTTGACTAAGCAGAAAGCCTGAAAATAAAAAAACAGAGGAGGAAGGAGCCAAGGAAAAAAAACCGCTATTTTTGTTAGCTAGGGCCGAAATAAGCTTATTCAATTTTTATTAATATTTGTTGCGAATAAATTTTTTAGCTAATGCTGAAAATTCTCTAGCGTGCTGGCCTGCTTGCTTTTTGTCCCTTCTTAAAAAATCACGCTTGAAAAAAGAGCAACCCTCCGAAAGAGCACGCCGCTGTTTCTCTTTATCACTGCATTCACGAGAAGTGTATCCTACAAACACATATTATATCAGCTTTGGTTATTACCAAAGCTAAATTTTAATTTTTTTTATTCAGTCGTGTTCTGTCAGATAAAAAATTGTTCGTTGGTAGTGCTATTATCTGCTTCTAGATTTGCTGGCAGGCACAGGTATTTAAAACTGAGCATAATTTTCTCGCCGTTCTCACCTTGTTCTTTGAAAACAGTCTTGTCACAAATACCGTATTTTCTCTAATAGACGGGTACCCCTTGATTCAAAATCGTGCTTGTGGCATTGTGTTTTTAACCCACTTTTTGAAAAGTTCTGTCAGGCAAGTTATTACTCATTTTGTAGCCAGTGAGATGAGCTACAAAATTAGGGGTAATTTGGGTAGAGCTGTCTTTAAAAAGTGGGTTGAAAGAAAGAAAACACAATGCCAAAACACGATTTTGAATCAAGGGGTACCCGTCTATTAGAGAAAATACGGTATCTGGATTCTGATTTTATAATATTTGTTCGAACCTAAAACTTCGACAAAGTATTTTGGTACTTATTGTGTTGACGCCACCCCGTCCCCTTTCTGAGAAAATACTTAAAATTACGTCATAAGCTATTTTTTCGGCATGGCGAGATCTGCGGATAAACATTTGCGGGTACCTCTTTTGCGAAGTGATTTTTGCGGATACAACTTCTGCGGGCCTACATTTGCGGCAGGAATTTTGCGGAACGACATTCGCAGACCGACATTTGCAGAGCGACTTAAATGGAGGGATATTAGCGGAATGACTCTTACGCCGCAGCATTTGCGGATTCGAAATTTGCGGAAATAACATTTGCGGAACTACATTAGCGGCAGGATATTTGCGGAATCACATAAAACCGTATTCTCTATAGAAAGTATTTAAAATATACTATTTTCAGTAGTGCTTTTTAAGTATAACAACGAAAGACAATAATTTTATTCAGGGAACAATAAGTAAGTCGATAATATTTTGGGTCTTATGTTGTTTCCGCAAATGTCCTGCCGCAAATGTCGGTCTGTAAATATCCTTCCTCTAACGTCGCTCCTCTAATGTTGTTCCACATAAGTCGTTCTGCAAATGTTTTGCCGCTAATGGCGGTCTGCAATAGTCGTATCCGCTAATGTTATGTCAGCAAATACCTTTCTGTAAATGTACATACGCAAATGTAGGTCCGCAAAAGTCCTTATGCAAATGTTACGTCCGCAAATGACCTGCTGCAAATGTTCATCCGCAGATCTCGCCATGCTATTTTTTACTTAATACATAAAAAGAAACATTTCTAATTACTTCTTAACCAAAGGCTTAATATTTGTTTCTTTCTTTTCTTTGTCAACACAATAAGTACTGGTTTTTTTAACAGCATAGCAAACTTCCTGTTGTTTTCTCAACAAACTGCAATATAATCACCGTTGTTTTTATTTATCTTTATATATTGTTCTGCCTATGTATCAGGTTTCAATTTTTTACGTGAAAAGTGGATTTTCAAAAGCATTAAAAATAAGTGCGAAATTGACGATTTTAACGCTGAGTCGTGTTCGGCTGTTTGCCAGGACAAACCTTATTACTTTTAATACAGGAAAGCAGAACGAAGAAAGGTTAATATGATTCACATTGCATTTTTTCTTGCTCTGTATAATGGTGCACATTAATATATATAAAAATGACGTTATCACATTTTTCGGTTCTTAAGAATCAACACCATTTTCGAAAAATGACACAATTTTTCATTGAAGCGAAATTTTTACATTCAATTGTCCTAAATTTTTAATGATATCTCATCAAAAAGCCCGTAATCTGCCCTTTTTTCAAGTCATAAATTACTGTATTCGATAATAGGAATTGACGAGATCTGCCATCTTGAAGTTTCATACGCAAAAATCTTAACTTGGTTAGTTCGTAGGGGCAGCTGACCCGCGAAGAGTGATTTCTTTTTTTATTTTTTTCACCATCGTGTTCAGCGTGAAATTCTGTGCCAGGATGTGCTCTTAAGACAATCTGGCATTCTAGTGATAATTTACTAAGTTCGCCGATTTTGAGATGGCTGCAATTTTTTATTTTCTATTATTTCGACAAATCCTTTTTTTAATCTGGCAGAGGAAGGTGAAGAATTTTATTTGGTACTTTGCACGCCACATTATCAAAACAAACTTCTTTTAAAAAATGCTTTAACATTTGTCCTTGTTTCGAAATCCTTCGAAATGAAAAAAGAGAAACCGTTCAGCGCGGTAGGATATGCTGACTTTGTAAGGCTTGTTTCGATTTTTTTTACAAAGCTCTGCGCAAGCGATTAGCTAGCTCACCGAGCTTTAGTGTCAAATCTAAGTGAATAAAAGAGTGGGACAAATAGTTTGTCAATTTGAGGAGTGCCAACAAAAAGAAAATGACGAGAACATGGTATGTTTTGATTTCTCGTTCTTACATGCGTATGTGTAATTTTAGTAGATGCATGCAAAATAACTGAAAGTGGCTAAAGTACTGTCTGTTTTATCGCTAAGCCTTAGAAGACTAGTCAAGATATGTAGTAAGATTGTAGAAAAGGCATTAAAATAACCATTCAGCATGTTTATGCTGTCATTTTTCAGTATTTGTTCAAACAGTTGAGGAAAAAAATTTGCTTTGATAATGTGGCGTGCACGGTACCAAATAATTTTAATCTTCCTTTATCAGATAAAAAAAGAACTCGTCGAAATGTTAGAGAAAAAATTACAGCCATTTTAAAATCGGCGAAATTCTCGGACCACCCTGTATAAGCTTCCAAATGAGGTATTACTTGCTTAAAGCAAAGTAAAATGTGTGAAACATTCATTATTACAAAAATTAAAAAAATTAGATGGGTCAAAAAGTTTAAAACAAAAGATTTTGTATAGTGTCTCTCTAATTTCAAAAAGGTTTAATTAAGCTCTTTTTGAGTCGTAAACTATATTCTTGACTATCTATTTGAAACTTTTATTCTTTTTTTTCTACATAGCAATTAACACTCCGAGCCTCATGCGTGACTTTTGCCATTTCTGAAGCAGAATTTCATGGAGAACACGATGGCTTTTTTAGATTTTCTTTTCAAATCTAAAAAGCGGTTCAAATTGACCTTTGAAACATGTGACCCATATGCCGGGCTCTACAAACTTAGATCAGGCTATAACTTTTTCTACAGATATGATTTTAATCTGTTTCAAAAACTATAAATGCTTCTCATTAGCTCTTCTATCTTTCTGTAGATTAATAATTATCACTTAGACCAAAAATAAAATTAAATTCATCAAAGATCCCTGAAATGTGAGTTTTGAAAATCGCAGCTATTTCACAAAAATGCCTATAACTTTCATTGTATCGATTTTTTTAAGCATACTTTACGGCATCTGAAAAATCACATTCTGCGCTACAAAATGACGTGTTACGTTTATTATACGTGCCTCCCAGCCCGACTCACAATACAGTGTTGTAAGTCCGTCTGAGGAATATAAGGATTTTAAGGATTATGTTTTAGATAGCATATTCGTAAACACTGCACACCCTGTAAAGACAATAAAACATTCCGTGTTTTTTAAAGTATTAAGAATAGTTTTGCACTATTTTCTGTCCTATTTGTGTGAAAAAAATTTCAAAAGGCGCGCATTTAAATAATTTTCAAATGAGTATGATGGTATGCATGAATTTCTGAACACCAACCCATTAGTCCACTTAACATTCTCCGGGGTCTAGTGCATCAAAAGTTTATTGAACTAGGAGAAAACAATACCTTATTCGGTGCGCCACATTTCGAGGGTTCGTCCGGTGTATCATAAGTATTTAGATAAACTTTTTGGTATAATAGTTAAATATATAGTGAACACTTGGGATGAGATTCAGAATTTCTTGCAGTGGCGATTGTGAATCGTCATTAGGTGCAATGCAGTTTTACTTAACCTGAATACCTATAATGCACCGGACGAATCCTCGAAATGTGGCGCGTCGAATAAGGTATATAAGGTTTCTCCTAGTTCAATAAACTTTTGATGCACTAGACCCCGGAGAATGATAAGTAGACTAATTGGGTTGGTGTTCAGAAATTCATGCATACCATTATACTCATTTGAAAATTATTCATAAGAAAGCATAGATTACATCAGACCACAGCAACCTAGAACCAGTTTCTAATGTAGAATCTAAATCCATAAACAGATCTTTGAAAAATCACAGAAAAACAGATAATTATAGAAGTTTATCACAAAAATATATATTTCATAAAATGTAAAGTAGTTTTGAAATGCTTTTTTGGTCTCGAAATTCAGAATGTATGGAAAGAAACTGATATTCATAAAAAAGATTGTTCGCTCAGCTACAAAATAAACTATAGATTATGATTTCGTCATGAACCAACTCGAAGATATGAACAAAAATACAAAATATCACTAAAATTTTTGACCAAAAATTTAAATGCGCGCCTTTTGAAATTTTTTTCAACACAAATAGGACAGAAATAGTGCAAAACTATTCTTAATACTTTAAAAAACACGGAATGTTTATTGTCTTTACAGGGTGTGCAGTGTTTACGAATATGCTATCTAAAACATAATCCTTAAAATCCTTATATTCCTCAGACGGACTTACAACACTGTATTGTGAGTCGGGCTGGGAGGCACGTATAATAACGTAACACGTCATTTTGTAGCGCAGAATGTGATTTTTCAGATGCCGTAAAGTATGCTTTAAAAAAATCGATACAATGAAAGTTATAGGCATTTTTGTGAAATAGCTGCGATTTTCAAAACTCACATTTCAGGGATCTTTGATGAATTTAATTTTTATTTTTGGTCTAAGTGATAATTATTAATCTACAGAAAGATAGAAGAGCTAATGAGAAGCATTTATAGTTTTTGAAACAGATTAAAATCATATCTGCAGAAAAAGTTATAGTCTGATCTAAGTTTGTAGAGCCCGGCATATGGGTCACATGTTTCAAAGGTCAATTTGAACCACTTTTTAGATTTGAAAAGAAAATCTGAAAAAGCCATCGTGTTCTCCATGAAATTCTGCTTCAGAAATGGCAAAAGTCACGCATGAGGCTCGGAGTGTTAATTGCTATGTAGAAAAAAAAGAATAAAAAGTTTCAAATAGATAGTCAAGAATATAGTTTACGACTCAAAAAGAGCTTTAATTAAACCTTTTGAAATTAGAGAGACACTATACAAAATCTTTTTGTTTTAAACTTTTTGACCCATCTAATTTTTTTTAATTTTTGTAATAATGAATGTTTCACACATTTTACTTTTGCTTTAAGCAAGTAATACCTCATTTGGAAGCTTATACAGGGTGGTCCGAGAATTTCGCCGATTTTAAAATGGCTGTAATTTTTTCTCTAACATTTCGACGAGTTCTTTTTTTATCTGATAAAGGAAGATTAAAATTATTTGGTACCGTGCACAGCCACATTATCAAAGCAATTTTTTTCCTCAACTGTTTGAACAAATACTGAAAAATGACAGCATAAACATGCTGAATGGTTATTTTTAATGCCTTTTCTACAATCTTACTACATATCTTTGACTAGTCTTCTAAGGCTTAGCGATAAACAGACAGTACTTTAGCCACTTTCAGTTATTTTTGCATGCATCTACTAAAATTACACATACGCATGTAAGAACGAGAAATCAAAACATACCATGTTCTCGTCATTTTCTTTTTGTTGGCACTCCTCAAATTGACAAACTATTTGTCCCACTCTTTTATTCACTTAGATTTGACACTAAAGCTCGGTGAGCTAGCTAATCGCTTGCGCAGAGCTTTGTAAAAAAAATCGAAACAAGCCTTACAAAGTCAGCATATCCTACCGCGCTGAACGGTTTCTCTTTTTTCATTTCGAAGGATTTCGAAAACAAGGACAATGTTAAAGCATTTTTTAAAAGAAGTTTGTTTTGATAATGTGGCGTGCAAAGTACCAAATAAAATTCTTCACCTTCCTCTGCCAGATAAAAAAAAAGGATTTGTCGAAATAATAGAAAATAAAAAATTGCAGCCATCTCAAAATCGGCGAACTTAGTAAATTATCACTAGAATGCCAGATTGTCTTAAGAGCACATCCTGGCACAGAATTTCACGCTGAACACGATGGTGAAAAAAATAAAAAAAGAAATCACTCTTCGCGGGTCAGCTGCCCCTACGAACTAACCAAGTTAAGATTTTTGCGTATGAAACTTCAAGATGGCAGATCTCGTCAATTCCTATTATCGAATACAGTAATTTATGACTTGAAAAAAGGGCAGATTACGGGCTTTTTGATGAGATATCATTAAAAATTTAGGACAATTGAATGTAAAAATTTCGCTTCAATGAAAAAATTGTGTCATTTTTCGAAAATGGTGTTGATTCTTAAGAACCGAAAAAATGTGATAACGTCATTTTTTTATATATTAATGTGCACCATTATACAGAGCAAGAAAAAATGCAATGTGAATCATATTAACCTTTCTTCGTTCTGCTTTCCTGTATTAAAAAGTAATAAGGTTTGTCCTGGCAAACAGCCGAACACGACTCAGCGTTAAAATCGTCAATTTCGCACTTATTTTTAATGCCTTTGAAAATCCACTTTTCACGTAAAAATTTGAAACCTGATACATAGGCAGAACAATATATAAAGATAAATAAAAACAACGGTGATTATATTGCAGTTTGTTGAGAAAACAACAGGAAGTTTGCTATGCTGTTAAAAAAACCAGTACTTATTGTGTTGACAAAGAAAAAGAAAGAAACAAATATAAGCCTTTGGTTAAGAAAGTAATTAGAAATGTTTCTTTTTATGTATTAAGTAAAAAAATAGCATGGCGAGATCTGCGGATGAAACATTTGCAGCAGGTCATTTGCGGACGTAACATTTGCATAAGGACTTTTGCGGACCTACATTTGCGTATGTACATTTACAGAAAGGTATTTGCTGACATAACATTAGCGGATACGACTATTGCAGACCGCCATTAGCGGCAAAACATTTGCAGAACGACTTATGTCAACAACAATTGTCCTATGCTCATGCTTTACCACCTATTGTGAGGGTGGAAGATGTATAAATAAATATGTTCAATTTTTGCCGTCAAATCCCGTCCCGAAAATTGGCAGGAGTACACTTTGTCGAAAGAGCAGTACTGAGTACAGCTGTACAGCACATTTGCTCAACTGTAATTTCTTTATTTTTTTCTGCAGGATTTGCTAGCTTTTAGTGGCTTTTCTTTTTCTCTGTGCTTCTGGTCATTATCACCGAAAAAACCCCAGAAATGTAGTGAAATTCTGTAAAATCATGGTAGTAAAATTTTGTTGAAAAATGGATGTTTGGCTTTAAAGGCTAGGATGAATACTTTTTATTAGACAATCGTATGCTAAAAAGAAGTACAAAATCATCATCATTGATATGTTCACAAGCTTACCCGCATGGCGTAAGGTTGTGCATACCCTTACTATGTCTTAACAATTTTCAAACCAAAGACCCTAGAAAGTAAACAAATTGCCAAAAACTATCACTTTCGCCTTCATATGCCTCAAAAAGGCTGAAATCTAGTCAAAAATAGCTTAAAAATGCCATATATCCTCAAGGAGTAAGGAGCAAAATTTTTTGACAAATTTCAAATTTTTTTAAATCAAAAGTATTAAAGAAATACTTCTTTTATATTTTCAAGCAGAAAAAATTATTTCGGGGAGTGATTTTAGATCACATTAGAGTGGACCGGTAAACAGGAGCAGTACCATTTTCTGACAGTTTTATACATTAAAATAGATTTTATAGAACTTTTTAAACCAGAATGTGACTTTCTGTCTTGACAGACCAAAGTTAGGTAAATTCCCTAATATTATTGTATTTCACCCATTTTGACCACTGGAGCTGATATGCATTTTTTAGATAAAGTCTTGCTCAGAATCATAGCTGAGGTAAGTGAGTACGCGTGAGAGTCTCTAATCCGTCAAGCCCCCTGCGCCCGCTTCTGAAGCGCAGGGGGATTGGGTGCTTGGAGTTGAGATGCGCACACCCACATACCTTAGACAAAAATCACTCGAAAGTTATTTATTTAAATCATTCAAAACGTACGAAAATGTTTCTTAAAGCTCGTGGAAGAAATTTTACGCGATACTGAAAAACTTTTAAAATTTGACCAGAAAAACGAGTGAAGAACTTTAAATGTTTCTCAGTTTCCATGAATTTTTATTTATTTTTTTGAAAAAGTTGCATCATTTTTGCAGAGCAGATCTAACGCTAGATTTCAAATATGACTCATCCTCTGAAATGCAAACTCCGCATTCGCACGCGAAAAAAGTTCATGCAGGTTTTTTTTATATTCGACGTAAAGTCTAGACTTTTGTCTGGCCTGTACTCAAATTTTCAAAGGTAAATTTTGAAAAACTACGAAAAAACCTTAAAAACCCTATAACTACGCAACATGAAAAATTGATATTTTTTAATATTTTTTGAAAAAAACTTTTGTACTAAGCGCCGGATATTCATTTTTGAAAACTCTGCTCGTTAAGCGTATCTGATGTAGATTACCTTGTATTACTTTTGAAAATTAGCTAAGAAATTTCAAAAAAATCTAAATGAAAACGCGTGTGAAAATTTATGAGAAAGAAAACAACTACTGGTCCCGTCTTTTCTCTGTTTGACGCACATGCATTTTCGTTTGAGTAATTCGTAAATGTATATGCATATGATATTAAAAAATGGCGCTAGTGCCATGTACACCCCAAGCCAGCAGAGTCAGAATTTGCAACGCCATTTCGATGTTTGACATGGCTTTACCCTGCTTGATGTGAAAAAAGCCTCACACTCTTTTTTTCAGCTTTTCTTCAAAATGCTGCATGCTCTTCAAAGATCTTCTTTTCACGTGCGCTACCGCTGCCAACACTCTTCCCTTAGTCGCTTGTGCTGCATCGCGCACATCAGTTCTCTGATACTACCCAACCAAGCGTTGTGCAAGCCAGCAATCCCACCCTTGACTAAGCAGAAAGCCTGAAAATAAAAAAAACAGAGGAGGAAGGAGCCAAGGAAAAAAAACCGCTATTTTTGTTAGCTAGGGCCGAAATAAGCTTATTCAATTTTTATTAATATTTGTTGCGAATAAATTTTTTAGCTAATGCTGAAAATTCTCTAGCGTGCTGGCCTGCTTGCTTTTTGTCCTTCTTAAAAAATCACGCTTGAAAAAGAGCAACCCCTCCGAAAGAGCACGCCGCTGTTTCTCTTTATCACTGCATTCACGAGAAGTGTATCCTACAAACACATATTATATCAGCTTTGGTTATTACCAAAGCTAAATTTTAATTTTTTTATTCAGTCGTGTTCTGTCAGATAAAAAAATTGTTCGTTGGTAGTGCTATTATCTGCTTCTAGATTTGCTGGCAGGCACAGGTATTTAAAACTGAGCATAATTTTCTCGCCGTTCTCACCTTGTTCTTTGAAAACAGTCTTGTCACAAATACCGTATTTTCTCTAATAGACGGGTACCCCTTGATTCAAAATCGTGCTTGTGGCATTGTGTTTTTAACCCACTTTTTGAAAAGTTCTGTCAGGCAAGTTATTACTCATTTTGTAGCCAGTGAGATGAGCTACAAAATTAGGGGTAATTTGGGTAGAGCTGTCTTTAAAAAGTGGGTTGAAAGAAAGAAAACACAATGCCAAAAACACGATTTTGAATCAAGGGGGTACCCGTCTATTAGAGAAAATACGGTATCTGGATTCTGATTTTATAATATTTGTTCGAACCTAAAACTTCGACAAAGTATTTTGGTACTTATTGTGTTGACGCCACCCCGTCCCCTTTCTGAGAAAATACTTAAAAATTACGTCATAAGCTATTTTTTCGGCATGGCGAGATCTGCGGATAAACATTTGCGGGTACCTCTTTTGCGAAGTGATTTTTGCGGATACAACTTCTGCGGGCCTACATTTGCGGCAGGAATTTTGCGGAACGACATTCGCAGACCGACATTTGCAGAGCGACTTAAATGGAGGGATATTAGCGGAATGACTCTTACGCCGCAGCATTTGCGGATTCGAAATTTGCGGAAATAACATTTGCGGAACTACATTAGCGGCAGGATATTTGCGGAATCACATAAAAACCGTATTCTCTATAGAAAGTATTTAAAAATATACTATTTTCAGTAGTGCTTTTTAAGTATAACAACGAAAGACAATAATTTATTCAGGGAACAATAAGTAAGTCGATAATATTTTGGGTCTTATGTTGTTTCCGCAAATGTCCTTCCGCAAATGTCGGTCTGTAAATATCCTTCCTCTAACGTCGCTCCTCTAATGTTGTTCCACATAAGTCGTTCTGCAAATGTTTTGCCGCTAATGGCGGTCTGCAATAGTCGTATCCGCTAATGTTATGTCAGCAAATACCTTTCTGTAAATGTACATACGCAAATGTAGGTCCGCAAAAGTCCTTATGCAAATGTTACGTCCGCAAATGACCTGCTGCAAATGTTCATCCGCAGATCTCGCCATGCTATTTTTTTACTTAATACATAAAAAGAAACATTTCTAATTACTTTCTTAACCAAAGGCTTAATATTTGTTTCTTTCTTTTTCTTTGTCAACACAATAAGTACTGGTTTTTTTAACAGCATAGCAAACTTCCTGTTGTTTTCTCAACAAACTGCAATATAATCACCGTTGTTTTTATTTATCTTTATATATTGTTCTGCCTATGTATCAGGTTTCAATTTTTTACGTGAAAAGTGGATTTTCAAAGGCATTAAAAATAAGTGCGAAATTGACGATTTTAACGCTGAGTCGTGTTCGGCTGTTTGCCAGGACAAACCTTATTACTTTTAATACAGGAAAGCAGAACGAAGAAAGGTTAATATGATTCACATTGCATTTTTTCTTGCTCTGTATAATGGTGCACATTAATATATAAAAAAATGACGTTATCACATTTTTCGGTTCTTAAGAATCAACACCATTTTCGAAAAATGACACAATTTTTTCATTGAAGCGAAATTTTTACATTCAATTGTCCTAAATTTTTAATGATATCTCATCAAAAAGCCCGTAATCTGCCCTTTTTTCAAGTCATAATTACTGTATTCGATAATAGGAATTGACGAGATCTGCCATCTTGAAGTTTCATACGCAAAAATCTTAACTTGGTTAGTTCGTAGGGGCAGCTGACCCGCGAAGAGTGATTTCTTTTTTTATTTTTTTCACCATCGTGTTCAGCGTGAAATTCTGTGCCAGGATGTGCTCTTAAGACAATCTGGCATTCTAGTGATAATTTACTAAGTTCGCCGATTTTGAGATGGCTGCAATTTTTTATTTTCTATTATTTCGACAAATCCTTTTTTTTATCTGGCAGAGGAAGGTGAAGAATTTTATTTGGTACTTTGCACGCCACATTATCAAAACAAACTTCTTTTAAAAAATGCTTTAACATTTGTCCTTGTTTTCGAAATCCTTCGAAATGAAAAAAGAGAAACCGTTCAGCGCGGTAGGATATGCTGACTTTGTAAGGCTTGTTTCGATTTTTTTTACAAAGCTCTGCGCAAGCGATTAGCTAGCTCACCGAGCTTTAGTGTCAAATCTAAGTGAATAAAAGAGTGGGACAAATAGTTTGTCAATTTGAGGAGTGCCAACAAAAAGAAAATGACGAGAACATGGTATGTTTTGATTTCTCGTTCTTACATGCGTATGTGTAATTTTAGTAGATGCATGCAAAAATAACTGAAAGTGGCTAAAGTACTGTCTGTTTTATCGCTAAGCCTTAGAAGACTAGTCAAAGATATGTAGTAAGATTGTAGAAAAGGCATTAAAAATAACCATTCAGCATGTTTATGCTGTCATTTTTCAGTATTTGTTCAAACAGTTGAGGAAAAAAATTTGCTTTGATAATGTGGCGTGCACGGTACCAATAATTTTAATCTTCCTTTATCAGATAAAAAAAGAACTCGTCGAAATGTTAGAGAAAAAAATTACAGCCATTTTAAAATCGGCGAAATTCTCGGACCACCCTGTATAAGCTTCCAAATGAGGTATTACTTGCTTAAAGCAAAAGTAAAATGTGTGAAACATTCATTATTACAAAATTAAAAAAAATTAGATGGGTCAAAAAGTTTAAAACAAAAAGATTTTGTATAGTGTCTCTCTAATTTCAAAAAGGTTTAATTAAGCTCTTTTTGAGTCGTAAACTATATTCTTGACTATCTATTTGAAACTTTTTATTCTTTTTTTTCTACATAGCAATTAACACTCCGAGCCTCATGCGTGACTTTTGCCATTTCTGAAGCAGAATTTCATGGAGAACACGATGGCTTTTTCAGATTTTCTTTTCAAATCTAAAAAGTGGTTCAAATTGACCTTTGAAACATGTGACCCATATGCCGGGCTCTACAAACTTAGATCAGACTATAACTTTTTCTGCAGATATGATTTTAATCTGTTTCAAAAACTATAAATGCTTCTCATTAGCTCTTCTATCTTTCTGTAGATTAATAATTATCACTTAGACCAAAAATAAAAATTAAATTCATCAAAGATCCCTGAAATGTGAGTTTTGAAAATCGCAGCTATTTCACAAAAATGCCTATAACTTTCATTGTATCGATTTTTTTAAAGCATACTTTACGGCATCTGAAAAATCACATTCTGCGCTACAAAATGACGTGTTACGTTATTATACGTGCCTCCCAGCCCGACTCACAATACAGTGTTGTAAGTCCGTCTGAGGAATATAAGGATTTTAAGGATTATGTTTTAGATAGCATATTCGTAAACACTGCACACCCTGTAAAGACAATAAAACATTCCGTGTTTTTTAAAGTATTAAGAATAGTTTTGCACTATTTTCTGTCCTATTTGTGTGAAAAAAATTTCAAAAGGCGCGCATTTAAATTTTTGGTCAAAAATTTTAGTGATATTTGTATTTTTGTTCATATCTTCGAGTTGGTTCATGACAAATCATAATCTATAGTTTATTTTGTAGCTGAGCGAACAATCTTTTTATGAATATCAGTTTCTTTCCATACATTCTGAATTTCGAGACCAAAAAAGCATTTCAAAACTACTTTACATTTTATGAAATATATATTTTTGTGATAAACTTCTATAATTATCTGTTTTTCTGTGATTTTTTCAAAGATCTGTTTATGATTTAGATTCTACATTAGAAACTGGTTCTAAGGTTGCTGTGGTCTGATGTAATCTATGCTTTCTTATGAATAATTTCAAATGAGTATAATGGTATGCATGAATTTCTGAACACCAACCCAATTAGTCTACTTATCATTCTCCGGGTCTAGTGCATCAAAAGTTTATTGAACTAGGAGAAACCTTATATACCTTATTCGACGCGCCACATTTCGAGATTCGTCCGGTGCATTATAGGTATTCAGGTTAAGTAAAACTGCATTGCACCTAATGACGATTCACAATCGCCACTGCAAGAAATTCTGAATCTCATCCCAAGTGTTTCACTATATAATTTAACTATTATACCAAAAAGTTTATCTAAATACTTATGATACACCGGACGAACCCTCGAAATGTGGCGCACCGAATAAGGTATTGTTTTCTCCTAGTTCAATAAACTTTTGATGCACTAGACCCCGGAGAATGTTAAGTGGACTAATTGGGTTGGTGTTCAGAAATTCATGCATACCATCATACTCATTTGAAAATTATTTAAATGCGCGCCTTTTGAAATTTTTTCACACAAATAGGACAGAAAATAGTGCAAAACTATTCTTAATACTTTAAAAAACACGGAATGTTTTATTGTCTTTACAGGGTGTGCAGTGTTTACGAATATGCTATCTAAAACATAATCCTTAAAATCCTTATATTCCTCAGACGGACTTACAACACTGTATTGTGAGTCGGGCTGGGAGGCACGTATAATAACGTAACACGTCATTTTGTAGCGCAGAATGTGATTTTTCAGATGCCGTAAAGTATGCTTTAAAAAAATCGATACAATGAAAGTTATAGGCATTTTTGTGAAATAGCTGCGATTTTCAAAACTCACATTTCAGGGATCTTTGATGAATTTAATTTTTATTTTTGGTCTAAGTGATAATTATTAATCTACAGAAAGATAGAAGAGCTAATGAGAAGCATTTATAGTTTTTGAAACAGATTAAAATCATATCTGTAGAAAAAGTTATAGCCTGATCTAAGTTTGTAGAGCCCGGCATATGGGTCACATGTTTCAAAGGTCAATTTGAACCGCTTTTTAGATTTGAAAAGAAAATCTAAAAAAGCCATCGTGTTCTCCATGAAATTCTGCTTCAGAAATGGCAAAAGTCACGCATGAGGCTCGGAGTGTTAATAAATTAATCGTTTTCAGGTAAACGATGAAACTTTTCATTCTAATCACGATCTTCTATTTAATTAAAACTATGGATGCCCAAACTGGTAATAAATGAATTTCAAAATATATTTAAACTCAAATATTAATTTAGGCAACCAAAACTAGAAACATTTTGTACACAGTTGGATTTTAATAAAGCATTGAGCAGTTTAGAAAAAGAAGGAAATAATGTTAATAAAAAATGCCAAAATTACCCAGCCATATCCAAAACAATTTACAATTGCGGGAAGATTTAATCAAACTACTAACCTTCCGCTCAGAAATTGTTAATTTTATCGTAGCTTATGAAAAAATATTTGCACTATCAAATAATGACCAAAGTATTGGTTTTAGCAAAACCATTGACCAGAAAATTATATCAATGCTAGAAACAAACAAACATTTTATAAGTAAAATTTCCAGCTCGCAAGATTCCACAGAGTTTTTATTGGATGTTCATTACAGAAGTTTAAAAGACCAAATTTCACAGGCTTCAGAAAAGCTGGATAAAAATGATGTAACAAAAAAGTTGAATGATTGCGTCAAAGAGCTGAAAAGTTTTGATCGCATTGGTCAGGATGCAGAAGTTAGGAGAAAATATATTGAAATGTTTGCAAAAACTGTGGAAGAAAAGCAGGATGCATTACAGGAGACGATAAAAAATGCTGAAAATTTGGACTTGAGAAATTACTCTTTTAAAGTGGACATTAGTGAAATAAACAAGTTTTTAAAATCCCAAGTAGATTTATTTGAAAAAATACACAAGGAATCAGAAGAGACAAAAAATAACTACATTATAAAAAATATAGAGAAAGTGATAAATCAAATAAAAATTTTATTAAAAAGTGAAAAAGGTGCTAGTAGCTTAACGATGCAAGAAGAAGAAGAATGTATAAATCCACAATTTTTCATCTTACAAAACGTACAGAATATATCTAGTTTGATGCAACAAGCTAAGAAAGGTGCTAACATCTTAAAAGAAGCGATAATTGAAATTTTTATTTTATCAAAAAACATACAAAAAATAACTGCCTCAACACAAAAAGTTGAAGAAAGTGCTAGTAGCTCAACGATACAAAAAAAGTGATGAACGAAATTTTTAGCTTGTCCCGAAATATAACTAGTTTGATACAACAAACTCAGACAAGTGCTAGCACATCAACGATACAAACTTAAAATTTAAAACAATAACTCGCACAATTGTAAAATGTAAGCAATTTTGTTTTTGTTTAAAAGACATTTAGGCGCTAGTAGCGAATACCCTCCCCTCCCCCCCCCTCCCAAGAATCCGACTTTTTAAAATTGCTGTAAAATTGCGTATTCGCTACCAGGGTCGACTTTTTCGAATAAGACTTCAACTGAAAAATTCGAAAAAATCGAGACAACGAAACTTTATATAAAGTAATTCACTTTACAGAAAATGTCTTTTTACAATCTTTTTTCTCTTCCTCTTTTTGAATGTAACAAAATAAATTCTTTTACTCACTTTTTTCGCAGTGAATACCAACTTTATAATTACCGTATTTTCTCTATTAGACCCCCATGGGGATTATTTTTCAACCCCTAAAAAATCAGAAAAGTTTGAGGTCGATTTAGAGATATTCGGGTGCTCAATCAAAATCTGAGAAGTGGAATAATGAGTATCAAGAAAAGGCAAAAACAGATTTGCAAAATATTTGCTCTAGGCTGAGATATGAGGTCCATATGGTGGGGGATTATTAGAAATTGGGGGATTAATAGAGAAAATACGGTATTCTGTTTATTTTAATAGAGACACATTTTTGAGTCAAAATAGTTTTATACAATTGTCATTTGGATCCAATATTTTCAGACGATTATTAGTAGTTTTGTAGTTCCTAAAAATTATATTAGGTTAAGCAATAAATATTGTCGCATTATTAAAACTAATTTTTCATGCAAGATTCGACAATATTTCGTACGATTATTTAAAGCAGGTTAATACATAATTTTGTAGCTCAGCATCTTCTCTTCAAAACCGTATATGAACTTTTTGATTTAAATTTTTGATTTTTTTTTAACTTTTTGATGAACTTTTTGAAAAACTCAGGACGGGATATTGACGGTAAAAAAAAAGACGGTCGGCAGACCAAACGGCGGAAAAAAATTGTGATAGCACAACAAGTAGAATATTGCAATAACAATTTGGAAAACATCCATCTTCAAATATGAACTTTTTCCATCAAAAGATTTTTTCCCCTCAAGCTTTTAAGTGGCAACAGAAACAGCTATGATAGTATTATTTGAGAAAGAAAGTCCTATCATAAAACCTGCTGTCGACATACTTCTCATTCCGGTAGCATCTGATGCTTTCCTAAGCATATTTTCTATAACGACTAAGGAAGCGGAGG
Organism: Ditylenchus dipsaci; assembly: GCA_004194705.1. Lineage (NCBI taxonomy): Eukaryota > Metazoa > Nematoda > Chromadorea > Rhabditida > Anguinidae > Ditylenchus > Ditylenchus dipsaci. The sequence continues at coordinate 247,478 of SADC01000031.1, forward strand.
GCGGAAGAGTTGGCATTGGGGAACGCCTTCTAAAATAGCGCATTTTGCTTAGTTACAACTCAAAATATGTCACTTAAACAATCGTTTTTATACTAAAATTGAAACGTCAACAATGAATGTGAACAATGAACCATTGATTACTAATTGAAAGTGGATCTGCTTTGCAACAAGGACAGTGGGCAAAAAAATTAACTCTAGACAGCCGGTAGACGGCCGCTGGAAAATTGTCTTTGGATGGCCGCTAGATTGCCGGGATAAATTTCACAGGACGGCAAAATATCAGACGAGCCCTCAAAAATCCTCACACAGGAAGTTGCAGTGACTTTCAAAATTTTGTCGTTGCGGCACGTAGTGCCAACACAAATAGAAGCAAAACTAGTACTCTGCTTTAGTAAATACGGTTTTTAAACGATAAAAAATGTTTATATTATTTATTCAAATAAAAAACTATTTCGTAACATTATATAGTTTACAACAAAATCTAACAAATTATCAAACGCAGACTAGAAAAATTATCTCATTTCATCAAGAAACCCAGACCTTGCAGTGTTGTCCAGGCGAATACAATGATCCATTTGGACAGTTAAAGGCATCTTGGAAGGCGGGGAAATTTCGTAATGTGCCTAGAGTTCTATAGTATGGAGGGCTGTGTACATCAACTAGTATAGACACCCATTCGTCCATATTGTTGGTGTAAGAGCACATGAGTTTGGCAAACGACAGGAAAAAGAGCTGATCGTGAGTGTATTGGCCTACTAAATCACCAGGCAATGCCTTATCTGGACCGTTTACATCTAGGAAATGGCGGTAGGCACGGTAAGCAGCGTGTATTCCTGCAAAATATGTTGATATCTCCAATTTTTTTCATTAAATATCAAGTCGTACCGCCATTGTCAGCAATATTTTCACCCAGAGTATTGGCTCCATCCAAGCAGTTGGGCTGAAATTCCTCAGCGTCTAATGGACAAAATCCGTTGTACTCATCAACCACACACTGAGCCATTTGGTTGAAAGATCGGGTTGAAGTTTCATCCATCCAGTGGTTGAGGGTTCCATTTGCATCCCATTGAATGCCCATGTCATCTACAAACATCATACAAATCAGTTAGTCTTGAGGTTAAAGTAAAGCTGGGTGATAGTGAATTTACCGGTTATTCGTCGGCACTTTTTAATTTACTCAAAATCAGTAAATTAGGATTTGCTGTCGATTTCTTATGTAATATACGAGAAATTCCACAGTTATCAACGTATGGAAAACTGACTGGTGATGATAACAGTAGATTAATAACTGTGGAATTTCTAGTATATTACATGAGAAATTCGACAGTTATCGAAAATCCTAGTTAACCGCTTTTCGGCAGCTTACGTCTAATTTATCGGTCAATTTACCGATTTTAAAGTTTCTGATAAATTTAACAACAGTACTATCAACTTTGTTTGTTATATGACCTACCGAAACCGTGGGTGAGTTCATGCCCGAGAATAGTGCCCAAACCACCAATATTAACGGCAGCAGGCCATTCAGGGTCAAAGAAAGGCTGTTGAAGGATAGCCAGTGGAAGGGTGATGGAATTTAGCTGGGGTTGATACCAAGCATTAGCAAATGTTACAACTCCATTAAAATCGTCTCGTTTTATGCCATCTTTTCTGCCAAGAACCGCGTAGGACTGGTAGTGGGAAAATCTAAAATAGTAAAAATGATCGTGAAGTTTGTGTTTATGCATTTCGGTTTCGAAAAACAAAAAAGCACTCAATTTTTTATAAAACTATAAATAATTTCGCTTAAGTTATCATTTAATTATTTTAATCAAGACTAACTATTTGCGAAACGAAACTTAAAAAATCCTTACTTATTCAATTCATGCAACATCTTGTGGTAACTGTCTGTCAGGCTAAAGTTGAGCACGCTATAGTGGTCGATGATCTTCTGGTTGTCAGTCAACATGTCAGGGTAGCCGATATTAACCACCATGCCATCCATTTTACTGTAAGCATGATGTTTAGTCTCCACACTCATCCAGGGTAATTGGTCGATCATGGAGCGGAAGCCGAGCAGCACTAAAAAGTAAAAAAAAATTGAAATTTGTACTTTTTTATAAAGCACCAATTTATCTATTTGTTACCCCCATTCAGCATTTTTTTGGCAGATTCTCTGAGGCGCTGCCTATCATCGTTAACATCTGGCAGAATATGGTCAATGTACAGCCTACCACTGGCTACATCCATGTTGTCTCTAAAATAAATTAAACATGAATCCACAAAATAGTTCCTGTATTGTATATTACAGTGTCGAATAAGCACAGTCAACCTCTGTCCAACCCACATTAACTTTACTTTTTGGTGAAACCTTGTCATCGTAGTGATTGCTGTTTAATCTCTTGTTGTTGAAAGAATGTATTGGTGATGAAGGTGTCTGTGTGCGTGGTGATTGCTTAGAAGTGTGCGTTTGGCGAACATAACTTGAAAATAATCAAATTTAAATATTATATTGTCATAAATAAGGTAAATGGTGAGTGATAAATGGATGAAAACAGTCCATCTGAGACAAAATCTGATTCGAGGAAGCCGGTAGAGACAATTAAACACCTAACTTTTGTATGTTTTAACCAAAAATCGACAATTTTTGAGAAAAAGTTTCTGGGAAATGCCGTTATGGTGAGAATATCTTTGTGAATCTACACGGTGGAGCATTTTAAACTGGCGAGCTTGTTTTGGCCATAGCTTTTTAAATACGTTCCATTACGACAAGATCTTTTTTATTTTTTGATAAAAAATCGAATAGCACCAAACATGCAAAAAAATCGGTTCTTACGGGTTATCCGCACCACCTTTTCTTTTTATTTACAATTCAGTAATCTTTTTGCCTTTTGAAAAAACAGGTGGTGCGGATAACCCGTAAGAACCAAAAAATCTTTTTTCAAACACACTCCAAATTTGACAGGACAAAAATAACAAGGATTCCACACATTTAACTTCTTGATTTTGTAAAAATTTTGGCACACCCACAACTGCTCAAAAATTAACTGAGAAAAAAGACAACTGCTCAAAAAGTCATCCAAGAATAAATTCAAATGAGAAATAATTGGTCTTGCCACGATTTGTTTCGAAAATAATTGTTCTTTGACAGAACTATTTCACTAAAAACTTTCTTGTGAATAATGGGTTGTATAGTTTTGTTTTCTTATTCTTTTACGTTACTTTCATACGTTCACCGAGTGTAGTATTCTGCCCTTGTAGTCCTGGTCAGGTGGATTCCACCTGGATAGCTAGAAAAAAAATATTTAGTCAAATCAAAAAACGAATCATGCTATCATACGTAAAATCATGTCCGGAATCCGGTTTGTTACGACCGAAATCCCGATTTTACAGAACCTAACCCGAAAACCCGAGGTATGTACTACTCGGGTAGGTGGTTATTGGGCGGTACCGAATTGATCCACACCGAATCTTTCCACACACGAACTGATCCACAATTTTCAGACTCACACATTTAAAAAAAAGGATGAAATTTAAATTGTTAGTCTAAACCAACCAAACCAAGTGGTCGTCCACTTGGAGCAATTTTTTTTGCTTTTTCAGGTTCCAAAACCTGTTTTCTGGACTATTTCGGGCATGCTGAAGATAGTTCGATAGTGGTAAAACGCTGTTTTCTCGAGTATTTTTTGAGTTTTGGTAAAATCTAGGGCCGGAGTACCTCAAACTACCCCTGCCCCAAATCGTGTTTTATCAACTCCTAAGCATGTTTTACACGCTAAAAACAATAGAAAACGTGTTTTTAGGGCGCGGAAGGACATTTGTGGCACTTTCCGAAAAAGTCGAAAAATCGACATTTTACCTTGGTCCCGCCTATGGTTTTTGTTATTCGTTTCTGTCATTTGAAAGCGTTTATTCATTACAAAGGTATTCTTTTACCTGCATGCCTTCGGCAGGCACCCTAATTCAATAAGAAGCCCCTTCGGGAGTACATTGTCCGGGCCAAGGGCTGACCCTTTATATACATGTGATTTAGGGCCGATCTGAAATATTCAAAAAATTTGGTCTAAAAAACCATAGGGGGACCAAGGTAAAATGTCGATTTTTCGACTTTTTCGGAAAGTGCCATAAATGTCCTTCCGCGCCCTAAAAACACGTTTTATATTGTTTTCAGCGTGTAAAACATGCTTAGGAGTTGATAAAACACGATTTGGGGCGGGGTAGTTTGAGGTAGTTTAGCCAAATCTAGTTTTGGTGAAACCAATTATATCCCAATACTCAAAAAATACCCGAGAGATCGGCATTTTGCCACTATCAAACCATCTCCAGCATGCCCGAGTCCTTGGTCAAAATTTTTTTTCAAAAAATTGTCGGCCGCGCCCTAAAAAACATGTTTTCTACACGTTAAAAGTGCTAAAACATCGAAAAAGATGTTTTTAGGTGCTTTTGTGAAAGCACCGAATAAGGGAGTCCGGCGAAAAATTTTGCTCCAAGTGGAGATCACTTATCCACTTGGCTGGCTTAGAAATTAAATGTTAGTCTAAATTGAAACCAAACCATTTTTTTCACAACCCAAATTCTTTGGACATTCGGGTTTCTTAAGACAAAAACCACCATTTTTCCCACCCGGAGTCTGAAACCTAGAGTAGATACCTCTCGGGTAGGTGTATATCCCCCTGCAAGAATTGAAAAATCAAAACTTTGTCGGATTACTAAACAAACCAATTTGTTATTAAAGTGAATAGGGCAGAATCAACCGACCATGAACAACATTAGTTTAGAACAATGGTTCCATTGCTATCTTGTTTGTACAGTGGAGTGTAATTAGAAATGAGAAGCTAGGAAGTTCGAATAAAATTTCTGAATCAATTGTCTACAACTTCATTTATCCCACAAACAATTATTTGTAAGAACATTTAAATATCAAGAAGTTATTGCGAAATAAATTGTGCCAAGACAAATTATTTCTTATTTGAATTTTTTTTTGAGCAGTTGTCTTTTTTCTCAATTAATTTTTGAGCAGTTGTGGGTGTACCAACATTCTAATTGAGTATTTAGCGCAAAACAATTCTGTAAAATCGGTTTAGCATCTCTTGAACTGCGCTACAACATAATGATAAAATGTTGTCTCGGCTTGAATACTCAACAAAAAAATTCCGAAAATTCAAGGTATTCTCTAAACAGCAGATTAGTTCAAATGCATATTTTTCAAATCATGCTCTAAACAAAACAACATTAAATCCTACCTCATAACTTTTCTCTGCATAACCTCCTCTTTTTTACTAGGCGGCACAATAATGTCACCATATTTCCAAATGACCACAAAATATAAGTAGTTAACCAGCTGTTTGGGTGTAAACCCATAGTCATTATCCTGCTTCAACACTTTCTGGAGTCTAAGCAAAGCATCTGGCTCCATTAAAGAGAATCCAAAGCCTGTGCCATCCATTTTGTTGACAATGTTCTGCACTTGCACTGGAGCATAGTATACTAGTTCTGCAAAATACTTTTTCCAATCCACTACACTAAAATCTTGCTGAGCCTCTTCGATGCTGAAGAAATTGTAGTTGCGGTCAAAGTCTCCCCTTCGAATGGATTCGTTAGTGTTAAGTTGGGTTGCAATGATGTAGTCCATATCTAGGATTTGTCGACTAGCGTTGTGAAGTTGTTCCCATGTTGTTTCATGTCCAAGTATTTCAGCTGTCCACTCTAAAATTAAAATATAAAAAACCGGGCACTTATGCACTTGAAAGGGGAGGCGCATTCTATATGGATTTTAAAATAGGGGGGGGGGCAGAGGGCTTGGAGTTAAAATTCTCGTACTAACTTACCTCAGATATGATTCCGAGCAAGACTCTCGATCAAAAATGTATTTAGACGCTTTTTTGGCTAGCTCCAGTGACCGAAAAGCAGTAGAATACCGTAATATGAGGTGGTTTGCCTTTTCGCCAATTCAATTAACTTTTTATGTAGGAAAGTGTAAGAAAGTCCTTTTTTAAATCGTGTTTAATACGCGTGCAATAAAATGTGAAATAAAATTTTAAAAAGACAAGATTATTCAAAATGTAAAGTTGAATCATAGCTATATTTTGATATTTTTAGAAAATTAACTAACCTAGTAAATTATGTATATACTCCAGTATATCGTCTTGGAAAGAGTTCCAAAGTCTAGGATGGTAAACTAGAGGGTCCATGAGAGTAGTAGCTTGGTCAATGAACATTATGTAAGGCTGCTCTGTAGAATCTGGCTCTTTCCAATGCGTGTCTACGTAGTCGCTCAGTAGGGAATTTGCAAACAAACGACCAGAAATATAGCCTTAAAAAAATTTCAGCATATCATTTTTGGCTTTTTGTAATTTTACCGATGGCTCTAGACAGTTCAGAAGCATTTGGCCATGTTGGCTGGTAGGTTTGGTTGTAGACCGGGAAGAAAAAGCCAAATTCGTCTGAAAGTTGTTGCAGGAGCTTGCTGATTAAGTGCTCTGATTGGTCGATTTGCAGCCTAAGATTATTTGTTTGAAACAATTTCGAATATTAAAAAAAAATAATAAATGGAATAACTTCCATAATAATAAATAAACAAAAAATTGTATTATAAAAAAGGATATTCATAGAATTTTTAAAAAAAAGTTGTTTTTTTTTCATTATTTCACCTGCTCTTGCTGTAGTCCACACATTGCCGGAAAAATGCTTTGGCTTGTTCAAGAGGGTAAATCTGCAACAAAACCTTGTCACTTTTTGCAATGTAGTTTTAGTTCGACAAGCAGACACTCTTGCTGAGCACCTAAGGGACTAACACCACTTAGCGAGTTTTCACTAAAAACCGCCTTTTAGGCTCAATATGAACATCACTCATATTTTTGCATTGCCGTGTTTTGGTTGCAGTGACGAATCCCCCCCCCCACGGGGACTGATCAGGTGGAGGAGATAACCTCATATTCGTGTTTCTCGACCCCGATTTCATGAGAAAGCCGCGCGTTTTTTTGGTTCTGAGAAAAAAAATTTTTTCGAACCACAGGGGGGGTATCATGGTTTTTTAGTCAAAATTTGAAAAATTTAAATTGGCGCCTTTTGAATTTTAAAGGGAATAAGGCTGTATTGGGAGGGGAAGGGAATAAAAAGGGGCCACTTTTAGGGCAGAACGTCAGAAATTCAAATGTTTGTATTCCTCGATTGCCTTACCATGTTTTTCAACTGGGCCATGGCAAAAAGAGACTCTATATGCATTTTATGGTCAAGAGTACTTCTCGGAATCATGTCTAAGGTAAGTGTGTGCGCGCATCTCTAACTCTCAAGCCCCCTGCGCCCCCTTCGGGGGCGCAGGAGGCTTGGGGGCTCGGAGTTGAGATGCGCACACCCACATACCTTAGACACAAATCACTCGAAAGTGACTCTGGATGCATGAAAAAGCATGCATACCAGAGTTTATTTATGCGGTAGGCCCCAGTATTCAAAACTATGTTCAACATCTTCTTGTTAGTGGGCCCTGTGTGATTAGTGGCCCCTTTTATTCCCTTCCCCTCCCTATACAGCCCTTATTCCCTTTAAAATTGAAAAGGCGCCAATTTAAATTTTTCAAATTTTGACTAAAAAACCATGATACCCCCCCTGTGGTTCGAAAAAAAAAATTTTTCTCAGAACCAAAAAAACGCGCGGCTTTCTCATGAAATCGGGGTCGAGAAACACGAATATGAGGTTATCTCCTCCACCTGATCAGTCCCCGTGGGGGGGGGGATTCTGAACTCAAGCCGTGTTTTTTTGCCTTGTGGGCTCTTACGGGGAGGGGTGCGAGCTGAAAAAAATATGCTGACCGCTTCATTGTCATCTTTAATTTCGTCTCTAGCTAGTGCCACAAGCGCGTCTATATCCACTTGCCCGAACTCTGAGCTCAGGTCTTTGTTGCAGGTGTAGCCATAGAAATTGTTGCAAGGGTCTTGAGTGTTGTCAACCTTAACAAATAACACAAATCATCTATATCAAGCTGTGATAAACTTACAGATTGTTCAATTAAGTTTGATGCATTCATGTATTTGGCCGAATTCGACTTTTCTCTAATCGGAATATTAAGTGGAGGAATAGTAGTGGTTGTGGGTGGAATTCCAGTTACTGAAAAGGTATAAGGTTGTGTCATAAATACTGTCGGTTTTTTCAAAATAAATGTTCGTGGCATCGTGTTTTTTCAATAATGTTTTGACAAGTTTTTATAAGCTGACCTCTAATTTTTTAGCCAAAATTCTGAACTACAAAAAAATGTCAACTTATAAAAAATTGTCGAAAAATTTGTAGGAAAAACACAATTCCACGATTCAAAAAAAACATGTGTAAAAAATTGGTTTGGTAATACAGTAAAACCTTCATTTGGAAGCCAGAAAAAATGTTAGTAAAATTGAGAATTGACTGTAAAAAAATCTGATTTAATAATTTTAATAATCTCATTTAATAATTTTACAACCAAGCATCATTTTTAGCAGTTTTTCAGAAATTCATGTTACCGTATTCTCTCTAATAGAGCGGCATGCCGCTCTATTTTTCAACCCCCTTGGGGAGTGCCGCTCTATTAGAGAGTGCCGTTCAAATAGAGAGTGCCGCTCTATTAGAGAGAATACGGGATGTTTTTTTTGACTCGAAAACGCAGAAAAACAGCTTAGCTCAAAACTTTACCGGTTTTGACATCAGTGATCCAGACATCGCACTTCTTCTGGGAATACAATGACTTGGCTGGGCAATTGAAAGCATTCTTGAAGGCTGGATAGTTCTGCAAAGTACCCAGCACTCTGTATTTGCTGGGACTGTGTGGATCTAGCAAGATACTCATCAAATTTCCTTCTCCGCCTGAAGCACTGCACCAAGTCTGCGCAAAACTAAACAAATTTTAATTTTCCATAAAAAGCTGTAATGAAAATTTTTTCTGATAACCTCAAAAAGAAAAGCTGATTCCCAGAAAATTGACTCATCAACTGGCCAGGTAGTGCCTTGTCTTGCCCATTTAACCCCAAAGAGTTCTGGTAGGCACGGAAAGCAGCTCGAATACCTAAATTTTTTAAATAACTACAGGGTGGGTTTTGTTTCCTGGTTTTGAAACGGTCATAACTTTTCGAGCTTCTATTTTAAGATGTTGATAGGCATTTTTTTATCACTTTAACTGATCAAAATTTTGATTGGAAGTTTAAGGCCACAGCAAAATTAAAACACCATGTTGTAGATTAGTTCAAGAGCTACAAAACCCACTTCACAGGGTAACATTTCAAAATCTGAGCTATAAGATATGGCTTTTGGAAGAAATGAATTTCTGACCGTTTGAAAAGTTATCCTGTGAAGTGGGTTTTGTAGCTCTTGAACTGCGCTACGACACAATACTTTGCTGTAGCATCAAATTTCCAATTGAAATGTATATTAGTTCATGCGATAAAAATGCCTGTCAACATCTTAAAATGACCTCACATGTGATTGTAGCCAAATAATGGCTTTTTCAAAATCTTCCAATAAAACTTTATATACTACTCGAAGAAGGATGAATAGAGCTACAAAACCTGTGTATTGAAATTTTTCTTATACGAATCATTTAACGTTCAATAACGAGCTCAAAGTTTGTCCGCGAACTTTTCTCGCACCCGGTAGTTGCAAATATTCAATCGCAAAAATTTAACAACAGTCAGTTCCAAACCCACAGAAGAAACCAATTGAAAATTGTTTTTTTCAATTATATACCGAAATAGCAGTGATCTGAATCCATCTGAAAAAACACATTATGAAAAAACAGCCAAGAGTAAAAGTTATCACGGTTTGAAAGTGTTAGGAAAATTTGATGCACGCTGTACGGGAATCCAGTAATGGAATCCAGCTCCTAGTTAGCAATTTCATAATATAACTTTTAAGAATCTTTACCTCCATTGTCAGCTATATTTTCGCCTTGAGTGTTGACTCCATCCAGACAAAAAGGTCCTCCGTTGGGACAAAAGCCAGTGTATTGGTCAACCACACACTGAGCCATGTTGTTAAAGGCAGAGGTAGACGGGGAATCCATCCAGTTGTGCATTTTTCCCACCCCATCAAATTGCACACCTTGGTCATCTAAAACTTTTTCGTCGATTCATATTCATAATGGAGTATTTGCTAACCAAATCCATGGGTAAGCTCATGTCCTACAATGGCTCCAAAAGCATAATTGGCAGCACTTGGTAGGTCGATAGAGAAGAATGGAGGTGTTAGAATAGCTGCTGGGAAGGTGATCGAACTTAAAGCAAAATTTTTATTCAACATTGAGATAACAAACCAGTAAAATGATACCCTAATTGTGGTTGGAACCACGCATTCACCTTAAAAACATTTATAGATTGAGAATTAAATTTGTTTTTAATTTTCTTTTCATTTGTAAGAAATAAAGCGCCTCCAAACAAACTTTTTTCTGAACTTTAAGCTTATGAAAAATTTTGTTAGTTTTTTCTGTGCCATGTTTTTTTCTGCCTCAGCAAAAACACCCACTCATCCTGAGTCACATTCTGCCCAATATTAACTGTAAGATTTCTCGTATATAATACTAGAAATTCTACAGCTATTAACGTACTGTTACGAACAGGGCAAAATCTTATTCATAATGAGTGAATATCCTACTTGAGTCAGAAATAAATAAAAAAGTTTATTAAAGAGCCATTGCCACCTGTTTTGAATTGAACCCCGCCAATTCAATTTTTTTTGCCTAATCATTGAACTTCTCTACGGATTTTTCCATTTGGTTTCTAACAAAACAAGGCCTAGAATTTAATTTTAGGTATAGTTGTGTTAGAAAACAAGTTAAAAAACCCGTATAGAAGTTCAATGATTAAGAAAGTTTTTTGAATTGGCGGGGGACAACCGTTGTCGGAGACGGCAATTGCCCTTTAAGAAGCGCCTTCTATTAAAAAATTTGGCAATAATATTTCTACTTTTTCATCAAAAAACTGACCACAGCAGGACCCATGCCCCAGTCAGTTCTATCCGTGCCCTTTCTCTCGCCCAATTTAGTCAAAGATTTCATAGTATAGAAGCGCATCAATTCATGGAACATTTCATCGCTATTCTGACTACTGCTCAAGTTTAGTCCCGCGTAGTAGGCATCCAATTTATCGTCGTCGACTATGAAGTCAGGATAAGCAATGTTTCGGACCATGTTGTTCAGCTTATTATAGGCTCCCACTCTCGTTGACTCAGTCATCCAGTCCAATTGACCCAGCATTCCTTGGAAAGCCGAGATCACCTGGTCAATCATTTTACCTACAGCTTGTTTGATAGCTTTTTTATGCTTTTTGGTTGGATAAATCTGGTCCACAAATGCTCGCCCAGCAGCAAATGGAACCATTATTCGGGTGTTGTGGGCGCAGAAAAAGTAGTTGTCGAATGTAATGGATGTGGCTAGCCCATTTTGATCCCTTTGGATTTGAGTGTGCAGTGGAAAGTATTTGAACACAAAGTCTTCTTGCATAGAGGCCTTTCCTAAAAGAGGCTTGAAACGGCTCTTGAGTGGTGATATTTCATGTAGTTGGTCTAGTGCGTTGAAAAGATCGGGAGAGCGCAGTGTTTCTAAGGGCGAGAAGTATCTGAAAATTTATTAGATAAGTGATTAGAGCTTTAAAATTAACTTCAGATGATATAAACAGCGTACTCTCGATTTAGACTACACTAAATACAGGCGTACACTAAATCGAGAGTTGAAAGTGCCATGAAACCAAAATTGAATGTTGAATTAGAAACATGAATATGATAATTTCTAAATTTAAAAAAATGCCCTATGAACGGAGGAGGAAAAAAATGCCTAGAAAAAGGGTCAATAGCTTTCTATTGCATTTTGATTTTTTAGTCCATTTTTTTTCGAAAAATGATGTTGATGTTCGGAACTTGTGCACTAAGTTGGCACTTTTACTGTTGACTGTGAATAGTGTTTAAACGTCTTCTGAGGAATTCTTATATGCTAAAGCCGATTTCAAAAAAGTTGTCGGGATAATTACCAAAATATGACTATTTGCTTTGTTGGTCCGAAGTAAAGACTGGGAAAAGTGAACTATAATAGGTCTCTCTAATTTTTTTTCATAATGGCTAATCGATGATAAGTCATTATTATAAAACGTTCAGCAGATTTATTCGACTTAAAAAAGGTAGTTTGAAATGTGTTACCTAGCGATTCTGTCCAACACTCTGAAGTAGAGATAGTTCAACAAATGCTCCGGCTTAAATCCAAATGCATTCTGATCGTTAAGTGCCTTGTCTAGCTTGAACAGCTGCTCCGGTTCCACAACCACAAACTTGGACTTCTCGAACAAATATCTCTGGACCACTTCCTTGGGAGCCATTTGCAGCAAGGAGTATGCATACTCAGACATGGAAATGGAGAATAACTTATCCTTGTCCCATGAAAACAGGCCATCCAAATCGAATGGGTTGTACGAACGAGAAAAGTTTCTTCGTTGATTTTCTGGGGTGGAAAAGTTGATAGCCAGAGTGTGTTCAAAGTAAAGGATTTGTTCGGCTGCCTAAAAATTGTCTTATTGTGGCATATATAAGTTTTTAGTAAATGAAGAAAGTCAGTTCTTTTTTGCTCTTCGATTTTAGTTATTTTATTTTGATATGTTTAACGGGCTAAATTACACTTTACCAGGTATGCCCAAAATTAGGGTAAAAGAGGCTTGCCAGATCATTTTTTCGAAAATAAGGACAATTTCAAAAAAAAAGATTTTGGACCCAAAAATAAGGACATTTTCCAAAACAACCCAACATTATGTTCAAAAATTTTATTTCACATCTAATCATAATGGCTCGTTCACGGACTTAGACTTAGACTGAGACTTGAACTGGGACTAAGGGGTGTTCATGTAGCCAAAATAGTCTCAGTCTAAGTTTAAGGAGTTCACGGACTGAGACTTAGACTAAAAAATCAGTAAGAAAGACTTTGTTTTACATGTTCACAGTGCAATGTCTACAATATTCACAATTTTCATTAATTCTTTGTTCAAATAATTTTTTCCTGAAAATCTTCGTTAACAACTACATTAAAAGCTTCGACAAGCTTTGTTCCTATGTCTTCTGCATTGGCTACTTCTTCGGGGGCACCGGTGCTTATTCCACGCCAATTATAAAAATCTGGCATGGCTCTGTCTAAGTTTATTTCCTCTCCATCTATTCAATAAGGACATTGTGGAGGACAGAAATGGCTTAAACTACGTTGTCCGCCATCTCATGTGAGCATTCGATCGACTTCAACAAAATCCTCCACTTTATTGCAATAATTCCAGAGCAGTTTTCTATACCGCTGCGTGCTCAGCTTAGATGGCTGGTCGAGAAAGAAAGCATCCAGTAGCCCTTTAAACCAGTTTAAAGGAAAAAAATTGATCCTATTTTTCATATTTTCACATGAAGAAAATCAGTCTTAGTCTCAGTCTAAGTCTCGCTCCGTGAACACCTTAGACTGAGACTTAGACTGAGACTAAGACTTAGACTGAGACTAAGAGGAGTTTATGTAGCCAAAATAGTCTCAGTCTAAGTCTAGGTCTCAGTCCGTGAACGAGCCTTAACAATTTCAACAAATAAAATAGACTATATGATAATATGATGGAGTTAATATTTCAAAAACATTCAAAAATTTTGGAGTCAAGTTGCAATATTCAATTTTTGCTGTCCATTATTTATAATGAAGATATTTTGTATTTGTTAAAAATAAATTCTAAGGCTTTTGTTGACTTTCTCTCAAATCTAAGGGTTTGAAAAAACTTTTCACAGAAATAAAAAATACTACTAGTCAGATTCTGAAGCCCTTTTAACGGTGAGGGGGAGTTAGCCAAAAGTTTTTTGGCCGAACTTTTGTTTGAACCAATACTTTATTTCAGCCAAAAAAATTTCAACCAGCCTTGGCGTTCCGCCAGTCGGACTTTGGCCGATCCTCAGCCAATCCAGTTTTGGCCAATCCTTTACTTCTGCCAATCGGGTTTAGGCCAATCTTTTAGTTCTGCCAGTCGAGTCTTGGCCAATATATTACTTGAGCCAGTGGAGTTTTGGCCAATTTACTAGTTAAGCCAATCGAGTTTGTTTTTGTTTCTTAGACTAAATTAGGCTTTTACCTACCCATATCCCAACATCTAGCGTAACTACCCCTCGGATAGATGGATCTCCACTTGGCTGCTCGGAAAAATAAAAATTAGGATAAAGTTAAAAAAAAACCTTTTCCTTACCCAAATTTGTGTAGGCAACTAGGTTTGTTAGGACCAAAACTGTAATTTTCTGGCTCAAGTAATATATTGGCCAAAACTCGACTGGCAGAACTAAAACATTGGCCTAAACCCGATTGGCAGAAGTAAAGAATTGGCCAAAACTGGATTGGCTGAGGATCGTCCAAAGTCCGACTGGCGGAATCATTAACCCGATTGGCTGAAATAAAGGATTCGCCAAAGTCCGACTGGCGGAAAGCCAAGGCCGGTGGAAAAAGATTATTTGCCATAATCAAATTTGTCCTGTGACGAAGTTTGGCCAAAAAACGATTGGCCAACTCCCTCCTCACCCTTTTAACAGCAGCAGCCCGAAAAGTATTTTTCTTAAAAGAGAACAAATATTTTAAAAACCTTCACTAGTCCGTTGTCTAAGATGTTTAAGCTTTTGAAATTTTTATATTTAAAACCCACCTCCTCAATATCTGCTTTTTCCAAATACACATGCATCACTCTAGAAAATTGTCGGAACAAAGCCATGATATAGTTTTTATATCTTGGCTTAAAACTCTGCCAAATCATTGGAGTGGTGTACACCACTGCATCTTCAAAAAGACTTGGCTGGTCTATGTACAAGGCGTACGGCTGTTTGCCTTGAGGATCTGCCCAGTTGGTGTCCACAAAAGATGAAACCAGAGTGTCCACGTCAAACTCAGTACTCATCAAGCCTAGAGAATATCCCAACTGGGACATATCCGGCCAATCCAAGTCTTCGTTACTGGCATCATCGTCATCGTCGTCATTGGGCTGATTGGTTTTGGTGGCTGTCTTTAGCAATGGAAAATCCAACTCAGTTTCAAATCGAAATTTGTTGTACAGATTTTTGAACTGTTGATTGCCCTGGGTAATGTTGTACTCAACTTCTGGGTGCTCATAGTCGTAGATGCAGCGATCGTAAAAGAGGCGGGCTTGCCGCAAGGAGCGAGGCTGAAAATGTTGGGTTGGTAAAAAAAAATAAGGTGTGTAGTTTTGATCATATTGACTTACATCATCAGAAGTTATGGATAAAAGTCCAATTTCAGTTTGGTAAACACACTCCAGATCCGCTAGATAGAAGGACGGCAGGAATTTGTAGTTTTTGCAAGTGTACCTTAAACCAAAGCATATTTTGGTTCTTTTCGGTTATTTGCACCCCACCATAAATAAATGAACGAATCATGGAGACAATTTATAAAACTTTAATAACAAAAAAGTGGGGTGCCGATAACCGAAAAGAACCCATATTTTTAAATGATGCGAGAGTTTTGATTTTTAATTTATTCATAAACCCAAAATTAACTTCCAGACACGGGGTTTCAGAATTTTAAAAATAAGTGGTAATTTCAATTCTAATTTTGTATGAGATCAGCTCAATTTTTTATTTTTGATGACATCCGATACCAAAGGCGAATGCTGAAGATCTCCTCTTTTAGAAAATACAGACCAAATTTTGTAAATTATAGAGTTTAGAAAAGTAGAAAAGGAAAAGGCTCTATTTTCACCACTTTCAGTTCATTTTCCATTTTAACAGAGCTTTTTCTTTTTCTACTTTTTTAAAACCTCTGATCTGAACAATTCGGTCTGTATTTTCTGAAAGAGGATATTCTCAGCTTTCGTTCGTGGTATCGGGTGTCATTACAAATAAAAAATTTCGCTGACCTCATACAAAATTAAAATTGATGAGAATACTCATTTTCAAAATTTTGAAACCCCGTGCAGACACTTTCATTTTTTTAATATTGACATCATTTTCTTTCAATTAAAAAATTTGCCGAATACTTATACATTGTGAATCATTGACTAACAACATTATGTGTACATAAAGGCATCTTGCAGCGCTGGTTAAGGGCTTTTTGATTTATGTTAATAATCAATTTTCTGTAAAAATATGGCTGAAATACTTTTTTTTAATAGTCGAGTGTATAAAAATTAAAAAAAAAAAAAAAATTTAAAACTTGCATTTTTAACAAATTCGATCAATTTGCTATTTTTGTAACACCTGTATTTCAGGCGGGTTATTACCAAAATCTATCCTACGTCATTTGGATTTCGGGGTTTCGTTTCGATCCAACAACATGATAGTTTAAAATAGATACGATAAAACAAAACCGACACGAAATTTATATTATAACTTACTCATAAAAGTTGTCGCAAGGATCTTGTGTTGTGTCCATGTGTGCTTCGAAGAATTTCCCCATCGCTCGGCTCACTAAATTAGCGCTGGCGATAGGCTGGAGTATATTCAACATAGGCAAGGTGGTTGTTGTAGGAGGAGGACCTCCTGTGACTAAATTTTTAATTTACAGATTTTTTAATTTGTAAATTAAAAATTCACTCTGTTTCGGCGGAGTTACATACACATCGCAGGTGGCAGGCAATGCGTTGGCTGATCGTTGAGGACAATTAAAGGCGTTTCTAAAGGCTGGGAAATTTTGCACTGTTCCAAGTACTCTGTATCTGGACGGACCTACAATTTTTAGAATGATACTAATATTAGATATTAAAACTAATGTTGGCACTGCTCACTTCGCCCCCCCCCCTTTTTTAGAAAATTTTCGACTTTTCTAAAGGTTCCTGAGAATTTTTTCTAAGCAACCTTAATTGAAACAAAATTTTAAAACTAATGCTCGCTTGATGAGATATGACTAAAAGCTGAATGGTTGTTATTAAAAATCTTAAAATTCCAACTTTGAGTCATATCTTAACACCTTAAGATCCCTCACTTTTTCTTACCATTGGAATCTCAAAGCTTTGGGACGCGAGACCACATACATTTTGTCAATGACATTTTCGAATCATTTTTTCGTTTGCATCTGTTCTAGAAATAGTAATTTAGAGACATTATTGACAAAATGCATGTGGTCCCGCGTGTATTCAAACCTATGAAATTGACATTACAAGGAACAGACAGGGTTTTTTAAGGAGGAGTAAAAGCTGCTAAGGAGATAGACTCGACACGAAGTAGGCAATTCAAATTTCGTACCTTTAAAAGTCGTTTTGGAAATATATATTGTTGACAACCCAGTGTTGGAATCTCAGACAAAATTGTGCAGAATAAAAAGTTGACATATGAATATCGATATCAGAATTTTGAAATTTATTCAAAAATGCCTTGAGAAGGGAGGTGGGAAGGAAAAATAACCAGCCTTTTTCGATTTTTTCTTTTCCAACTCCGGTTTAAGGGCCTATTTTTGTATAAATTCTGATACTGGCGATGATAATCCAACTTTTAATTACGCGCAAGTTTGTCTGGTATTTCAGCATCGAATTGTCAACAAAATATAGCTCTAAAACAACTTTTTACAAATACTAAATTTTAATTGCCCAAATCGTGTTGAGAATAACTCCTTGACAGCTTTCAAGGTTCCACCCCGAAGCTTATGTCAACTCTTTATTCTGCGCAAGTTTGTCTGAGTCATCAAGAATTTTCGAAATTCTGTTTTTCGATTAGGATTTCGAAGGAAATTTTGGGCAGGCGTTAGAATTTTTTTCATAATTAATTAATTTGATGAAAAAAGTAACGAAATTTTTGAAAAACACTAGAAATCTTACTATGAGGATCATAAAGCAACTGGTCCTGCAAACGCTCTACAGACGGCTGTTTCTGGCACCAAACCTGAGCAAACGACAAGAAAAACAATTGATCATGGGTGTATTGCCCAGTCAATGAACCAGGCAACAATTGCTCTTCTCCACCATATCCAATAACATTTCTATAGGCTCTGAAAGCAGCGATCATGCCACCATTGTCTGCAATGTTCTCGCCCTGGGTGTGATGACCATCAATGCAATTGGGTTGGTAATTATCAGCATCAAGTGGACAGAAGCTAGAGTATTCATCCACAATACAGTCCGCCATTCGACGGAAAGCTGCTTTGGAGTCATCATCAATCCATTGTTGCAGCACTCCAATTCCATTCCACTGTATTCCATGATCGTCTGAAAATAATCGAACACAGAAGCTGATTGGAAAATATTGGTAGGTAAAAAGACAAGTTACCAAATCCATGGGTCAACTCGTGACCTAAATTCGAAAATTTATGTATTTTCGTCTTTTTTTCAAATTTGGCAGGATTTTTTATGTAGGTGGGCTGATATCATATATTTAAATGTTTTGGCTCTATTAAAAACCTGTTTTTCAGGCTCGGTAAAACATTAATGACAAAAAATTACCAAAACTCGACGTTTGACCTTGTTTCACCATAGTTGACAAAAATTAACAAATACTAACGTAATTCAGTAAATGGAGCTGCGCAAAAGCACCTCCAATCATTTTTGATCGAAATTCTCGCTAGCATTCATGTAGAAGGTGTCTGTGGGTCCACCTGTAGCCCCTCAAGCCTCCTGACATCAATCACGCAAAATCACGCTAATCACACGACATCAATCACACACTCGTACCAACATTAAAACACGATTTTGGCCAACCTACATAAAACGTTTTTACCAGCAATAAGGCCAAGAGCTCCGTAATTCACACTTGCTGGCCATTCAGGATCGAAAAAGGGTTGCTGCAGAATCCCCAATGGGAAAGTAATGGAGTTCAAACTTGGATTGTACCAAGCATTAGTCTGAAAAATACATTTTTACTTTAAACAATTTCAACAATTAACTAAAATATTACTATGCCCGGAATTCCGAATCTAGTCCTGTCTGCATTTGGTTCGTCATAGTGAAGCAGGGCCCATTCTTGTTGGTAATAGTAGATATTTAGGTCTTTAAGTATTGAGAAAAAGAAATGGTCATTTGTGAATTTGAGGTCTTTGTAGTATGCGGTTAGACCAGTATTGTTGGTCACATAGTCAGGATAGGCCACATTTCTCACTAACTCGTCTATTTTGCTGTAGGCACCCAGTTTGGAATGGTAATTCATCCATGAAAGCTGGTCAATCATTGATCTGAATTACGATGTCTTGAATATTACTGGATGCCATATTTTTCTGGCCTCCCACTGATTACTTGAAGGATTCAAAAATTACTCCTCGAAGGGCGGGGGTGGGGGGTTCGGGTTGAGGTGTGATAATAGGGAATGGTATTGGGAAATTATATGAAATGGTTCGTATTAGCAATTTTCAGTATTTTGTGATCCCCTTAAAGGACCATAGCCGTCGCCGACAACGAGAATTTCAAATGTTTGAATTCGCTCGGGACAGTTCTCTTTTGTCTTTCACTGTATTCTTTTGAGTCATTCGAAGCAAGTCAAAAGATTACAGTGCGAGACGAAAGAGAACTGTCTTGCGCGAATTCAAACATTTGAAATTCTCGTTGTCGGCGACGGCTATGGTTCTTTAAGTAGGGCTCTGAAATGTCCTTATTTATAAGATTTGTCCTTATTTCGGTTTATCGTCCATATTTTGTTTTTATTTTTCAAAATTGCGCTGTAATTTCCTATTTTTCCATGCAAGTTTCAATTTTTCTTTTGATTTGTGTTTCTCCTCTTTTATTCGGTCTAATCGCTGTTTTTGCTACTTTTTTTTATATGTTTAATCTTAAGCGCAAGAGCTTATTTAGCAGAAGATGTCACAGGTATCCAGAATCAAAAAGACAACTTCCACGCTCACTGAATTCCGTGTACGGTCAAACCTCGATACAACGAACCTTCGGTATAAAGAACATTTTTCCGCCTCTTAAAGGTTCGTTATATCAAGGTTTGACTGTAATGGTGAGATAAACTTGCCAACAATAACCAAAGCTGTACTTATTCGGTTTAGGGGCGCACCCTAAATTTCGTCAATATCGCACGATAATTTGCACGATTTGCACGATATTTACAAGTCCGTTTTTGCACGATAAAATATTTTTGCACGACAGTTCCAACAAAAATTGACGAAATTTAGGGTGCGCCGCTAAACCGAATAAGTACCTTTTTTCTCGGTATTTCACCAAGAAAATATTAAAAAAAAACAGGAGGGACTAAGGCGAAAAAACATACTACTAAATTGAGAAAATGGTGCTGACCAGACGGAAGAGGTTTACAAAACTGTAAGGAGAGGGGGATTTGGCAAATATCGTAGAAACCCGTTGGCGCAATAGTTACTACTAGAACGACAATAATACCCGATAATGCCTATTTAAACCCGATTTCTCTGGTGCCGAACCAATTGTTGGCCCTAAGGTTTGAAATCTTTTTTTCCCGGTCCTCGATGAATCTAAATTTTGATTAAAATCTTGAGCTTTTAAATTAAAATGGTTGAGAGAATTTTTGGGAAAACCCGTTTGGTGGACGTAGTCCAGCTGTGTAAGCAACTACCCGGCATGGAAGTGATCACTCTGAAGGTTGTGAACAAAAGCCTGGTGGAAATTCAGACTGTCCTCAGTGGAGGTGCACCCGGTGTATACTAAAGTAGACCGGTTTTTAAGGGCATTGTTTAGACCGTTGATAATATGGAGAAGAAGGTGAAAACCAAGGTCACCAGTATCGTATTGAATTTGGACCAGCTTGGGTAAGTACCAAGTCTAACGTTGAGAACATGGAGGTTCGTACCAAGTCTATCGTTCGCGGGTTCGGTAAGATTTCAGGTACCGATCAATCTCCGAAGTCCGAGAATGGCTTCAAGGCAAACAGCTCGATCTCCGCACCTCACGGGGAAGATCAACCGGCTCAGCAAAAGGAATGGCTCAGCATCAAGCTCCTCAAACAAACTGCGCACGGCCTGGAACCAGCTGGATGAAAGACGAAAAGCAGTGACTCGACCGACTACAAATAACCGAGTAAGGAAAAGAAGAATCTCATTGTAATGCCGATATTATCTTCGTACCTGGTTTTGTGTTTGGAAGTAAAAACACTTTTACGCTCTCTCCCTCCAGTGTCAAGGAGGTATGCATATTTTTTACTAAGCATTCAAGACAACAAACTCTGTAGGGTTGCATGTTTTTTGGGCTTCTATTTAACAGCACAAACCACATCTTTGCTGCTACTTATTCGGTTTAGGGGCGCACCCTAAATTTTGTCAATTTTTTATTGGAACTATCATGCAAAATGTTTTTATCGTGCAAAAATTATCGTGCAAAAGTTGACGTGCAAATACCGTGAAAAGTTGATGAAATTTAGGGTGTGCCCTTACACCGAAAAAGTACCAAAAAATAGTTGATGTGCTGCTAAGGAATGGAATTATATATAGAAATTCCTTGAACAAATGTCAGAAATTCATGCTTGAGCAAAGTTACGTTGATGTGCAGGGTTGTGGTCAGTGCACCTATTTGCAAGGAAGAAGAAAAATTTTCCTTTTTAACTGTATGCGACCACCGGCTAACGCTTAGTAAAGCAAGAAAAGCGGTTGCAGATTGAGAGAATGCAAAGATCTTTCGAAGAGCATCCTGCAATCAATATTTGAAAGTCTATATGGAATTGGATGGAACAGCGAGACCTGGAGGAGTTCTACTTTTCGGAAAGGCTTTGATTTGCCTTTGCTTACTCTAATAATCCCCTTCTTCACTCCGTTTTTCGACTAGAGTTAGTTGGGGGCAATTTTGATCTAAAATTGCAAGATTTTTCAGGGGATGAAAAAATTCTGCGGGTGATTAATAGAGTAAATACGGTAATTAAAGACAGAATGCGGTAGCTTGTGACGCTTATAGTCAAATCGCGCACATCCTCAAATTTCAACAGTTATAGATTTTTTTTTTGACTAAAGTCTAAATTCCAACCTGAATCCCACAATCACATTCTCAATGACTTCCTGAGCTTTGGCTTTCAACAAACTTCTATCCTCTTCTTTAGGCAACATCTCGTCAATCAGAACTCTAGCACTAGCATAAGGCATATAAGCAACGCCTGTGAGCATGCACTCCACCTCACTTTCTGTGTACTTTTTCTTACTTGTTGCCTCTCCATTCTCAATTCTAATTCTGTTTAAGGACTCAGAAATTTCCACAAAATCTTCCTCAGTTCTAAATTGATCTTTCTTAATGCTGTCTTGGGCACTTTTTCCATGCTGTTTTTTCAAATCTTTGTGCTCCTGCTCAGCTCCCACCCGGTTCACTAGCTCAATGTCTCTGGCTTTAGGAGTATTAGCTTCAGGCCAGTGTTTGCTGTACAGTTTGAGAGTGTGCTCGTTGTATTTGGTCATTTGAACTGGAGGTAGAAAAACTCGCTTGGAGCGCAGCAATCGGTAAAAGAAGTAGTTGATCAGCTGACGACCAGTAAACCCAAATGAGTTGCCAGGTTTGAAATAAGTATTCAACTTGGCTATTTGCCCAGGCTCCATGACTATAACTTTATACCAGCTGTCTTTTTCGACCATACCGAACCAGGTCTGGTCATCGGCATAGTTCAACAAACTAGCAGTAAAGGCCCTGAAAAAAATTAATAGCAAAAAATCGGCTAAATTCTAAAACAGGCCCTAGCAGTTTGCCTTGGTCCCCAAGCTGATATTTTTTCGAAAACTTTTTAATTTCCTTTTTTCCTTGAGCATTATTAATTTTAAAGATCGAAAAAGTATAATTTAAAGAGAAAAGCAGTTAGAACTTTAGAAAAAAGTGAAATAATTTTTTTTTTAAAACAGCTTGTGGACCAACGCAATCTGCTATGGTGCCTGTTCCAGAATTGCTGCGAAAAATTTTGAATTCACCTTAAATCCAAAAATTTTGTAGTTTTATAAGCCTGTCCCACATCCATGAGGTTGTAAGACCTGTTGAAGTCTCTTCGGGTGACTACATCAGTTGTAAAATTGTTGGCTAGAATCCACTCCAGCGTGACTATGTCGTCTATATCTTTGGCCATAACATTCGCATCTACTGTAACATTGACCAATTGACCATATCTGGTGAATAGTTGGAGTATGGAGGCTCGATAGCCGGCTGAGAACATGTCCCACACCTTTCCTACATAAAAGTTTCTGGGCATGGCTAATCTGCTTTGGTCAAAAAAGAGTTTATAGGGAGCTCTGCTCAACTGGGAGTTGCCTAAAATGGTTATTTTTTGATACAGTACACGCTCGATACAACATAATTCAGGGGACCGCTAAAAATGTATTTTATAGCGAGATTATGTTATATCGAGATTTATGCTATATCGAGTTATGTTATATCGAGCGTGCACTGTACTGAAATAACGTATACAGTCAAACCACGATATAACGAACCCCTGGGGACCGGCCATAATGTTCGTTATATCGAGGGTTTCGTTGAGGGTTTCGTTATCAAAGGTATACTATTAGTCATTCAACGTAATCACTGGCCAAAGAGGCGTCGAAAAAAGTTCGTTATATCAAGGGTTTGGTTATATCGAGGGTTCGTTATATCGAGGTTTGACTGTATGTGTATGTCCTTGACATCCAAATCGGCCCTAATATTCTTGTTTTGACAAAACTGACCCCAATCAGTGGCGACAAATGAAGAGACTAAGGTGGATATCCCTTCAACACCAGCCAAATACCCAGTTGCCCATCCAATGTCAAATGTGTGTGGCCAATCACTGAAGCTGGTACTAGGGGAAAATGTTGGAAAATCCCAGCCAACTTGGTCTTCAAACTGCGAAATGGCTGCTTTTACCAGAGTTCCATGCTCTGTATACCTGTAAAAACCATTTTTTGTATTAAAAAAGGGGGGGGAAGGCATTTAAAACACGCAAAAGATTTAAAAAGTGGCCTTAGTGGCGCACCGCGTACGCGTTTGTGTTTTAAAGAGGCATGCCCACGCTAAAAAGAGATGATGCCGGGGAATTCGAAGTTTTTTCCTAATCATTGAACCAGCGCTGGGAATTTCCCAAATTACTCGTCCACATCTTCGTTTTTGCCTTTTTAAACATGTCGTCCGCGTCTTTGTCCTCGTCTTTGGCTTTTTTAAAGTCGCGTCCTCGTCCGCGTCCTCGTCTTTTCTCGTCCATAAAAATTTTTCGACTGAGGTAATGAAAAATTTTTTTCCAGTCCTTCGGTTTGAATTTGTTTTTACATTTTTTATTTGTCTAATTAAAAATAAATTTATTAGTTTGCCAGTACATATATGGTTATTTTAGTGTGATTTTAGGAAACTTTAACGCTTTGTACTTTTTTTTTTCAATTGAAAATGACATGAAAATTCACAGAAAAAACAATGCATTATGTGTAAAGTACTAAAATTTTTTGTCGAACAATAATGCATCTCATAAACAGAAAAATATAAAAAATATATAAAAAATTTAAAAAGTCGAAAAAATTCTGCAAAAAACCGTCGCTCTGAATAAAAAGTGAAGCTTTGGTGAATAAACGACTGCAGTTTTTATGAAAGCAAAACATAGTGAATCATTAATTTTTTTAAGCATGGATTAAGCTTTTAAACATAGATTGAGCAGACCAAACTTCGTTTCTCAGATGCTACATGTTGTGTACTGTGTTTGAATCACCATTTGTCTTGTCGTGATTCAAACGTGTCTGTTATTGTTGTAAGTGTATAAAGGTCTGAACGTCTGTGTTCAGATCAGTTTGTGTCCGAATAAAGCTATTAAGAAGTCGTCTCTCTCTCGTCTCTCTCTAGCTATCACCCAAGGATACAACATTGGCGCAGTCGCTATGGATATGGACCAGCTCAAAAATATGGTGGAACATCAATCATCAGCAATGGCGCAACAACAAGCTTCAATCACTTAATTGGTGGCTCTTCTTCAGCAGCAAAATCGTGGTGATGGGGACAATGCTCTGCCTGCTCCTTCAATCTCTACGTTGCCGCAATTTCCAGGTATAGAAGTCTTCAGCGATGACAGTGATCCGAACAAGTTCCAAAATTGGATGCAGCGATTCCAATTCTCTCTTGATTGCACAGCTCCGAACATGGTGGAATCAACTAAAGTGAAGCTCCTGATGACCAAGCTCTCTGCCGAAGCCTTTGCCGAGTATTCCAAGAGCTGCCTGCCTAAGGATGTGACCGACTTCAATCTGGAGGAAACGCTTAGTGGTCTCTTAAAACAATTCGCTCATTCTCGCTTTCTGGTGGTGGACCGCTTCGAGTGCCTGCGTTTAGTCAAAGAAAATGAGGTTGAATTCCGCCACTATGTCAACCGTCTCAAGGGTCAGGTCCGACTATTCAAGTTCAGCTCTCTCAAAGAGGAAGAGTTCAATTGTTTTCTCCTGCTGTTGGGCCTCAAGTCAAATCAAGATGCCGCTATCTGAACGCGCCTTTTCCATCGAATCAACGGAAAGGGAGATGCAGTTAAGTTCGAAGAAATTGTGGAAGAAGCTGCCAGCTACCTGTCAATAATTGCCGAAGCAAAGCACCTGGAAAGAAATCAGCCGCCTTCCTCCGGTCCGTACATCAATCAAGTCAGCAAGTCAAAAGCTTCAGTTCCGTCAAGTGCCTGCTTCCGCTGTGGTCAAATGCATTGGTCCGACGATTGCCGCTCCAAGAATGCTGAATGCCACAAGTGCGGTGAAATCGGTCACCTCAGCAAGCAGTGTGACGCAATTCAGCAGTTCCGCCAGCCTAAGAAGAAGTTCCAGAAGCAGTTCAAGTCTTCAAATCAATCAAGCCGTGGGGTCAACTTCCTTCAAATGCAATCAGCGCAGATCAAGCAAATGGGTCAGCAGTGTCAGCTCATTAAGAAGCAAGTGCAAGTCAATGGCCGGTTTGTCCTCTTCACTCTTGACACTGGGTCAGAAGTGACAGCAATCAATGAGGAAACCTATCTAGCAATTGGTCGGCCTCCAATCTATCAAAGCAAATGGCAGGGTCGTCTCTACAATGGGTCAAGCTGCAGGTTCATCGGTGATGGTATCGCCTCCTTCTCTGCCAATAGTCACTCAGTCAAGCAAGCTTTTGTGGTGACTCAGCATGGTTCAATCAACCTCCTAGGGGTCAATGCGCTCAACGCACTACTATTCTTGGACATGCCTCTTAATCAACAGCGATTGAAGGAAAAACACCAGTCTTCTCAGTTCCGTCAGTCAAAGGGAATCAACCTGCTACAGCTCAGCTCGACTGATAGTCAGGGCCCTCCCCAGCCTTCCAAAAGTCACAGCAGCAAGCCTTCGTCGCCGTGCTCTACATATGGACTTATGCATTGGAACAGCAGCTGCTCTCATCGCGAGTCAAGCTAAGACAATCCAAGCAGCCTGTTGGTCGTCAGTCAGTATCTCAGTTGCCGTCCACTTTTCCAATGCGGCATGCCAAGAAGTCTGTAACAAGTCAAGCAATCAGTCATCAAGTCAATTAGTTGCCGTCCTCTTCTCAAGTGTAGCCTACCAAGAAGCAAGTGATCAGTCAAGCAACTTGTCTTCCAGCGAATGTCGTCTCCCAAACAGCTCCGGCTCCAGTCTTCAATCAACGGAAGGAGTGGACGCGTCATTGTGCTTATCAGTCTCGCCTGCAAGCAAGCGTCTTCCCAGTCATCTCTGCTTCAGGGAAAGGAAATAGAACATCGTGCTCAGCTCTCTCGTCTTCAGCCACAGCAGAGATTCTGCAGTCGATGGTCGGTATAGGGAACAGTCAAAGAAGCCTCAAGTGCCAATCTGCGACAGTCCAAGTTCCCCGGCCAGAAAGATGCTCCAATGCTGCAAGAAAGAAACAAATCTCTTATTCTTCAGAATCTCTGTTCACCCAACCCATTGTACGGGGAAAGGTGTTGTGTACTGTGTTTGAATCACCATTTGTCTTGTAGTGATTCAAACGTGTCTGTTATTGTTGTAAGTATATAAGGATCAGTTTGTGTCCGAATAAAGCTATTAAGAAGTCGTCTCTCTCTAGCTATCACACAAGGATACAACACCACAAAAGTTATAAACAGAAGTAAAAAAAATATACAAATTTGTCAAAAAAAAAGCTTTTTTCCAAGCTTCAAAGAGATAAGTCTAATTTCACACTCGTCCTTCCTCAAAATCCACGTCCTCGTCCTTGCCTACGAAGTTTACTCGTCCTTGTCTTCATCTACGTCATTGGGTTTTCAAAAATTTCGTCCACGTCCTCGTCCTAGTCGGACGAGGACGTGGATGAGGACGTGGACGAAAGACGAGGACGAGTTCCCAGCACTGCATTGAACTTCCGCACAGAATTTCTAACAAAAATAAACCTAAAATTAAATTTTAAGCCTTGTTTTGTTAGTAACCAAGTTGAAAAATCTGTACGGAAGTTTAATGACTGGGAAAAAATTTCAAATTCCCGGGCACCACCTCTTATTAGCGTGGGCATGATCCTTTAAAAGGATTCGCAGGTTCGATTCCACCTGGTGGCACGCTATTTATTTTGGCTTGTTTGACCATGTCTATGGGTAATTTGAGTCGCTGATTTCGAATCTGGCGCCAGAAAAATAGAATTACCCGTAGAACTGGTCAAACACGCCAAAAAAAGCAAAGTGCACGCATACAGGATCGAACCTGCGCACCCTTTTATGACCATAAAATACAAACGCTACTCACTGCGCCACTAAGACCACTTTTTCGAACCTAAATGGCTTTCAGCAACCCTCCCTCCATCAAACGGAGAACGAATTAGACAAAATGAAATTAAAAAAAACAAATATATTAGGTTTTTTTAAATCAAGCAAAATCAGTAAAAGAGAAAAATGGCCGTGATAATGAAATTATAAATATTGACATTATGTTTATATCATGAAAGAGAAAACCTCGTCCAATTGCTGTTTACATACAAGCACTGGTTGTATAGCTTCTTAACCTGTAAACGCACAATTTTTAAATATTTTTTAATTAAATCACAAACTTGTTGAACAGGCAAAGAATCCTGCTTGCTTTTAATCGGTTTGTTTAGACCATCAATAGTTTTACCAAAAAGCAGATCATCAGCCCTATCAAAACTCATAGAACCTTCAAACTTGGCACAGGAGTAGTCGTAGAAGTTAGTGCATGGGTCATAGCTCAGATCAATGGACTTTTCAAAGTTGCTCGCCGCTTGTGAAAACTTGACACTTTGAGATTGAGACTTCAGTTGAATATTTGTGGATGGCAAAGTGGCAGTCATTGGAGGAACTCCCACATCTATATCAGTAATTACGTTAAATAAATCTTTGATTGTACCTACATTGTTTGCTTTCAGAAGCAAGCACATTGCAATGCTGAGTCGGGGCATGGTTACTGCCCACTGGACAATTGAAAGCAGAACGGAAGGCTGGGAAGTTGCGGATAGAGCCGATGATGCGATATTTACCCGGTGAATGAACACCAGTCAACAATTGATCTCTGATGTAGTAATCCGGCACATTTTGACACCAAAGCTGGGCAAAACTCAAGAAAAAGAGTTGGTCAGGGTTGAAGACTCCAGCCACCTTAAAAAAAGCTACAGTTAGCTGTTTTTCAAATTTCAAATAAAAATAAATAGTTAATTTTTGTAGTTAGCTATCTATAGTTAATTATTTCACAAATTTCAAATATAAATCCATCCATTATATCCAAGTTGCTTGCATGATATAAAATCAATTGTATACCTGGTCTGGCAACAGAGGTTCTTGTCCATAATAGGCTCTATAGGCAGTAAAAGCAGAGTATGCAGCTCTTATTCCAGCATTGTCAGCAAAATTATCAGGTAATGTTTGAGCAGCATCCACACTCCATAACTGATTTACGGGTTTGAAAGTGTTGTACTCATCCACTAAGCATTGCTGCATTCCATCATACCCAGTTCTTGACTCATCATCCAAAATTGGGCTTAAAATTCCAACACCATCAAATTGAATGCCGTAAATGTCGAGACTATGAGCTAGTTCATGCCCTAGTAGTGACCCCAAAGCTCCATAGTTGACAGCTGCAGGGTAGTTGGGATTGTAAAAAGGTTCTTGTAAAAGGCCCAATGGCACAGTGATTGAGTTCAGGTTGTACTAAAAACAGATAATAAAAAACATTTAGGGATTTGAAATTGCTTTTAAACAAATTTAAGACTTTTTGTGCAAACTAAGAAATCATTTGAAATTGAACAGATAAAACGACTTTTCGACCACAAAGTTAACTATTTAGCTGTTGTTTTTCAGATGACAATCAGAAAAGAATTTCAAGTTTTGATATTTCAGAATCACATTTTTGTCGTTTCACTACAGTCAAACCTCGATAATCCGCCACCCCGCTAAACCACCAACCTCGATAAACCGCCACCCTCGATAAGCCCGATTTGGTTGGTCGTCAGAGAAACTCAACAAAGTTTACCCCCGCTAAACCGCCACCTCGATAATCCGCCACCCTCGGATCGGTCCCATGGGGTGGCGGATTATCGAGGTTTGACTGTAATGGGAAAATCATGAAATTGTCAATAGAAATACATAGTCTCGATTTTTTCAGTTAGATCTCCTAGTGGCTCAGAAAAAAAAAATTAAAGTTTAAAAATTTTTACCCAGAAAATTTTTTGCAATTTCTAGAAACTTGTAAACTCATGTAAATGATGCAGAATATTTATGGCAAAAAATAAAAACAAAAACAAAAAATAATAACAACTTTTTTGAATGTATCATTTTATTATTAGCACACCGACAAAATTTTTGTTTAAAAACCTAATACATTCAACCCTCAATTTAACGCCCTCTTTGTCACCCAAGAAGCCGTTAAATAGAGGATATAGTTAGTTATACTTTTCGGGCTTGCAGCCAGATCGAGCCAACAGAGGGTGTCGTTAAATCGCAGGTTGAATTAATTATCTGTAATTATTTTTTACAACTTTTCAGCATTGAAAAACTAACCATAAACATAGCATTGACCATAGATGTGGGTAGCACAAATTCAGCCCTGTCTACCTTGATTTCACCTTTGTTAAAGACTGCTTTTACAAGCCATCCATTGTCAAACTGGCGAATCTTTTCTTTCAGTGTATCATAGTTATTGGTTTTGTTGTCTGGATCGATGTCTAATGCGTTATATACTTGATTGAGCATTCCATTGTCAGTTATAAAGTCAGGATAGGCAATGTTACGGACAAGGTTCTTTGCTTTCATTGCAATTTTGTACTTCGTCCCACTACTCATCCAGTCTAATTTCATAACCATGCCCTAAATTAGATACTTTATTCTATTAAAAAAATCTGAAAAATGAAATTTTTAAATTGTTTTTTGCTCTTTTTTAGACCATGGGTCATAAATAACCCCCTCCCTGAAAAAGGGTCATAAATAACCCCCACTTAGTACGGTCTAATCGGCGCTGGCCTCCGAAAACTAAGCCTAAAAAATACCCATAAATAAACCCCTAGAGGGTTAGAGAAGAGGTCGAAAGGAGGTTTATTTATGGGGGTTTTTTTGGGTGCGTAGGTACTTGGCCGTTTTAAAACATTTTTTGAATTTGCGATTTTATTAATTTTAAATTTTGTAGTTGGGGAAACACGTGTTAGACCGTCCTAACGTGCGTCTAAGGCTTTGCCTAAGTTACAAAAAATTAAAAAATGTCGTGGAAAATAAACAATAGGAAAGGCGGGAATTCAAAAAACGAATAAAGGGACCAAGCACCTAAACTCTTATTAACAATTTTAAATTTTTAAAATTTTACCTCAAAAGAGCTGAGCAAATCAGCCACAATCTGTCCAACATTACTTATAAAAACAGCTCTTTGTTTAACATCAGGCAAAACCGCGTCCAAAAACACACGTCCACTGGCAGATGGCATCATATACATTGCGTCTCTGGCACAACTTCTCATCACTATGGTTGGAAAATCGTTTCTGGGCTGATTTGAGCTTTTTGCAATGCCATTTTCAATAAACGGAAAAATGACTCCACCAGAAATTTTCGACCTTCCTAGCAAGTTGCTCCTTCTGGGTCTTGTGCTAGGACTTTTAAAAGAGTTTTTCTCAACCACTGTTGATATAACAGTTTGCTTGTTAAAAGGAATGTAGTCGGAGTATTGCCACAAAAGCCGGAAATAAAAGTAGTTGTAGATGGTCTGCGGCTCAATCGATGATGAGTTCAGCAGTTGGAAAAGTCGCGTGAACACAGCAGGCTCATTTAAAACAAACTGATAGTCTGATGCAAGTTGGAAAGGCTTGGATGAGAAGGATGTGAAGTAGGTGAGCCAGTCGATAAAAGGGTAGGCAACTGAGGCTTGAGCTATAGTCATAGGCACTTTAATACTGAAATTTGATTTATCGTTACATGCGGATGTGCGCAATAACTAGAGATGCGGATTTAGCAAAATCGGGATCCCAAATCGGGTTTAGAATCCATGCCAAACTCGCCTCAATTCGGGAATCTGCTCGAGATCCGCATCTCTGAAAGGAATGACTTTTGAAAAGAAAACGCGAAAAATTGAGAGAGCAGAGATCGATTATGTTGAATTGAGAATGTCATTGAAATTTTTTTTAAGCAAATTCCGCGGTGCTTGTGCACCTTTTTCGACTATCTAAAACATAAATGGTTTGGAAACTATCCAGATGGTTTGGGTAGTATACAGGTAGATGATATTATATAAAAAATAGAATTGCTAAATCAGATATTACCAGATAGCAAAGATATTTCCAGATAGCTGGGGCTGTTACGAAATGGCGCGTCACGAAATGAGGTACAGCCCAGGAGGAACCGAAATAAAAAACTACAGTCAAACCTCGATTATCCGGCAGCCCCAAAAGTTCGTTCCTGCCTTGGGTCCGACACCTATTTTAATTTTTTTTGAAAAGGGGTGCCGGATAACCGGGTTTTTGCTTTTTATAATAATGAAACTGCAGAATTAAAAATAAAGGTCGGCAAAATCGGAATCCCGCCAATATTTTCGACCAGACTGTAAAAACAGAACTGGCAAACGTCTTCAAAAATTGGGCTAAAAAGTGCAGGCCGCAAGGCCGGGAACGAACTTTTGGGGCTACCGGATTAACGAGGTTCGACTGTATTCTATTTGGCTAAAATTGATCTACGCCCTCAAAAAACTGATTTACGCCCTCAAAATACTGGTTTACGCCCTCAAATCTATATATTGCCATTTTTTGTCAAATTTTTGTTGCCACTTTTTCAATATTTTTACACTAGCATGTAGCCCTGAATCTTGGCTTTCTAACAAGCTATTGACGGATTTTCTGACATTTCAAAAAGCTGGAGAAAAAAGTCTTTGTATGGAGAAAATTTTTCTAAAAATAAATTTTCTAAAAATTTGCTCCATACAAAGACTTTTTTCTCCAGCTTTTTGAAATGTCAGAAAATCCGTCAATAGCTTGTTAGAAAGCCAAGATTCAGGGCTACATGCTGGTGTAAAAATATTGAAAAAGTGGCAACAAAAATTTGACAAAAAATGGCAATATATAGATTTGAGGGCGTAAACCAGTATTTTGAGGGCGTAAATCAGTTTTTTGAGGGCGTAAA
Organism: Ditylenchus dipsaci; assembly: GCA_004194705.1. Taxonomy (NCBI): domain Eukaryota; kingdom Metazoa; phylum Nematoda; class Chromadorea; order Rhabditida; family Anguinidae; genus Ditylenchus; species Ditylenchus dipsaci. The sequence continues at coordinate 279,836 of SADC01000031.1, forward strand.
CTACTTATAGCCATTCTATTTTAGTATGGGTCCAACAATCTGGATAGAGATCCTGACTAAAAACCGAGGTCTGCATTTTTCAATTTGGAGATCATGTTCCTGAATCAGGGTTTGACACCAAAAGAAAGTGGGATTCTGATTACTGATCCTGTCCACATCCCTACATATGACTCATATTTTTCATTTTTTGTGAGTCAACTAGTCACCAACCTAGTATAATTAACTCTATGCTTGGCAGGAGTGTTCACAGATGTAGCTACCTTGTACTCCATCTCCGCCATTTTCTTCACAGCTTCGGCAATCCGACTCGCATTCAAAATGTTCAACTCGTAAGATTCTCCAAGATTTTGAATATAATTAATCGAATCATTAATATAACTAGCTTGGAATGTGTCCCAGTATTTGATGTAGTAATTGTCTTCCAAGGCAAGTTGGGGTTGGTAAATGCTAAGATAAATTTTAATGTTCACCATGTAAGAGCTTTGAATTTATGAAAAAAACTTACTGAAATTCATAAGATTGTTTGGAGTCATGATTTCTAATGTTGGGCCAGACATCTGCGACAAAAAAGGTGTCCACATATTCAGCAGAGCTTAAATAAGCCACAGCTTTGGCAAAATAGTGGCATTTAGGAGTTCATTAGCTGGATTTGGATCGGAAGGGGAATAAATTGAACCATCTAACAATGGAAAGGGTACTCCAAGGATGTCTTTAAGATTGGCCAGTTTTCGCTAAATATGATTTTAACTTTACAAAATACACATTTTGAAAAAAATGCCTTAATAATTTGTCCATTTCCAATGTAAGAGGGCCAATCTGTTTTAGCTCGAACACATTGGCTGTAAAAGGTAGAGACTTGTTTCAACACTTTAGGTTTCTAAACATTTAGTTATGATAAAGTGATTGATTCAAAGTTTTAATATCGTATTATCTCTAATAAGCGCCCAGGGACGCATATTTTTCAACCCTTCAAAAATCGGAAAAATTTGGGGTCCATCTCGAGATTTTCGGGTGATCAACCAGAATCCAAAAAGCGGAACGAGTAGAGTTTGTGCGAGTTAAGAAAATGCAAAAAACAGCTCTGCAAAATATTTACTCCATTATAAGATACAGACCCTCAAAATAGAGAGGCGGGGGCTTATTAAAGAGGGGGTGCTAATTAGAGATAATACGGTAATTTTCGGCTAGAACTACTTTTGCTAACCGGTAAATTTGCCAAGGAAACTGTAAAAAAATAATTTTATACCGCATTTGCCTCTAATAACTCACCTGGGTGAGTTATTTTTGGATGCTCACCAGAGGGGTGAGTTATTAGAGGAAATAGGTATATTTAAAAGTGGTCGTTTTTGTCACACCCCGTACTACAGGGTGGCCCAACTTTTTCTCCCACATTTTTTGGCCCAAACTTCTTGATTAGACATTGTTTTTTTATGATCGACACCTCATTTGAAAGCCCTATGTTTGCCATTTTGTTGAAAAACCAAATTGTGTTACTATCGTTGACAGGTGCTTAGATATGAAAATTTTTGTGAAAGCATTGATTTTGGCTTTTTTCACAATACAGCGCTGTTATCTGACAGAAACCTTTTTAAATCGGTGTATGAGACGTGGGTTTTCAAATCTTCTATGGCCTGTGCCATTGTTTCTCGCGAGAATGGATTACAAGTCAAGTTTACCGACCTCCGATAAATTTAGCTGAACTGACTGAAAAAATCACATTTTTTCAAGAATGGCTTTAAAAGGTGGTCGACCGATTAATAGAAGTCTATGAACGTCGTCTTCATCGATGTATCGCTGTTAATGACATAAGGACATGGAGCAAACTTTTGCAAATGCTTATTGAGTCTTCTTTATTCTATTGTTATGTCTGTTTTTGTTACGAATAAAAATGATAATCTTAAAATTCTGAAAAACAGCCACAATCAATGCTTTTACAAAAACTGCCATATCTTAGCAACTCTCGATGATAATAACGCAACTTTGTTTTGAAACAAAATGGCAAACATAGGGCTTTTATGCTATACATTTTTAGAAAGCTAATAATATTAGCAACATTTTGAGCTATTATTGAGCACAGGCTGTAGCCTGTGCTCTTGTTCCAGCCACTTATTCACGTGTTAATAGCCAGCACATACTGTGTCTTATCTAAAACGTTGTTGGTTTCAAAAAATTCAATAACCAACCTGGTAACCATCAATATACGCCCGATTGCTCAGTTGCCTAGCCAGCACATCAAAGTTTTTAGTTTGCATGTCAGCAAAATTCGTACTTTTGGAAAAACTGCCACAAGAAAACTTGTAGAAATCATCACAAGGATCTGCTTTGACCACCAATGATTCTTTGAGCACTTTAGCATAGCTAGAATATGCTTGGTATTGCTTTTGGTTGGTAACATTTGGACTTAAAGTTGGGGAGTAGCCAGGTTAACCACGCTGGAGTCAACTGTATTACTGGGTGAAGTTGATATCACTAAAGTATTTAAAGCTTTTTCAGGAATCATTATCCGGCTTAGTGGTTACCGGGCCTGTTTGTAGTATCATCATTGGCTGCTGCAGGAGAATTTGATGTAGTAGAAAAAACTCGAACTAGTGTGAAAACAGAAATAGTGAGTACAGCTAGTGTAAGCAGGGTTAGCAAAGTGCCCAGGTAGGCTGTTGTAGACTTGCCCATCTTGGGCATTGCTAAAAATATAAACACATTTGAATTAGAATTCTTATAATCTTCGAATTGACTGTTGACTTGTTTTAGTGCTGCCTGGCAAGAAAAATGGGCGCTATGTGACAATAGATGGGGTTTTTTCTTGATCGACCATATTGTTTCTTTGTTATTGTGATTGCTTGGGCTTAGGCCAGGGTTGGCCAGCGTATACTAGGATGGACTTAAACATAAGTCTGAGATATGTTTAAGTCCGACCTAGCATGCACTGGCCACCCTTACCTAATCCTAAGCATAAAAAATACAACAGGGAACCAAGGCAAAAACCGCTCCGTTGTCATAAAGGGCCGAAAAATTTTTGATTAATAATTGTTTCTTCGCATTTTTTATTATTTATAATTAGTTATCAAACGTTTCCTATGTGATGATTTTTTGTTAAAAAAGGCACAAAAATGGTTTCTAACAGTTGTCTGATCTGAAAGGCGTGTTTTTTTAAAAAAAATTGACCAACATTTTTTAATTTTTATTATACCGTATTCACTCTATTTATCGCCCACCCTCTAATAAACGTCTTCTTTTAAGGATCTATATCTCAGTTAAAAAAATTATTTTGCAAATCTGTTTTTTGCGTTTTCTTAGTTACCACGAGTTTACCTAATTCCACTTTTTAAATTTTGGTTGAGCACCCAAAAATCTCAAAACCGAAATATTTTTTTCCGATTTTTTAAGGATTGAAAAATAAACGCCCATGGGCGATTAAAAGAGTGAATACGGTATCTCCTCCTACCCAAAAATTATTGAAGGGTACACAAAACCAACATTTCAAAAAATGTATTATGCAAAAGCCTTCATAACTAATAGCCAGGCGCTATACGGGCCTAAACTTAATTAAAAATTATTATTCTTTCGCCACAAAAGATATTGCTAAAAAATCAGCAAAGTTTAAGCTTAGATTATCTCTGTTAATTTGTTTAACATGTTTCAGGGATTTTAGGGCTAGTAAGGCAAAAAAAAGCGAACGGATTAAAGCCTGGAGCCAAGATTTCAAAAAACAAGAACATCAAAATTATAAACTCAAAAAGCCATTGTTTAAATTCTTTTGAGTTATTTCTAATGTATTTTGCCTGATATTTCGTTGAATTTGTATGGTACAAAAAGTTTATGGTCCAAAAGATGGAGACAATGTAAATAGTAGACATTAATAAGAGTGTAAATGGAAGAAAGTAGTCATTTTCGATCTAAAACTAATTTGCTTAGCTGTAGTTATTCTTGTTAATGGTTCTGATAAGCTTTTATTGCTTTAAAATGTTCATATAGACATTTCGGCTATTTCTTTTTATTAAAAGAAATGCGTTTAAAACAAAAAAAGTTGCGATAAAAATAATTTAATTTTGCAGAACGAAACTGAGTGTATCAGAAACTCAAGTTTAATCATAAAAGACTCTAGAGAACTTTTTTTTACTCGCGTACGAGAGGTTCGGGTCATTGGATAGCAATGTGAGGACTTTAATCAATTTTTTTAAGTAGCTAGCTCGTAGCCAGAAAAACTAGTACAAGAAGTTAAAAAAATACAAAAAAAATTCTAAAAAAAATAAAAAATGGATGAATTTGATGCCTCCCGCCTATTTTTTTTTGATTTTAAATACAAATTTCGATAAGAAAAAATTTTAAAATAATGACTTTTCCTTCAAGACAATAACATAAAAACATAAAAAAAAATATGTAAAAAGTGACCGAAGTGTACAAGAACACAGTTGAAAAACATGGTAAGACACCCAAAAAATATAATCATCTACATTTTATCATTTCTGCCATAAAGTGGTACCTTTTATCTCCTTAGCCTCCCTATACATCCCTTATTCCCTTTAAAATTCAAAAGACGCCAATTCAAATTATGAATTTTTGACTAAAAATTTATGGCTCAAATCGAAAACACCCGTCAAAATCATTAAATCTCCCGTCAAATTTTTAAAAATTATGCTTCTCAGTGTATACTTTTCAAAATTTCTATTTTTTTGCATTAGCATGTAGCCCTGAATCTCTAGGTTCTGATAAGATATTTACTAGCTTGATACAATTTCGAAAAACGGGAGAAAAATTGAGTTTTTCAAAACTACACCTTTTTTTAAATGAATTGTTCTCCCACTTTTCAAGATTGTATCGACCTAGTTGATGGCTTATCAGAAACTAGAGATTCAGGGCTACATGCAAAAAAAAGTATACACCTAGAACGAGAAGTTTTAAAAATTTGACGGGAGATTTAATGATTTTGACGGGTGTTTTCAGGTACAGTCAAACCTCTCATTAACATACACCCTTGTGACCGGGACTTGCCGTATGTTAATGAGAGGTGTATGTAAATGGGGAGTATGTTAATAAGAGAGCCAGATTCCATTATTAAGCTTAGTGTATGTTAATAGGAGAGCCTGTTCAATTTTAAGGCCAAATTTCAGAACACACCCCACAGTCAATTTCCGAACACACCGATTTCGGAACACACCCCTTAAATAAATCAGCTAATTTTTTTTTAACAAATTTAGAACAGCTTGGAAGAACAAGGCAAATTTTTTTATAAAAATTAAAATAAATTTGCCTTGGTTCCTCAGGCTTTTTCGAAATTTCCTTAAAAAATTGAGATTTTGTAAATTTTTTTGTAGAAACAGAGTTTAACTCGAAAAAAATTGGAAAAGCTTCGACTGTATGTTAATGGGAGAGCCAATTGTTAGAACGGGACCGGACCTGGCCGTATGTTAATGAGAGGTGTATGTTAATGGGAGTGTATGTTAATGGGAGAGGTCATTTTGCCTTGATTTCAATGAAGCCAACCAAAGCTTAACCAGCCGTATGTTAATGGGAGAGCGTATGTTCATGGGGAGTATGTTAATGAGAGGTTCGACTGTACAGCCAAAAATTATGGTCGAACTTTTTTTTCCAAAAAGTACTTCCCCACACCTAAAAATTTGTTTTCTACCATTTTTACGCCTCAAAAACGCGTTCTAAGTGTTCAAAACGCAATTTCGGGACATTACCGTAAAGTGTAGTCCTGCTGTTTCTAGCAGCACTGAAATTGGAGGGGACATTGTTTTATTTACAAAAACGTATTTGTACGCAGTTTCGAACTAAATTTTTACGAAAATCATTAAAATATACGTTTGACAAAAAGGTTTTGCATTCTTTTCAGCCATAAACTTAGTTAAATGTTCAAAGTATTAGTCAACAATATAAGTCTTCAATTCACGACGGAATTCTGGGTCTATCAATGTGTACGTCGCATAAAAATATCCAAATTCATTTCAGACGTAGATTTTTTGATGTCTAACGTTAAAAAAATGTATTTAGGTTCGGGAAAGCACTTTTTTATTTTATGAATTGAAAAATTTGCCGTGAGCGACCAAGGCAAAAAATATGTAAAAAAATGTCGAAACAAAATTTAAATTGGCGCGAAACATTTTCAAACAGAATAAGGGCGGTATGGAAAGAAATAAAAGGAAGCCACTTTTATAGGAAAATAGAAAAAGGTAAATGTTTGTATTAGATGTTTGTAAAAATACAAACATTGCGCTACCTTAGAGTCCGTTGCCAATAAATAAATAAAAAACAACAGGGGGGACAAAGGCATATTTTGGACTCTGAGGTAGCCCCCGAACATTTACTTTTTCACGTTTCGCTATAAAATTGGCTCCCTTTTATTCCCCCATCGCCTCTCTATATACCGTATTTCCTCTAATAAGCGCCCCGGGGCGCTTATTTTTCAAACCTCCAAAAATCGGATAATTTGGAATTCGATTTCGAGATTTTCGGGTGCTCAACTAAAATCTAAAAAGTGGAATCGGTAGAGCTCGTGGGAGTTAAGAAAACGTATCAAACAGCTTTGCAAAATATTGCTTCTACACTGAGATGCAGACCCTCAAAGTCAAGGGGGGCACTTATTAGAGCGGGGGCGCATATCAGAGGAAATACGGTAGCCCTTTTTATCTTTAGCACTTAAAAGCCGGTTCATACTATTGCGAGCGTTTTGTTCAGAATTTCACGCTGAACAAGAAAGGAGAAAAAATTTTTCTGAAAAAGTGCTCTTACCTTGGAACCCTTACGGGTTGATTGCTGGACATCAGACAGTTTGAAAGTTGTTTTTGGTTTGGTTTCACGTAGCTGAAACACTTATCTGGTGCAGAATTTAACGAGCTTTCAAATAAATACAAATTTAATCGGGTGAGTGGCCGTATAACATGTAAAATATGAGCATTTTTCAAAAAAATTTAAATAAAAAAATTCAGTCATTTTTTGTAAGCATCGAACATTTTTTTGATATCACCGTTTATTTTTCAGCACTTGAGCGTAACAGAAAGTGCAAAAGCTGCAGATCATTCTTATACCTAAACAAGACGGCAGCTTTTAATAGAAAGTAGTCCGAAAATCAACAAATTTATTGGTACCTTTGCTTTTTATGAGTTATTTCAAATTCGCGCCTTTTGTGGCGTTCTGTATTTTTGATGATTTTCAGACACAAAATTTTATTTCTGTGAATTTATGCCAGTTAATGGTGAGACGAGCTCGAGCATGTGTCCTAACTCACAAAAATCGTACGAAAATTGTATATAAATCACAGTGTGATATTCGCTTATGTACTCCTGAAAAAAATTTATATTCAACTTATACCCAAATGACCTGTTTACAATGGTTACACACACTGTTTCGCCTTGTTTAGACCCCATTTTTGATAGCCGCAGCCATTTTTCAGGATTTCAGCGTCGTTGGCTAGATTTACTTCCATCGTTTCAACGACCTGAAAATTGCATATTTTTTAGGGCATAAACTGATTTGAGTAATTTTCGGTTGAGGGGCGCACCCTAAATTTCGTCAATTTTTTGTTTGAACTATCGTGCACAAATATTTCATCGTGCAAAAATTGACATATTCAAAAATTGACGTACAAATATCGTGCTAATCGTGCAAATTATCGTGCAAAAATTAAACCGATAAATAAATTGTACCGAATAGGTACCTTGATTTGGTTTGCAAAAAGGCTGAAATATGCCCCGAAAAATTTGAAGCTTAAATATGCTAGAGTTTTCGTGTTTACTTTTAAAAAAAATTCAGTAACGTGTATACCGAATTCTCAGCTTTCCAACAAGCTATCAAACTTTATCAGATGATTTCAGAAATGTAGAGATTGGGTGATTTGAATGAACGAAAAAAGAACAGACACATTTTTTTGAGATATTTTTAGCGTTTTTTTAGCATTTTTGCAGGCTGTCAGTGAAAACACCCGTCAAAATATGTAAATCTCCCGTCAAATTTTCAAAACTTGTTGTTATCAATGTTTACTTTCGAAATTTTCAATTCTTTTGCACCAGCATGTAGCCCTCCATCTTTAGTTTTCAATGAGCTATCAACTGGCTTAAAGGAGAACAGACAATAGGGGAGGTATTTTGACTAGAAAATGGGATTTTGATACCTTAAGTTAATTTAATTTTTATTTTTAACCCCAAACTTTTTTTACACCAATCGTTATTACCATGAATCCACCCGACAAAAAACACATGAGATCGAAGTTTGGAATCAAAATTTTTTTTCGGAAAATTTGCCCTGGTCCAATTAGGGGGGTAACGGTACTTTTCGGAATTGTGTCAGAATTTTCATTTTCATAGAGATTCAGGGCTACATGCTGGTGCAAAAAAAATAAAAAATAAAAAAAAATTGAATTGGCTGAATACAGCATTGAAAAGTGGAAGAACAAGAAGTTTTAAAAATTTGACGGGAGATTTACATATTTTGACGGGTGTTTTCAATTTGAACCATTTTTCAATACATATGCCGATGATTTATTTTTATTCTTCTAGTTTACGCATTTTACCTACCGTTTAACGTTTAACCGTTTAACACGAGAATTTCCGACTGTAAAGGTTGATTACCTGGGAATTTTCAGACCTGCTGAGCACGACGATCGCAAAATCAGACCTTCGAACCTAAGTGCAATGTCCTTTTTTACGGCAACTTTCGCAGCAACTCTTTTAAAAATGTCTGCTTTTTCTTCAGGCTGGTGAGCAGTAAATTTAACTAGCTCAGAATTTTTTTATGCTTATAAGAAAGCCCTTTGTCTGGGCTTTCTAATGGTGTGTCGTTTGCCTATATCCGGAAAATTGTTGTGGGTGAAAAATTAAAAGAATAAAAAAGACCGTTTTGAAAAATTCACATTGTTATTAAAAACATGGGGCAATTTGCACAGAGGCCGTTTAGTTTCAAAACAGACTACATATTCAGAATCAGCATGAAACATGGCATTCGATAGTGCATCAAAGTCATGTGAAATTAGCTTTTGGCCTGTCTCGCAAGAGTAAAAAGGAGCGCGAAAAAAAGTCGTGAAAATCAGTTTGACGTAAAAGACTTCCAAACTTGAAGTTCGGGATTTTTAGCTAATTGTCTGTCATATATAGCTTTTACCAAATTTATATGACTTTCACCCTGGATAGGACGAGAGAGATATACGTTAATTTTACGTTACTCTGCTCCCTTTACTCTTACATCGGCCCATCCCGCAAAGCTACCACTTAGGCGCTCCCCCTGATTAATACCCAGTTGATACCCAGTTGTGCTGTTTTACAGCACAAATCTAGGACCCAGCGAATACCCCCACCTTGACTTGAAAAGTTATTAAAATTACCCTTTTCTAGAAAAAGTCGGCTTAGGCTTAAGGCTTAGGCTTAGCCTAATCCTAATGTACAAATGTACTTGAAAAAATTGAAGTCGTGGAGGTAACTCGGTGCTGAAAAATATATCAAGACACCTGTTGGATATGTTTGGGATGCGCAATTTTTTGCAAATCCATGTAAGATATACGGTCTTTATCTCTTAATGGGGGGAAGGCCGGGGGAGGGAGTTTTGATTTGTCTAAAGGGAGACTCGACTGTACCTATTAGACACCACCTGCATTAGGCTATTGCCACATGAATCAGTTCATTTCTGAAGATTACCACCTAGATTGGAACATCGAGAGACTTAATTATCACCACCTGAATAGGGTTACTGGGTACATAGCTGCAAGTAAAAGTACGATTCGAGACGAATTCGATTCGAGACAGGTACGCTTCGAGGGGAGCGGCCAGTTAGCGATGGTTTTTTTTCAAAATTTTTGATATTTTTTGCCATAAAAGTATTTTTTTGTGGAAAACAGTTTTTCGGAGGCCACCCAAAATTCCTCAGGAATCCGAATCAAGAAACAGAATTTTAAAATAACTCGTGTTTGCTGAGATATGACCTAAAGTTGGGTGCTTGTCATTTTGAAATTTTTGATTCGGATTCCTGAGGAAATTTCAGCTCTTGGGTGGCCTCAGAAAAACTGTTTTCTACAAAAAGAGTACTTTTATGGCAAAAAATATCAAAAATTTTGAAAAAAAACCGTCGCTAACTGGCCATACACCCGATTCGAGACGGTCGATTCGAGACAGTTTTTCAAAAAATTCAAATTGATAATAACAAGTCATGCAAACATAGGGGATGTATATTTTCGTACCAAAAAAATATTTTTTACACATTGTTTTTTTTCTGTGAATTCTAGATGATTTTCAGTAAGTGAATTTTGAAGATGGCGAGCCTAGAATTTATGCACTCAAAGCGAATCGGAAACAAAAGAATGGCTATAACTCACTGTCCAGCTGACGGTAGCAAATGCTACACTTGGTCAAGTTACACAGGATCTCGGTCAAAAAAAATGGAGTCAAGTTGTTTTATTATGTCTGCTCCAAGTATCGCTCAATGAGAGAAAAGAGCTAGTATTCAAGTCACAAAAGCTTCCGACCATGAAAGCAGACGAAGTCACAAGCAAGTGGATTGATGGTGTTCCAAACCATCCTCATTTTTATGAAGGTCGAAAAGCCAGTGAGGTAATAATTAATTAATTGACAAGCTAATCACCCCTTCATTTTAGGTCAAAGGTACATCGTTGAGAAGGAGCATTCAAGCAGAACTGGCTAGTGGATCTAACAAAACAGTTTCCTCTGCTATTGTTTGAGTTGAATCGAAGATTAAGATTAGCCTAGCTGATCAGTCTGCAGGTTATTTTTTAGTTTGGGAAATTCTAAAATAATTCTGTCTTTTTTTAAGAATACTGCCAAGAGGTTTGTCAAGCAGCTGGTGCAAATCGCTATGCCATATCACAACGACTCAAAGGGCCAAATGAAAACGTCTTCCATTATTGAATAGTTTCGAAGATGAAAATCGTCTGCTTACCTACACTCTCAGAGGATCTGTTCCAGGCATCCACTCTTTTCTTCTCTGCGCCAGATAAGAATGTTGCGTCAATCAGAAGATATTGTTTGCGGCGGGACATTCAAATACAAGCCTGTAGGAACGTCGCAGATTTATTAAATTGTCGTGTTTGCTAAGAAAATCCATTCAGTTCCATTAGTTACAGTGTTATTGAAAAAATGAGATCAGAAAACGTACAGAAAAATGTGGAGAAAGAGTAATTTTTTGACTTCCCAAATTATAAACCGCTATTTATATTTACCAACAAATTCTTATTTTGGCTAGACTACAGTGTATTCTCGATAAAACGACGCTCGATATAACGTCCGCTCGTTATAACGTCCCATTTATGCCGGTCCATTGAGGGACGTTACATTGAGCGTCGACTGTATTTTGAAAAAGCTTTTTACATAAAGAATTAGCATGAATTTATTTTATAACAAATGACTTGAAACAAAAGAAGCGCCAGTGTAGCAACTGGTGGACATTTGCGCGCAGGTGCAAGCGCCGGCATAGTCCCGATAACCGGCCTATTGACCTTTAGTGGGCCACAATTTTTTGCCTTGGTCCCCCTGTTGTTTTTTTTTCAAAATTTTTTTTTTGTTACATTCAACATTTTAGAATATGAAATAAGTATATCACATGGCAAAATCATGTTTATTCAAGAATATTACTCAGAGCATTCACAATTAACACAATTACACAATTCACAATGTCCAGAATATATCATAGCCATTTGCTTGAAGAACGTATCTAGGAAATTCCACTTTCTGGCTCGACAATTTTGGCGCATCACAGCTCCCTGTACATAAGAGGCGACGAGAGAATCACTTGTCCCAAATAGCCTTTTCACTTTGTGCTTCATATGCGCCCATTGACCTTCGCACTTATTTGTGTGAATCTTTACAGGAATTCCTTCTTCCATAATAATTCTAAACCATGTATACACCATTTAAAAAATAAAGCAATAACAAAAAATTACCGCACAAAATGATCTTTGTGACAAATGGTGTAATGTCTGTACCCTACTGAGCGACCCAGCTTTTTCCTAGTTTCCGATATGCTGGCCACTCGTCACTTATTATTGTCGTTCCTGCCATGATATGTTTTCTGATCAGACGAACAGAGTCTTTTTCTTGCGATCCTTTACCCGAATAGCGAATGCTAATCCTCCTGAAAATTTACACTGACTAATATTTAAGGACTTAACAAAATAGCTAGCCTTCTCCACGTTCTATCCCTCCGAATACCCACTGTGTTGAACTTCTACGAAAGCGACCACGATTATATTTCCGTTTGCAAATCGACGCTTCATCTATTTCCACAAATCGACCTAGTCCCCCAACTTTGGCTGATTGTGACAATAGCTAAAAGCGGAAGAAAACGTGCCTTATAGTTGAAATTAATCGAGAAAAATACTTCTGGCACACTTCGCGACAGAGATTCAGCCAGTCGCAAGTATGCTTCGCACTCAAACCTGTTTCCTTAACTATTTGCTGATTTGAGTAGTCATTGGCCCACATGTAGAAAATTAGCAACCACGATTCAAGGCGAAGGTGTGAATTGAAGAAAAAGGACGCACTCCTTATTGACTTCCTGGAACACATCTTTCTTTGTTTACGACAACGCCACTAAAATTATGTCTTTAACCTGATAGAGTAAAAATTGTTTGCGGATGAAACCTGGATGCCGTCAATTCTCGCTGCATTCTTTTCAACCATCATTGACGATGCACAAATATCACATAATGCTTCATTTCTAATTACTGATAGGCCAACGAAGAATTTCAGACTCTGTAAAAGTGAGATAATGCATAAATGTTCAAAACTTACGATAATTATCAACCTGTTCAGTGTCGTATGAGAATACTTCTTTTAGACGAAGAGCCGCAACATCAGGCCGTTCAAGAGTATCCAAAAGTCTTCGTCGAGCCATGTAGCTAAGTAAGTACCACCTAGAAAAACAACACAATAAAAAATGGTACTTATTCCGTTTGTACTCCTACACGCTTTTTGAACTTTAAAAAAAACAACAGGGAGGACCAAGGCAAAAATTGTGGCCCACTAAAGGTCAATAGGGCCCAAGCGCCGGTATAGTCCCCGATTTGCGCCAGCACCGGGAAAAACCCCGGCGCTGGCGCCCGTGCAGCTATGCTGGGTAGCTCGGTGCTACCACCTAGGTACTGGATAACACAGTTCTACTATGTAAATTGAAGTACCTAGGTAATTCGCTACTGACACCGCAATCAAAACACCTGGGAGCCTGGTATAAAACATATGGATTTCATATCACTTAGACCTGGCCACTTAGATATCTGGGTGAAGACCATCTGAATTCGGCTACCTTGGTTCTACCAACTGGATCGCACTAGCTAGGAATCTAGGTAGAACAGTGTTCTTTATTAGGTGGATATCTGTGTGCTACCACATGCATTGGGCTACATGGGTACAACTGCCTTAATTGGGTAACACTACAAAAACAATGATGCGCTTTTTTCGCACCCGCATGCGCTACCGTCTGGGTACCTGGGTATCACCGCTGAATCATCTACCTTTCTGCTTGGTTTGTAGTACCTGAATCAGACTGTCTCGGTGCTTGGGTGGAACCATTTTAATCTGATAACTTTCCTAGCTGAGTTTTAGAACCTGTATCCGGCTGTCGAACTTGGCAGAACCATTCAGATCTGATTACCTGGATACCTAAGTATCTGGGTACTTAGATACTACCATCTGGATCAGAGCACCTGGGTACTACACCCTGAGTCGGATAACTTTTGCTCCGGACTATGAAGTAACATCGAAAATCTCTTTTTTCGCGCTGAACTGTGCTTAGGACATGCTTTACGGTCCCTTGTTCTTCCTAAAAACATGATTAACGGACATAAAACCTACAATGTAGTAGTAGGATAGATGGGGTAAAAAAAATTTGCACCCAGAACCAGTGACCTGGGCGGCTCGCATATCAATATCCGCCCTCCTCCTTAAAAAAATCATATCTCAGCACTAAGATTTAATAAACAGTTTCTTTTGTTGTCAAACAGAACCGCGGATTTAGGGCTATCAAATGAGCCATAATTTATTTTTTGGAGTGGTGAAAAAAGTTCTAGACATTTCAAATCGGCTGATATACTTGGGCCACCCTGTGTATAAATCTTTATAGTTAACTCTGGAATCCTACTGGAATAAGGGAAATAAGGATGATCCTTATACAAGCGTACCTAATGAAGCAACGAATTTAGACAAGAAGCAAACGCAAGAATTAATCAACAAACACTTCCAATTAGTCACTTATTGCTCACCCTCAAGCAATGGCCAAGCAAAAAGCAAAAACAAATGTTAGTAAGACAAAATGAAAAAATTATTTTTGCTTTTAGTTTCTACTTTTTCTTTGAAAATCGCATATTTCGATTTAGTTTTGCCTGAAAAAGCTTTTGAATGTGGAGTGTCTAGCAGTGGTATTGCCTCAGTTTCTCCAGGTGACTATCGTCGTAAAAGTAATCATAACCGGGTAGGTTTTGTAATGCTAAATATTTAAAAAATATTTTTTTTTCTGTTTGAAAGGTTATGTCCGGACATCCTGTCAGTCCTGGAGACTATCCTTGGTTGGTCGGAGTGAATCTGAAAGATTCTATTTGCACTGGCTCCCTGATCTCAAGAAGATATGTGCTGACTGCTGGCCATTGTTTGGCCAAAGTGAAAAATGTTGACGAAATGCATGCTTTGATTGGCACAGTCAAGTTTGATTACGTGGAGGCAGACCGGCTTAAGTTGGGAGAAAAGATTAAGCGATTCGTTATTCATCCTACTTTTGTCAACAATCAGTCTTCTGGATTTGATATTGCTTTAATGGAGGTAAACTTTTGTGCTTTTTTCAAAGCAATTTCAGAAAACTCACCATAGGCATTTTGGCTCTATATGTGTTCGAGGTTACGTCTAAAAAATATGCCTTGGTCTCCCCTGTTGTTTTTTGGCACAAATTTTTCTCTCTGAAAATATTTTTATTCTTTTAGGCTTTAGGCTCAGGCAAGGGCAGGCCAGCTCATGTTCGGACAAACTCAAACATGCTTTTTTACTTATTTAAGTTTCAAAAAACATGTTTGAGTTCATCCTAACATGCGCTGGCCTACCCTTGCCTAAGCCTAAACAAATAACAATCTTTTGAGAGAAAAAACAATTGCCAAAAACAACAGGAAGGATCAAGCCCTTTTTTGATTTTTCTTGTATAAAAAACAACGACACATACATTATAACCCTCACTTTTGGAAACATAAAAAACGTGTTAGAGGTGGTGGTGTCATCTTATATTTATTAACTTCTTCAAAATGTTTAAATTGGACGGCAAAGATATTCAAGAAATGAAATTCTTCTATTCAGGGACTAACAATTGTCTTACAGAAAGTGTTAGACACAGCTGAGGAGAAAACTTTTGTTGTTAACTATGTCAAAGTTTGACTGTAGAAAAAAGTTATAAAAAATCTTAGAGGTGATTTTAAATTTTCGGCTTGTTGTTTCTCGAGTCTGCAGATTCAATTTTTTCTGTCTATTCGCCAAAAATATTGAAATTCCATGTGGTAAATAGATTATAATCTGTAAATAGATAATAATATAATGTAAATAGATTATAATTACAAAATTTTCCAATGGATTCGAACAGTTCGATCGGCTCTCTTGTTAGTGCGATTTGTTCGGGTGAAAATTGTCCGGGTATAAATTTTCTAGCTACGGATTGTTCGAGTACCAGTTTCTGTTCAGTCCTCTGAAAGGGTCAGTAAATCAAAGATTGAGTGTAAAAAAAATTTTTAGTTGGCGACTCCAGTGACTTACAACCAAACAATTCAACCTGTGTGCTTAGTAGACAATTATCATGAATCATTCCACTCCATGGCTTTTGTGGTCGGTTGGGGCCATAACAACAAGACTGAGTGTAAAAACATACAAGCCTTCTTTTTACTCTTAATTTTCTTAAGCTCACCAGGAAATCGCACAAGAAGGTGCTGTTCCTATCGGCAGTTTCAGTGAATGCAGGTCAGTTTCTGACGAATTACACAAAAATTTCAACACTTTCTAGTGATTGGTTTCAATACAATCCAAACTACTACATTTGTGCTGGAGCTCTTGATAGAGGCACTGAAACTGTTAATTTTTTTAAATTGTCCTGTTGTCTTTCTTTATTTTAAATTTAAGGGAGACAGTGGAGGTCCTATGCTTGTCAACCAAGATGGTCGTTGGTGGCAGATCGGTGTGACTGCTTTTGGTATTGATCCGATTCCTGGACCGGACCATCGTTTTAGTGATGTTGGTTAGTGATTTAATCAGAGGATTATCGCAAAGGGTGTCTAGCGGTTTTTCAGAACGACAGTCAACCAGCATAAGGACTGACTCGCAGGCCTCAACTCGCACAAGGGTCTTAATCACCCACAATAAAAAGCTTTACAGTGAAGTCCCGCTATATCGCCATCCCATTATTACGCCCACCCCAATATAGAGCCACCTATTTGGCTTCGAATTTGGCTGGTTGACAGATAAAGACGATGAAGTGTACCCCCAGTGAAACGCCGCCTTTGATATAAACCACCATCGGTGTTATGAGCGATGTTTTTGATTTAGGATAGGCCAGCATATGCTGGTACGGTCTTGTGTCTCAAACATCAAAAAACTAAAATTTAGTAAAGGCGAGAACTCTAAAAATTTCGAAATGATCATTTTCACAAAATGCATTTTTTAAATTAAGGTGCCTATTCAAGAATCAGTACCGCTTGTGACTGGATCAGACGCACCACTTATGGAGAAATCAAGTGCCAAAATATCAAAAAGTCACCTCCTATAAAAGAAATTTGATTTTTTGCAATAATTTATGTAAATATTCTCTAAAAAAATACAATAAAAGCAGATTTTTGTCACTCAGAAGCTTTTGCGAGAGTTCAGACACAGATGAAATTGTATGGTAAAAAAACTTAAACTTCACCTTCTATTCATCCAATAAAATTGGACAAAGAAAAGTACTGCCGCTGTTTCACTCACAAAAGTGCAGGTGGCCGTTGGTCTGTGGTATGCAAATTTTGTGTTTTAATAATAAAAAGATTACATAGGTTTTCAACTAAAAGAACCGGTCATTTGAAAGGTTCAATTGCAAAATGAAAACTGCCTGGTTGGCTGTGCTCTGCATATTTTCTCTATTTTTCTTGCCTCAGATAAGAGTTTTGGCTGATGGTGACTACTACAACTGTGGAGTGTCAAGCAGTGGAATAAAGATTCCACACTCTCCTATCAAAGCAGTAACCATTTTAATACCGATTTTAAAAAATGGATGCTTCTCTGTAATATACCAAATATTTCGTTTTTGACTATTAACAGGGAAACTGGTCGGAGTCTGAAATCTTGTTCGAAATTTTGACAGCACTAGCTTGTAGAACATAGTCATTTTACTGAAAAATTTTGACGCTACTGCAGGGCTCTCATATGTACTTATTTATAAGATTTGCACTTATTTTGAGACTTCAAATGTTACGAAATTTGAATGTACTTATTTATAAGATTTGTACTTATTTTCGCCTTGTGTACTTATTTCGTACTTATTTTTTGATTTAGCTCCAAAATATCTAAGAAAAAATTCAAATTGTGGCACTTGTTCACTTAGGGGGGCGCATTTTATAATATCGTCTAAATCATGTTTAAACGACTCCTAAGTGATTTTATATGCTTTAAACGGTCAAAAAATTGTTTTCCGAAGTTTTCTTAGATAAAAAACGATTTCTCGAAAAAAAAAATTTAGACCAAAATTCGACCAAAAACTTAACATGCCTTGGTCCCCCAGGTAAAAAGTCTAATTTTAGTCAAATTTTTTTTTTCGAAAAATCGATTTTAACGAAAGAAAGTATTAGAAAACAAATTTTTCATCGTTTAAAGCATATAAAATTACTTAGGAGCATATGTTTAAAATCTTTTGTTTGGTTTTGTTCGCTTGAAAATGTTATCTTTTGTTGTAGAATAAAAAGTTTGAGCCGATTTTAACGTGTTTTGGAAAATGTACTTATTTTTTAGTTCAAAATGTTATTTTTTCCAAAAATGTACTTATTTTTGAAATTATGAGATGAGAGCCCTGCGCTACTGCCATTCACCGTATTTCTTCTAATTAGCGACCCGTTATTCAAAACCGTGTTCTTGGCATTGTGTGTTATTGTGAGCTATCAAATGGTTGATAATTTGCCTTAGAAAAGTGATCAAGAAGTGAGCTAAAAACACAATGCCAAAAAACACGATTTCAAATCAGGGGGGGGGGTGGTTGTTAATTAGAGCAAATTCGGTAACCCTCAATCACACAGCCCTCCTCCCTCAAATGGATCTCCAACCTGGTCCAAAGCTTTTTCCAACATAATACACGCCTTAATTTAAATTTTTTTAATTTCTGATTTTTGGGGTAATGCATGTTATTGCCCCAGTAAAAAAATTCAAAATGACCACCAAAAGCATTTTGAGTCTTTTTCAGACCAGTCCATTACTGTAGAATATACGAGAAATTTTACAGTTATTCGTTTTTGACAACAGTTATTTTTGTGTCAAAAACCGTCGATTTTGGGATTTTTTCTTGACGGGACAAAAACGCTTTATACCCCAAATATCGAAAATAAAAAAATTGTTTTTTAGGGTTTGAAAAAAGGATTACACCCAGCCCTGGACCAACTTTCGGGAGTGTCACCATATCAAATTTTGACTAAGCCTTGAAAAATTCACAAGGGGGACAAGGTAATTTCAGTCTATTGGAACATGTTAATCGAGTCTCCTAAATCGGATTTTTTAATTTGCTCGCCAAAATAATGTTCAACTGTCATGTAGTAAATTGACTATTATATGCTCAACAAGATAGCTCATCAAAGTTCTGAATTCGATTTTATAGCTCGATCGGTTCCTTTGTCATTGTTTCTTTTTTAAATTACAGTTTTTGAATGGAAAAAACATCAGCGATGGGGACTATCCTTGGCTGGTCTCTTTTGTCGGTTATAATGCCACAAGCAAACGGTGGATTAACTTTTGTGCAGGCTCCATAATCTCTAAAAGATTTATTTTGACTGCTGCACACTGTTTTATGCTAAATGAGACCAATAATCTTTCGTAAGCATCAGCTTTTGTGCTAAATTTATACTCTAATAGCCCAAAAATTTCAGCATGCAAAAAGTTAGAGCTGTAGTCGGAAGTGTGAGTGTGAATGCTACTGAAGTGGGAGAAAAAACCTTGGAGCTAGACTTGAAACGGGGTATTTTCATCCTGGTTGGAAGAGCAGTGCTGGAAAACCACCAATGCTCGAAGGAGGGGATGCTGCCTTAGTTAAGGTATGTTGAATATTGTTTAAAACCTTTATGATAATTTTTTCAGCTAATAGAACCGCTGAGTTTCAATAGCAGTGTACAGCCAGTGTGCCTCGTTCAGTACTACAAAGAAGTGTATCACTCCATAGCTTTTAGTGTTGGGTGGGGCAGTACTAGGAGCGAAAGTCAGTTTATTTTTTGGCTTAGGATCTAAGGCTTTAAAATATTTTGGTTTAATATCACTAAGGCAGAAATAGACATGTTTGTGTTCCATTTACTATTTTTGTCTCATATGGTAAGAGATCCTAAATTAAAAAAGTAATAATTTTTGGTGGATCGTCTACTAAATTAGTTCTGAAATCAATCCATTTGGATATTATAAGCAAAACTTGTTATTGTTAACTTGCAGAAACGATAGTTGCTCAAGAAAATACTATTCTCATTGGAAGTACTTATGAATGCAAGTAGGCTTACTTTATTTCTTCAAAACAAATTTATAAAATTAAAAAATTTTAAGTGTTACATTTGCTAAACAATTTGACGCAGCCAATGACATTTGTGGAGGCGGAACTGAGCGCGGAATTGAACCTGTAAACTTTTGGTTTAAAAAGTTTAAGTGTTAAATTTAAAAAATTGCCTTAAGAATGACAGTGGAGGTCCTTTGCTCATCAACAAAGATGGACGGTGGTGGCAGATCGGCATCAACTCTTATGCTCTGATCTCTACAACTGCAGGAGGACAAATTGGTAACTTTGTAATAACAAATGTCCTCCACTTATCACTCACTTATCCCCTAAAAATTAAAAAGCTGCAAAATATTTAGTAAAATAGAATTGAAAATTAAAATAAAGTAAATGTAAAATAAACTTGACCCTAAAGTAGAATAAGACAGTTTTTCGCCTTGGACACCCCCCTGTTGATTTTTTTGCTATTTGCTTTAGGCTCGGAAAAACATGTTTTTGGGTGCTTTTGCGAGAGCACCGGGTAAGGGAGTCTCCTCTACCAAATTGAACAAAAATCTCGTCAAAAACGGCCAGTTTAAAAAAGTTGTAACCTATAGAAATAGTTGGAAATATTTAGATCACCCTGTAAATTATGTGTATTTAATGGCTCCTTCACGACGAAAGTGAAAATGTAAGTGTGTGAGTGTAAATGTAAAAGATTTTTGCACCGTGAAGATACCTTTTACACCTACATTTACATTTACACTTACATTTACCCCTTCACGATACGAATGTCAATGTGAATGAAAATGTAATTCAAGTATTTCCAGAGAATACTAAAAGTGCTTTATTTATGACGAGGAGTTCAATTCTGGTTAGAAAAACTTATAAAATTGGCATTTGGGTTAAAAAAACTGACTTTTGGAAATAAAAGTGAGGATAAGTCAAAAATTTTGATTTACATTGACATTCGTATCGTGAAGGCGTAAGTGTAAATGTAAGTGTAAGTGTAAATATTTTTTGTATTGTGAAGACCCCTTACATTTACACTTACAGTCGACTCTCGATTTAAGGACACCCCCAAAGTTCGTTCCCCAGCTGGGTCCGACACTTTTTTTAGCTCGATTTTGGAAGCTTTTTTAAAATTCTGTTTTGACAGTCTGGTCGCAAATATCGCAAGGATGTCGATTTTGCCGATTGTTTTTCAAAATCCAAAAACTTTTTCTTCTAAAAAAGCAAACCCTCGATTTAAGGACAGGGATTTTAGAAAAAGCCTGTCCTTAAATCGAGGTTTTGCTTTTTTAGAAGCAAAAGTTTCTGGATTTTGAAAAACGATCGGCAAAATCCACATCCTTGCGATATTTACGACCAGACTGTCAAAACAGAATTTCAAAAAAGCTTCGAAAATCGAGCTAAAAAAGTGTCGGACCCAGCTGGGGAACGAACTTTTGGGGGTGTCCTTAAATCGAGAGTCGACTGTACATTTACACTTACGTCGTGAAAGAGCCATAAGTCGTAAGCCTTTAAGCACGTGGTATTCTTGAGTAGTAGGGATGGAGGATGGTCTATTCCGGGACGGGACGAAAATTTTGAAAAAAAATTTGGGACGGGAAAAAACCATAAAAACTTCCGGGACGGAACAAGACGGGACGTCCCATCCCATTAACACGAAAAAGGCCGACTGTGAGAATTGTCTACCTGGGTTTTTTCAGACATGATGAGCATTAATATCATGAAATCAGATCTTGAACATAATTCCAATGCCCTTAAAAGCGCGTTTTTCTCGACGACTCATCAAGGTCAGGTATAGTTTTTTCAGGCTGGTGAGCAGTGAATTAATTCAGCTCAGCATTTTCCTTCATGCTCATAAGAAAGCTCTTTGTCTGTGCTCTCCAACGATATGTCGCTTGCCTACATACAAAAAAATAATTATGGATAAAAATTCGAAAGAATCAATAAAAGCCATTTTTAAAATTTACAATTTTACGAAAAGTACAGGGTGGGGACGTTAAGGGACGTCCCGTCCTGACCGCCATCCATCCCTACTGGGTGGCTTCTTTGGATGGGTGGGATGAGGTTTTAGCGGTGGTTATAACCGAGCAGCATCCATAATTTTTATTAGGCATGGTTTATCACACATTTTTTAAGATTAAAGAATTTTTATTATTAACAAGCTCAATTAATAAATTCCAAAAAAATTTCGTATATAAGGATCCTATCAGCGGGTGACTGCCACTTGCGACTGGATCAAAAATCAGACGCATAGTGAAGCTAAATGTTTGAACATTCGCAAGTCTCCATTGATTCCTGAACCTACACCTTCTACCATCTCCACTACTACTACAACCACCACGACTACAACTACCACTACACCCTCGACCACAACCACACCTCGACCACAACCACACCCTCGACCACAATCACTGTGCCGACCTACCCAACTACACCTGACACTACCACCACTACAACTACCACCCAAAAGCCCCCATGTACTTCTACTCAGTATGCAAAAAAAGAGTTCAAAACAGTAGTCCAGGAACTGCGTTTTGAATTTCCAAATAGCGAAAATCATAAATTAATACACATGCGAAAAAGAATTTTTTTCTGTGAAATAAGTATTTGTTTTAAAAAAGATTATTATGCTTTTTATTGTCTTAAAACCAATAAAATTAATATGGTTGAAACAGAGAATCACAAGCTGATAAATCGAGTGAGCGCAGATTGATATGAGATTGAAAATGGGTCATATTTCGCTCTCTTACATCTCTTTAAGTGGAGTGTCTGGTTTTTGAATTTTAAGTTTTAAAAGCTGTTGTAGCAGTTTGGCTGATGTTTTTTGACTAAAACATTTTTGGCGATATAAAATATTGCAACTTATTTACTAGGGTGGGGGGGGCCGGTCTAGGGGGTTTTGTGGGGTTGATGGCGCATTTTTCAGTCATTTAGAAATCATGTTTAAATGACTCCTAAGTAATTTTTGTATGCTTAAAACAATAGAAAAGTTATTTTCTGACTTTTTTCCACACGAAAAATAGATTTTTTGAAAATTTTTTTGACTAAAATGTGACTTTTTGCCTTGGGGAACCAAGATTAATTACCGTATTTCCTCTAATACAGCCTCCGGGGATTTATTTTTTGACTACCTTATAGAGGAGTGGGAGGGGGGTGAGGTGGTGGTACTTTAATAAGGGGAGGGACATTATTTTTTAACTCCGGATTTGCTGACTTTGTTAATAACAAAATTCGTATTCTGCAATAACTTTGTTATTAACAAAGTTATTGTAGATAATAGATTCTGTTGATAACAAAGTTCATTATTAATAATAACTTTATTATTAATAAAGTCTATTATATACAATAACTTTGTTAATAACATCAATTTTAGGGGGGGTGGTTCTATTAGAGGCGAGGGCTCTACTTTTCAACTATCTTCTAGAAGGAGGCTCTATTAAGAGGCGCATCTCTAACCTAACAAGCCGGGGACGCACGGGCTTGAGGGCTTGGGTTGAGATGCGCACACCCACATACCTTAGACACAATTCACTCGAAAGTGACTCTGGATGCATGAAAAAGCATGCATACCAGGGGCCTATCCCACTTATTGAAGATTGGAAAGTGGAAAATGGAAAGTCTTTTCTGTCCCACTATTTGAAAATTGGAAAATGGAAAGTGGAAAATTGGAAAATTTTATATGGAAAAATGATGACTACGAATTTTTGGAAAATTGAAAATTTTTTAAGTAAGACATAAAACCATTCTATCTTACCTAAAATCATGCTCTGACCACAGTTGGTTAATGCCAAAATAGTGATTTCACTAGCCACAACACCTGTAATGGGGTAGATACTTATTCTGAGGGGCATTTGCCTCCAAATCCCGAAAATATCAGTTTTTGCATGGGGTTGTAAACCATGATTTCTTACCCAAATTTTACGCTGAACATTTGACAATACCAAAACTGTAATTTTGGTGACTCAAACTATGATACCTTGGGAATGTACCCATGGTTTAGGTGGATATCCAGCTGGATGGCCTAAAATGAAATTTTAGTCAAATTTTTTTACGTTTTTCATGCTCCAAACCCTGTTTTCTGGACTAATTCTGACATGCTGAATATGGTTTAATAGTGATCAAATACCTTTTTCTAGAGTATTTCTTGACTTTTGGCAAAACCAAGTTTTGAGTTCCCCTAATACTGAAAAAACCGAGAAAACGGCATTTTACCACTATCAAACCATCTTCAGCGTGCCCGAATTAGTCCAGAAAACAGGTTTTGGAACATGAAAAACGTAAAAAAAATGTTGATCATTTTTTTACGGTGGACCACTCGAAAATTCAGGAGTCTATACGTGTCAACGATTTATTATTAATACTAGTTTTGGTCAATTATGTATTTGTACCCTGATTACTGGGATCGTGGCACAGAGAAAATGACTCAATTCGACTTTTCATGTAAAAATTATTTTATGGAAAATTTTCCATTTTCCACGGAAAATCGGGAAATTTGAAGTGGAAAATGGAAAGTGGAAAATATTTTAGTGAGACAGAAAATTGGAAATTTTCCACTTTTCTATTTTCCATTTCCATTTTTGTTTGGTAAGACACAAACTTTCCATTTTCCACTTTCCACTTTCCATTTTCCAATTTTCCATGAAAATTTTCGAATGTTCAATTAGTGGGATAGGCCCCAGAGCTTCTTCATGCGGTAGGCCCCAATTAACGAAACTTTGTTCAAATTCCATCTTTTTAGGGTATACAGTTACCCCTTCAGGTTAGATTGCCTTGGAGGACCAAGGCAAAAAGTCCAATTTTGGCCAATTTTTTTTTTAAAAATTCATTTTTTGTGTGAAAAATGTCAGAAAACAATATTTTTCATTGTTTTAAGCATCTAAAAATTACTTAGGAGTCATTTAAACATGATTTACAAATAAGTGAAAAATGCGCGAAACCGCCCGAAGGAACTTTTCTGTCTCTGATTAAAGGCCATGGGCTTATATGTTTCAACCCATCCAGACACATGCGCTTATATTAGAAGGTGGGCTTATATTTTTCCACCTTACATATTTTTTAGAAGTTTTTAATTTTCGTGAGCCAAGTGCGTCAAAATAACTTTTCTATTTAATCTCTTGTTGCTCTTTCTATGCAAATGTGGCTCTGTTCCACCGCGTCTCAGCAATTATTAACGACTCGAATGATTCAGTTGACTTAAAGGAAATGCGAGACGCTAACAAAAATTTGGATCGACAAAGAGCCATTGAAGCCAGGAGCCATTGCTGACGACAGGGCATGAAAAAATTCAGGTAACGGTCTGCCTCACTGTCACTGCAGGCGAAAAAGAGCTGCTTTCGTGCGTTTTTGTCAATCGTGAACGTCCCTTCCAAAGATTGTGGAAGAGTTTAAAAAACAGGATCATCATCAACTGACATCTCTCTATTTGGATGGACGTATCTACGACAGAAGACTACTTGCGCAAGGGAATCAAGGGTGGTGGATTTTTCGCCAAAAAATGACTGTTAGTGTTGGATGCTTTTGCAGCTCACAGCGTGCAGCGTGAAGACAACAGCTGTATTGAAAGAGTTAGGTCTGGTGGCCGCGTGAATTCCAGGAGGATGTACAAAGTTCATTCAAGTAGGCATTAATTAAATCAGTCTTTCCTTATAGCTGCTGAACATTTTATCATTAGGTGCCTGATGTATGCTGGGACAAGCGGTTCAAGGGACACGCGAGAGATTTCTACACAACATGGATGTCAAATGACGCTGAGAAAGAGCATACGCCAGCAGTAAACCCTAAAGCTCCTCCATTGCATGTGGTTCTGAGGTGGATTTATTATGCATGGAAGGAAATTTCAAGAGAAAAGATTGTGAAGTCTTTTAAAGAATTGCTTTTTTGGATAAATTGATTTTCAGCTTTTTTTCTATTTGAAGCGTGTGCTATCACAACTCCAACTAATGGTTCTGGTGACTGCCGAATTTCTTGCTTGAAATCAAGCGGACGTATTGGAATAAAAAGAACTAGACTTTCCAATTTCAATAAAAGAGGCATATCGAAAAATTTTCCGCAAATAGACGGGATTTCGCCTCAAATATTAGTAATTTGAGAGACTTATGTTTTGCTTCTTCACAAGACCCTATCTTAAAGTCTTCTATCAATTTTTTCGGTGGTTCCGAGCCACTTAACAATAAGGAGCACAATTATTGCATGTATTAACATTGTTCTCTCAGTATTTTATTTTATTCGTGGACTCAGCTCACCTTTCTCAGGGTCTTTTCACCTTGCTTTTTTAGTCAATGCACTTTTGGCGTATTTTTTCCGTGTCTTTCAGACACATGTCACAGATTTTGAGAAGATCTCAGGAGCCATTCCGAGGATGTCCAACAATCGTGGAATGCGCGTATTGCATGGCTTGTTTTTTTTAATTCCCCTGACCAGTGAACCTGACAGTCAAACATATATGTTTCTACAGTGATGAGTGATATACGATAAATCCTACAGTTAATTCGGTGAGTCTCATTCTGAGTCAGAATATGTGGGTGGTTATTCTAAGTCATTTCGTAAAAACATATTTCACGCGAAAAGATATTATTTAAACACCCCAACAAAAAAATATTTAGAGACGTATTATATGGTATGTTAAACAATGATCACAGATAAAAAAATTACAGATTTTGTTCCAAAATGTCATTTACTACACATTTTACATATTTGTTTGTTATTATTCTTATCTGTTTATTTTCTATTAGCGAAAACTGCAAAGTGCTAGTTGGGGTGCAGTCTCAAACTAATACTCCTTTTAAATTCAAAATAATGATACCATCAGTAAATGCTGAAACTGAGGAAGTCTTCTTTCCAGTACGCAGTCAGAAGAATGTTTTAGTAATTTAATTTAAAAATCATTTTAAATTTAAACTTCTTTTAACAAATTCAGGTGGATGGTGACAACTGCATGTCGAAACAATGGACTTTCATAACCCAGAAACAGGATGAAGCTGGAAATTGGGTAGTCGCTAATCAACAAAATGCTAAATTAGATGGCATGGGGGAAATTCTGGTACATATTGCGGATGGACTTTTTCCTAAAATAGGAAAGCGACTAGGAGTCGCTTGTTCTGAAAGTATTATTTGTGGTTGAACAAAATTGTGATCAAAGATGCTATACGTCTTATAAAATTATTTAAACATGACTTGTTGTAATAAATTAATTTAAGTAAATTTTCAAGCAGAAAACAAGAATTTGAAAAATTGAGATTAAATTAGTATTCGAATGGAGTTGAGTTGAGTCGTATAAATTGAACCTGAGACCCCACCCCTACTCATCTGAATCTGACCCAAAAAGGTAGGGGGTTACAAAATGTCCTACTCTGACTTTCTGTGAGCCATAACCTTTTGTAGAGACTATATAAAGCTAAATAGACGATACGTAAAAATGATACGTAAAAAATTTTATCTGAGTTTTTGAAGCAATATTTACTCAGTCAATAGCTCATTTGGTAGCTCTAAACCTCAACTATATGATGTCAGAAGCTATATGAGCAACTGAAAAATAAAAAACTGCACCAACTGAATAATTTTGGGAGAACAGTAAAAAGCGAGGATTCTGTTTCGCTGATTCTTAGTGAGTAGTCTGCTTTAGCATGCGCAAACAGCCTCCTCATGGTGTATGCGCCTTAAGACCCAAATCACTCGATAGTGACTCTGGAAAATCATGCATACCAGAGTTTATTTATGCGGTAGGCCCTAGTATTCAAAACTATGTTCAACATTTTCTTTTTTGTTCAAAATTGGTCTTTTCGGTCCATTTCCATCCAAATACACTCCTAAATTCCTTAAAAATAGTCAAAATGGGTGATTTTGACTAATTAAACAATGTTGTTTATGAAACCTACTGTGTTCAATTATATCTTCATCCTCTTGTCATTTAATGATAAAAACCGTTAAGTTCAATAGTATGTCTGATTATGCAAAACTTATCGGAATACAGGGTGGGCCAATTTTTTCGACCACATTTGTTTTGGCCATAACTTTTGAAATTTGCGGTCTTTTTTTTCGACTGACCATTTATTCGAAAGCTCTTTCTTTGCCATTTCGTTTAAAAAAAAGAACGCGTCGATGTCATTAAAAATCACCGACATATGGCTGTTTTTTGTGAAGGCATCGATTTTTGACTGTTTATCTATCACTTTCATAGCTTCATACACTTTCATCGAAGACAATTCTGAAGCACATTTTTATTCGTAACAAATCATAACATCCAAAAGAACACAATGAAAAATACTCAATTAACATTTGCAAAAGTTTGCTCCACACTTCTGCCACCAACTGCAATGCACCGGTTGAGACGCTGTTCATAGGCTTGAACTGATCGGTCAATCATCTGCTGAGGCAAATCTCGAAAGGCATTTCGAATTCTTCTCGTCAGTTTATCCAAGGGAGTCAAGTCCGGAGAATATGGCGGCCAAGAAAGATTCGGAGAACCACGACCCATCCACCTGTTCGGAAAAACTGCTGTGAGATAGTTGCGCACAGCTAGAGACCAATGAGGCGGGGCTCCATCCTGAACGACAAAGCATTTGGTACACAATAACTTTTAACCTGTAATCTACCTGCATAAATACAAACCGCCTAAAATTTGGCCACTGCTGAAGTTCAGGAACCACTTGATCTTGAAGGAGGCGGAGATATGAAGTGCCATTGATATTCCCCTGGATGAAGACAGGTCCGATGACTCTCGCGCGACCAAGTAAAGCAAAGACCGTGACGCGAGGAGAATGGAGAGGAACTGCTTCAAACCAGTGCGGATTTTCATCGTCATAATAGCGGAAATTGTGTCGATTCACCCCACCCTTGAGATGAAAATGTGCTTCGTCACAAAAAACCAAGTTGTCGAGGAAGGACAGCCATATGTCGGTGATTTTTAATGACATCCACGCGTTCTTTTTTTAAACGAAATGGCAAAGAAAGAGCTTTCGAATAAATGGTCAGTCGAAAAAAAGACCGCAAATTTCAAAAGTTATGGCCAAAACAAATGTGGTCGAAAAAATTGGCCCACCCTGTACATTTAAAAATCTAAAACAAACAAAATCTACTGAAATTTAAAAAAAAATCTGAACATTTAGCCACCAAACTGCCACCGGTGTGTTCTGCCACCCACCGCCACCGCCACCAATGTGTTTGCCACCCACCGCCACCGGTGGCCACCAAAAAAACCCCCACCACCGGTGGATCCACCGGTGGATTTACCACACTGATTACCATCTCTGAAAATGGCACTAATCTAAAAAACGGTTACATGACACTTCTTTCCCGGACATTTCTTTCCCGACACTTCTTTCCCGGACATTTCTTTCCCGGACTTTTCTTTCCCGACACTTCTGTCCCATTTCCAAATTTCCTATAATTTACACATTATGCGAAATTTAATTTTGAGAGCTGCAACATCTAAGGAATTATGAACCAGAATGTTTCATTGCGTGTGCAACAACGTTGTAATAACAAACCAGGAAAGCGCCAGCCGCATCCGCGTCATGTCTACACACCGAAGTCTCGTCCGAAAGGTCTGTTTAAAGCTTATCTCATTATAACAGCTTTATTAAACACCACCTGGTTATCACTACATAAGTACCACTGCTTGAGTACAACCGCCTCGGTGCCCTCGCTTAAATACCCCTACTAGGCATCCCCCACTTGGGTACCATCGACCTGGATACCCTCTCTTGGCTCTATGTAAATTCATCTACAGGTAAATTCATCTACAGGTAAATTCATCTACACATAAATTCATCTACAGGTAAATTCATCTACAGGTAAATTCATCTACAAGGTTCAAATCCCTGTGGAGGTAATCCATTTTATCAGAAAGTTCAAAACCGATAGAAACACTTTTCAAGGACACTCATTTGGCCTCCATAGGTGGAAACCGTGTGTTAAAGACATTTTCACAGTCTTTTTACAAACGGAGGCAAGCCAAACTTAGTTGCAGGGTATGCCTAATTTTGCCTACCCAAATCCCGAAATCCGAGGTGGGTACCTTTGGATACCTGGACATCAAGCGATTACAACTGACAACAAGTTCCAGAGCAGGTTCAATAGATGCCCGGAAAAAGCTACTATTTCGATAAACAAAAGCCATGACTGAAACAAACTAAATATAATATAGTTAGCTTACTCAATACGATAAAACAGAGCAAAAAAAATTCATGCAACAATTTCAAACTTATAAGAAAATTTGGAAATGGCACAGAAGTGTCGGGAAAGAAAAGTCCAGGAAAGAACTGTCCGGGACAGAAATGTCGGGAAAGAAGTGACCGGTTTCCAAAAAAACATCACATTTCTAGACACCATGAAATAATACCTTAAATTTATTAAATCTTTCAAAGATTTGCATAACTTGTTGTCAAACACGAGATCAAACCATTTAGAATATTTTTTAGCAAAACAAATTAATCGTTTTGTTTTCGTGTTTGATGGTTTCGAATAACAAATTTTCGGTATAAAAGAGCCAAATGAAAACCAAAAGCATCAACCACAAAGTTTTTCCAATATCTAAAATGGCTATTTCTCAACTATTTATTCTTGTGCTTTTAAACGGTTTAGTGTATGTTTCTGGAATTGAGCTGTCATTGGATATTTTCAAGGATAAATCAACTTCTTCACTTAAAGCTCGCCCTTCCAACCCACAACCCTTGAGCCCAATCTATTAACCAGTCCACAATCCACTCTACCAGTCAATCCACTCTAATCCACTCTACTAGTCAATGGCTCTGAAGATGAAGGTGAATGTCAGTCTCGATGCTGATGTTCATGCCCTACACTTCGTTGCTACCCGTGTGACCCTTGCTCAGCTTGGAGCAACCATTCCAAAGTCAGAGATGCAATCAAGGGTCTGATCGTGGTGTTCTTGCAAGTGCGTGACAGCTTGACTGCAGATGTCTTGCCTTTAGATTTGGAAGCTGTTTTGGATGGCAAGATAGAGGCTGCAGTGATGGCTGGACAGCCACTTACTCTGGTCGACATTCTGGCAGCTCTCAATTTCAATGGCAATGTGGATCTATCAGGACTAGTTGGAGGTTTAAATAACTTAAGTGAATAATTTTTACAACATTTTGTTTTAGTTGTTGTTGGAGTAATAGAAGCAGTGCTCAACATCTTGCTTGGTGTGCTGTTCCACTTATTTTGTATTCCTGTTCACTTTAAATTTTCTGGGCTTTTTTAGTATTGCAGCTATATTGATGCTACTATTTCTGCTTTATTGAACCTAGACATATCCGACATCGATTTGGATATTTCAGCAACTGTAACCAGTCTAATAGAAGCCTTGCTTAAAGCTAAAATTAATTTGCTGGGATTGGATGCTAAGATATTGGCTGATGTCTTGGATAGAATTAATGCAGATGTAGCAGCTAAAGTGATAATCGATGTGGCTGCTATACTAGGTTTGTTCATATAAAAATATAAAAACCATTGCGCATTATAGTTGGGCAGAAACCCTCGTGGCTAGCATTATAAAGTAGGATTTCTTCACATGTTTGTGAGAAATACCTCAGAAATCGTACGGTCTTTTCCCTATCCTCCCTTGTGAGTTTATGCGCCGTTTTGGATCAGAGACAGGGTGACCAAAGTAACACCTTTAGGTGGCATTTGCCACCTTGTTGAAATTTCGCCACCTTTTTGAAAAGTGAAAGGTGGTATTTTTTCAACAGTGTTCTAGATTTTTTTGTCTTAAATTCCACCTTTCGGAAAAAATTTGCCACCTTTTTCGTAATTTGAGTTGGTCACCCTGATCAGAGAAGTAAATGCTCTTCGGTCACTTTTGGAGCAGAAACGAAGATATTTAAAGCTGCTTCTAAAGCAGTCTAAAATATGTTTTTTAATTACTCTTTTAACTTACAGACAAATCGTGTTGTTCGATTCAGTATTTTTTGCGAGATCGGCTTTAATATTCTACCAGGATATTGCAGTCCATTGTTTCGTTTGGTAAGGCTTTATATTGTAATTAGTTAGTGTTTAAAAGTGTTTAGGTTGTTGGAAAATCCTCAACCTTTTTTCAGGACCGGCAAAATCAGAATCATTGGTGAATCACATTTGGCAAAAGACTTCGAAAATTGAGGTAAAAATAAGTGTCGGATCCTAGGCTGGAACGAACTTTTGGGGTGCTCAAAATTTCAAAAATTTAAAATTGGCGCCTTTTGAATTTAAAAGGAATAAGGGCTGTATAGGGAGGGGAATGGATAAAAAGGGCCACTTTTATGGCAAAATGATAAAAAAAAAGTAGATGATTGTATTTTTTTGGCTGTCTTACCATGTTTTTCAACTCGAGCCATGGCAAAAAGAGACTCTATATGCATTTTTCGATCAAGAGTAATTCTCGGAATCATGTCTAAGGTAAGTGAGTGCACGCATCTCTAACTCTCAAGCCACCTGCACCCCTTCGGTGTATAATGTCAAAAGACGATTTTTGCTTGGTACCACCAAAAATGCAACAAATTACATGTATGTCTCAGAGTCTACTTTTTATCCTTGATATATTTTTATTTGTAACACTTTGCAAGCCCAGTTTCTTAGCTACAATTTGGTAGGTCAAACTTTTTTTTAGATTATTCTATGAAAAGTTGTGGCTATAGACTTAAAAATATATATGACAGTAGCGTCGGAGTTTATTATGAAGTGCTCCTTAAACACCAAAATTGGTGTACAAACTGCGTCTCTCTTATATCAACAGGTCAAGGAGATGTAAAAGACTGCATTCATAATTAATAATTAATATGCCTGTTCTGTTTGTCTTGTCAATCAGTTTTTGCATATAAGTATTATGCATTTTAAGTCAAACACAGTCATTTAGTATTCATTTACTCATTAACTCAAAGAACTTTCGATAACTATGACTGACTCTTTTTCTACGTTTAATTACGTTCAAGAACTAGATGTGAAAGATTTTGAATTGGAGAGCCTGGCATGTGAAGCTATGGATTGGTCCATGTAGCAACTCTAAGCTTGTAAATACAATTTTAGAATTATGTAACTATTTTCAGACACATGGATTGATTTTGCGCACTCCAGAGCATAAAGCAGCAGTGATACAGCCAATTCTGTCCACTTACTATATTTCCATCTCCTTTTCCTTTTCAGCTTTATAACAATCCGTCGACGTGCAAAAGTATAAATTTAAATTTAATTTTTTCGGAGGATTTAAAAGTTAAGAGCTTTGATGATACAGTCCCCTCTCGATAAACCGGCACCCCAATAACCCGGCACTTCCAGTAAACTGGCACCTTGAGCAAAAATTTGTTGGCAGCAAAGAAAGCCCACGAAGTCTACCTTCGATAAACGGTACTCTCGATTATCCGGCACCCCAAGCTAGTCCCAAAATGGGTGACCGTTTATCGAGAGTGGTCTGTGAAGTCGAACCTAGATATAGAGCACTATTCGAGACCGGAAAAGGTGCTCTTATATTGAGAGTGACTTTAATTATAAAAGCAACTTTTGGGAACCAGACCAAGCTGCTCTTACATCCAGGTTGCCCCATAGGTATGGGTCAAAAAGGGGCGGAGCTTAACACCCTCTATACCTATGGGCTTCTTTTCAAAGTGCAATAGGTATGGGGCAAAAAGGCGGCATCCTTTGAAGGCGACAAACTTGGTGCTTGTACTACTAATATCTAGTCTGATTGGCAGCACTTTAGCTCAACAATTTTTCACACCTGTTTTTAAAAATCTGAAAAAATGTATAATCATTTTAAAGCACCAAAGTCATTGAATTTGCACTTATAATAAAAAAAGCATTAATCCCTTAAAAGCAAATTTTAAGTTGTATGCACTTAGTAAAAAAATGATAGAGTCTAGCAAATGTTTAAGTAGCACGAAATTAATTAAGTCTACGTAATTAACACGAAAAATAATTTAGAAATTAATTAATGAGTTATTTCAACTTTCTGATTTCTAATTTTTTTATATTAATTTTTAAATTTCCTACTACATAAATATTTGATAGTTTATATGGTAAAACCGAGTAGATTTTTTGGGGGGTGGGGAGGCTAAAAACGAGTAGCGTATCATTTTTTATCAGAATGTATGCTGTTTGTGTTTGTAAAAATAATCGCGCTAGAACCATTTTTGTGCAAAAATAATAATTTTTCAGAGGAAGTTTTTGGTTAGTATGTCTCGTTGTCCCGTACATTATTTATAAATACACGGAGAGTTTAGATTATTTTGTAGAGCGGAGAAAACAGCCATTTTATGTTAGGAATTGGAGAAACTAAAAAGCCTTTCTAGCGTAAATTTTGAAATTCCGCTTGAGACATGAAATATTTGAGCAAATGCGAAAAATTCCATTTGAACATTTATTGTCTCGAGCAAAATTTCAACTTTTGTTAGTGAGTTATAGATTTCGATCAAAGTTTTTTAAGCAAATTGATCATGCTGGACACGATTCCGGCATCAGAATTCACAAATTGAAGAAGTTTTGCGCTAAAAATTGAAGATATAAACGGGACGGGGTCCCGGCCGGGACCCCGTCCCGTTGGACGAAAATTTGACCCAAAATCCCGTCCCTAAATTCCCGCCGGTTCAATTTCGAAAATCCCGGTCCCGGTTTCAGTTTTTTTTTAATTCATAGACCGCGATTTCCAGTTAAGAAGATAAGGAACCATCAAACCTCTACTTTATTAATATCCAACCCTCAAGTTCGACTCTCCGTCATTTCCCATACTTTTCAGCCTGAAAATTTTAGGCCCTTTTGCGATTCTCGTCCATCCAGTTTAAATCGAAAATCACTAGGATTTCAAATATTTTGAAAAGGTTAAATTTTTCGCTTGTAAGACTGGGCTTTCTATAGAATACCTTAAAGTTTAACTTTTATAAAGCAGCCGGTTAAATCTGAAATCTTTGCGAAATCTCCCGCTGGGTAGGTTTACAAAACCCCGGTCCCGGTCTCAATCTAGGTGAAAAATCCCGTCCCGGAATTCCGCTGGGTGGTGCTTTTCTATCTCTACTAAAAATACTTCTTAGTTTTTTAATTTCCTAACATAAAATGGCTGTTTTCTCTGCTGCTGGCCGGGGTTTTTTGCAATGTTTTTTGACCATGTTATATTCTCTCTGCATTCTCTCTGCTTTAAAAAATGCTAAAATTTCCGAGTATTTATAAATAATGTACGGGACAACGAGGCCTACTAACCCATAAACCCCCTCTGAAAAATTAGGATTTTTGCACAAAAATAGCTCTAGCGCGATTTTTTCCCAAGCACATACACAGCAAACTTTACGCTCATTAGAAAGAGCGGACAATTCTATGTGCCTGGGTGGCAGTGCAAAACGAGCTAGATATGCAAAAAGTATGAGCAAAAGTAGAAAATTAGTGCAAAGGGCCTTAGGTACCGGAGTGAGAAACTTCAAACCTCTATTTCTCAGCAATAAAACTATCGATCCGGGTCAATCAAAGCGGATACGAACTCAGGAGAGTCCGCGCTACAATCCTAGAAACGCTTCTCAGAGGGGCTTCTATCAGAAAAATACGGTATTCTGGCAAATTTCACTGGCCATTTGTTTTGTTTTAAAAACCACACTAATAAAAACCTACCAAGGCATCTTCCGAGCTGTACTTCAAGGTATCCTGGGATTATGGCTTTTTGATCAAATCACTGGCTTCTGTCATTAAAACTGATGATTTTACGAGAAAAATGATTGAAATACTGATATTTGTACACAAAGAAGGTATACGCCAGAAAACAACTTTACTACTTCAAAGAGCTGATTACATGGCGTAAGTTCGCACAAATTTGTAACTAATAAAAGAATTTTAAAATGTTTATACTATGCAAAGTAAGCAAGATCTCTATAAAATTGAGAAATAACGAAAAATAAATTTAGTTTTAAACACTTGCACCAATTTAGAATAATTACCAGTTACTTACAATTATAATTGAAAGACCAAAGAAAATATGAATGAAACTCATACCTCCTGCCTACTTTTCAAATCTCCATCCTCTGTATCTTAAATCCCCCCCCCCACTTTATTTTAAAAATTGGATTTTCTCCCTTATTGTAACTTAACATTTTTAAACATTGTTTATACTTTTCTGTAGCCCTAGATTATGGCTTTCTAATGACCTATTACACTTTACTGTATAATTTCAAACATTAAGAGAATGTAAGAAATTTGAGAAATTTCTCGGGGTTTTTTTGAGTAATTCTATATTTTGCTCATACAATTTAAAATCGAGCGAAATCTTTTTTCGTATTTCTGATTTTTTTTGCTAAAATATTGTTTTTTTACCTAAAAATCTTTTTCATAACGAACAGGAGGTGATGGTGATTCAGGGCTTATTCATCTCAATTATTCAGTGTCAGTTGCGTCCCTCTGTAACTGTATGTTGATAACTGTAGAATTCCTTGTATAAAATAAGCATAGTTATCAAGGTACACTTAAGGACGAGGCAAAAAAATGACAAAAAAAATTTCTCGGTTTTGGAAAATTTTCTTGAGAATTTTATCGAGAATTTTTTCGAAAAGATTTCGCTCGAGCAAAATTCCAACCTTAACCATAGTCTTTAAAAAAGGTATAAAACATTTAGACACCAGGAAGGTGAGCAACTTCAACTAAACAGGTTTAATTATCACTAAAGAAGAATTTTTTTAACATATAAAAAGTTGTAGATAGAAGTTAACAATCTCAATACTTTGTCGGGATTGGCACCTAAAGTGTCCCAGCTTCACTTGCACATGCTTAAGCACTTAGACTTTCAAGGCAACAATGAACTTGAAAGACTTATTCCTGAAAACCAACCAGCAAAAATGTTTGCAAAGGCAATCTACAAAGCATGGTAAAAAAAGGCTGTGGAAAAAACAATAAATTATAATAAACCACTTAAAGAAATGCTTTGGTGATGAAAAAGCAGTTGTACTAATGATGTTGACAGATACATGTCGAATGCGTTTTGACTTTCGCCATTTGGAATATGAAGTTAGAAATTTATCGAACTATAAGTGCAAATTCATATTTCCAACTTTGACAGAATGCACTCAAAGGTAAATTTTTATTATTTCTTATCAGTGTTTGAAAGTTAAAAATTTTAATTTTATAACATTTGCAATATTGCAATACAAAGGGCATAGGCGCCTACGGCACATTCATAGGGTTTTTTTTAATATTTATAGTTGCTAATCACTCACAAAACTGAGATTTGAGAGCGACCGGAATCGAAGCTGCGCCAACAAGCAATTTAAAAGTAAAAAAGGTGGTCAGTGAAAAATGGTGTTCAGAAAATTAGGCATATGCTCCTCTTGTATGTTTAGCCGTTATTTTTTCAAACGAAAGCTGACATTCTGGGGAACACGATGGTATAAGCGACAAAAATGATTTCCCCCTCTACGACCCATTTCGGCCTCCCAAGTCGAAAAAGCGTCAGCCATCCACCCACCCACACATGCAAATACTATAGATGCAAGTGATCCAAAAGTTTAAATGGTAGCGTGTTATATTACAGTCTCATATCTTCTAATTTAAATTTTGTGTTTAGTTTTTTATGTGAAAGAAAAAGGGC
Organism: Ditylenchus dipsaci; assembly: GCA_004194705.1. Taxonomy (NCBI): domain Eukaryota; kingdom Metazoa; phylum Nematoda; class Chromadorea; order Rhabditida; family Anguinidae; genus Ditylenchus; species Ditylenchus dipsaci. The sequence continues at coordinate 317,013 of SADC01000031.1, forward strand.
ATTGTTGGAATAAATAAAAAACCGCATTGTCTCTATTAATTACATTTTTCAAAATTGGCATAATGTGCAAATTTAAGAGCGCCCGAAAAAATTATTAAAGGTGCTCAGTTAAAAAATAATAAGAAAGCACGCCTTAAAATAGAAACAGCCAAAGATTTTGGAGGGATATTCTCGTGAGTCATTAATAATATAGACGGTGACCCACAATTTTTTGAACACTTTCGCCTTTCAGCTTTTTTTTTTATCAAATCCGAGATTTATGACCTGAACTGAAATAGCTTTTAAAATCAGGCAGAAAAATTTTAAAAAGCTTCATGAAAAAATCTAAAATGCATTCAAGAAGATAAAAACAATGCTGCTCCTCGCCTTGAGCGTGCTTGTTTAATCCAAAAAACGGTAGTTTGAACATGATTTTGGGTGATTTTTCGAAAAATGGCACTTGTAGTGTGAACTGAAATGCAATAATTTTAGCTAAATAGCCAGTTTTATGAAAGGTTGTTATTTATAGGTCATGCGGCTGTAAATTTTATACAAAAAGTGCAAAAAAAAGCCTTTAAAGACACAAACAGAATTTTAGACTCTCACTAGACACTGACTACACTCTTTTGGTGGACGGTGGCAAACAAAAAGTCGCCGTTGTTTATTTTCATGCATGTCTCACCTCAAAATGTTACAAAACAGAAAAAGAGTGGGAGACAAGACTTTTGATTGAGAGATCTACAGCCATCAAGTGTCCTTCAATTGGTCTTCAATTAGCCAACACCAAAAGATCCAGCAAGTAAAAATTTATATTTTGATTTTGTAATATTTTTTCTGTAACCTTTTAGGTTCTTAGCGAGCCAGGCATAGTTGAGAAGTTTCTCGATCTAGAAAATGCCCAAAATGTCAGAAAAACTTTTGCTAAACAATGGGGACTGGAAGAGGAGAATGACAGCACTCATCAAATTGTTCAAGTAGCTTTTTTACAACAAGGGGTCAAGTGGCATGTTTCAGTGCCCACAATCGATGTCGGAAGTTGGTTGTCGAAGCCTTTGCAAGTTTTCAACTTTTTATGTTATCATAAAGTGATTTTTCCCATTCTAAATGTCTTTCTAATTAAGAAAACCCATTTGCATATATAAAAGAAATTTTGCAATCAGACGACCAACTTCCGACTTTCTTTACTAAAGAAAGGAATTTCTTTAATGACCCCTGTCTTTTCCTTATCATGGCAATGTCCAAGGTTTGGCCATCTAGGTTTTGTCCGCAATCTTTTTGATTTATTTTTTGTTTGCGTTTTATGTTTCTAAAAAATTCTATACTTGTTCAAAATTTAGAACAATTGACTAGTCAAGCAACGTTGTGCTCGACTTATGTTTAAAAAAATTGCGATGCAAACGGAAAGTTATTTTAAAATGGTATTGACAAAGTTAGGTTAGTCCACCGCGAATTATCAATTTAACATGGTCTTTTGACATTTCTCAATGTTCTATAATAATTTTAATTATTATTTAAGTTGTCACACTACCTAATACAAGCTTGCGTAAATTCGAGGACGCTATCCGAAATCCTGACAAATATGTGCTAAAACCCCAATTAGAAGGCGGAGGTGCAAATTTTTTGGTGATGATATTTCTAGCAAACTTAAAAGTTTTACTCCATCTCAAATATCTGCACATATTCTGCAACAGAAACTAAATCCAATGGTTACACAAGTAATTGATTTGATTGTAACAATAAAAAACTCAAATCTAATAAATTTTAGAACTACATGCTTCGCCCATCTGAAAAAGTCAAACTTTGCAATGTCGTGGGAGAATTAGGCATTTATGGTTGCTTATTAGGGAAAAATTAGATGATCAAGAAGCAGACTTTTTTGTTGACTTCAACCTAACTGAAGGGCATGTTTTACGAACTAAAGAAGAACTTATTAATGAAGCTGGTATAAAAATGCGGAAGTGGTGTGATTGACTCTCCTTATTTAGTCTAAACCTGTATATGGATACTATTTGAAAAAAGAGTAAACTTATTTTAACACAGGCGGACTGTGACTTTTGTACGTAAAGACGCAACTTTTTATTTTGCATCAATCTGTGTTTTCCAAAATATGAATAAAATATACTCGAAGAGGTATTAGAATTTTTTTTATCAATCGTGGAACTCAGCTTTCAGGTTTGGCATCGTAGAGCTGTTAGATGCTTAGTTATTTTGGCCAAGTAGGAACAAGTTTAAATGTCCCAAAAAATCACAAAAACTGATTACAAGTAAGAACTTGAGCTCCGCTGATCAAACTTTTGATTCTGATACCAGATTCGTGCTCAGCATGGCTGATTTGCTTATAAAGCTGCTCTTATAATCAAAAAATTCAGCGTAAAATTTTGAATTCCTGTCGAGACCGAAAATCTTTGAATTAGATTTTTTCAATGTTTAAATAGTTGTTGTTTCGACAGGGATTCAAAATTTCACGCTAAATTTTCGATTTCAAGAGCTGTTTTACAAGCAAATCAGCCAAGCTGGACACAAATCTGGTATCAGAATCAAAAGTTTGATCAGCGGAGCTCAAGTTCTTGCTTTCGATCAGTTTTTGTGATTTTTCGGGACATAAGCTTAACACTCTACTACTTTACTATAATTAAAAGCACTTTTAAATGCAGTTTCTCTTGCTCTGTTGAATGGTGTATACTTTACACTGTTAAAAACCGCCGGATTACACTATATTTTTACTATATTTATAAGTGTCAACAACATTCAAAAAATGAAATAGTTTTTTCTTCAAATTAAAGCTCTAGCATTTATTATAGTAAGAAACTTAGAGATATGTCATTAGAAAGCTCGAATTCTACATTTTTTTAGCAGCAGTTAGCGTATTAAGGATACCAAAATAAATATGGATAGTTGCATTGAAGTCAAAAATAGATGTAAAAATGACCTGTATAAACTGGGCTTCTTAATGGTGACTGGGACAGTGAAAAAATCGGGAAAAGAGCCAGAAGGAATCTGCGTGAGATTCTACGCCTAACCGGCAAAGTGGTCGTTTGTCATCCCGACTGTTGAAGGGGCATATCAGCGCGTTACACTGCAAATTAAGGCAATATGATATTGAAATATGATATTTATGACTTTATCCTACTTTTAAAAAGTAGGCAGAAAACTTTCATCGAATCAGGTAGAACACTCATAGAAAACAGTCAAGAGACAAATTAATTGCTGGTCCCCCGCCTTAATTGCAGTGTAACGCGCTGGTATATCCTTTAAACCCAAAAGAAAAACTTTTTACACAATTTTTAGTTAGACGTTAAACATACTATACGAAAGCATGAAAAAAATGCACATAGTAATAATTTGACTTTAAACTTTTCAGAAAAAAATAACGGAGAAAGTGAAAATAAAAAGTAAAAGTAAAATTCTTCAAAAAAAATTTCATTGCCGTAAAAAAGTTAAAGTTCGCCGTTCTCGTCTTAATTTTTAACACTTACCTGACCCTTTCATTGACGCTTGGATATTTTATTTTACGGTTGTTTACTTATATAAAATGAAAACATTTTTAATAGGCTAAATATGTAGGACAACCCTGAAAATATAAAACTTACAGAGCTGTTGCATATAGCTTTGAAAAGACCGTTTTTCATGGCTTCCCATCATGGAGACCCTATGTTTTTGGTACTTATCCCGTTTACAACTCCGTCTTATTAGACTTATTAGTTTTCAAGCGGAGGTTGATTTATTGAAATCAACTAATTAGTTTTCTTATTAGACACTCCAGACTTATTAGGACGGACTCAAGCATGAGTTTATAGTAAGCTATGGTCCATCTTAACATAGTGTGCAAAAAGTTAGACAATCAAGAAGCAGATTTTTTCATTTTCAACAAGAAAGAGTTCATGAATTAAAATTTTTAGTTGTTCTAATAGCTCCCTCTGCTATAATAACTCCCCCTCAACTTTGAGGACCAATATCTCAGCCCAGAGTAAAATTTTTGCAAAGCTGTTTAATGCATTTGCTTAACTCCCACGAGCTCTACCGATTTCGCTTTTTCGATTTTAAATTTTCACCCAAAAATCTCGAGATCGACCTCAAATTTTCCGATTTTTGGGCATCCAAAAAATAACTCCCCGGGGGAGCTATTAGAGAAAATACGGTATTTCAAAATATTTCATTTCATTATCAAAAAGCAAGTAAATAAATTCTCAATCTGAGTCTTCCAACAAATTAGCTAATTGAGGGTATTGTTTAGGTGGTCTACCACTCTCATCCTGCTCAGAAATACCTGAAAGTTTGCTGCACCTACTCCAATATCCGCGTCCCACACATATTCCACAGTCCTGTTTAGTTTTGAATTGATTGACTCTAGCTTTCATTGCTCTTTGCTTGCACACTCTACTATCTGGTGTTACCTTTTTGCCCATTTGCTGCGGTTTAGCGCAAGGTCCAGCACATGCAAAGTCGATAGGGCTGACTTTGGTAAGGGACAGCTTGAAATTAGGCCGATTGTAATCAGAATGTTTCAGTTTGTATCGTTTTGGTGCAGGCGCATCTTTGTACTTTCTGTGATTTTCCTCTAGTTTTCGTTTTCTATCTCCTGATGAGTTGACAGTTGGTGACTTACTGTGAATGCATCTCTTTTTTTCCCACGCGGTCCTTTCTCTTCCTGTGCATGGTCGCCCTTTTGGTTTATTAGTTGGTCTAGGAGGGTTATCTGGCTGCTGTTGGTTGCCGCTTGTTCTTGGTTTCTCTTTTGCACCTAAAAGTGAGTAAAAAATTGAATTAAAATATTGTTGATAAATAGTTATCTCGCTTCAGACCTCGTTCTTGTGGATATACATCAGCAGCTATAACTATAAACTCAAAGGCTAATAAAACTGACAAAAGTATTACTAGTTTAAAATCAAACATGAATAAAAATACAAACAACAAGTAACAACAAGTAAGTTAAAAGAGTATTGCTGTCTAACTCACTGACAAAACTGATTTGCATAATTTATTCCTATGTATATCTGCTTTATTCTGGTAATTCGAACTTCGATATAAAGCCACCCTGATGTTATGCTACCCCGGTCCCTCTGGTAGAGGTTAGACTGTAAGGTCAGCCCGATGTAAGGCCATATTTGACCATTTCTCTAGAATAGACATTAGACTGTAAGGCTACCCCGATTAATAGAGGTTTTACGGTAAGTCTTGTTAAAAACCAAAATCACAGGGCTACACGATGGCTTATCATTTTCTTAAGAAAAACAAAAGAATAATTTGGTAAATAAATTGCGCTATTCATCTTATAATTAGTTTTATAAACAACAAGCACTACAATTTTTACTCACTACTAGTGACTTTTTTCCAAAAAAAAATTGCGTTTTGACGAGTGAAACTACAAAAAGGTTGTTTTTTTAACTAGTAAACTAGGGCTAAATTTTGTCTGAATTTTTTGTAGCCTTAGACAGCTTTTATAAAAAAATTACTAAATTGCGAGAATACAGCTTTCTTACAAACTAGATTTATTATATAATGAAAAATAATATTTTCAAGAACATTGCTTTACTTAATGAAAAAACTGTGAAATTTTTTCTTATTTTTTTAAAATACTTCAAGACATTTCTTCGCTATAACATAGTAAAATAGTAAATGGAAAAGTGTGTAGTTAGTACGTGTAATACTATTTATTTTACAAGTCTATGTTTTATAGTATTAGCATATGTATGCTAGCCTTTTACAATTACGTGATGGTGGCAATATTCGTTTATCTCTGAAAAACTCGATATTTATTTTATTTTTTAGCCAGGTAATATCTATTTTACTATTATGGTTTTTTCAAATTATTCTCTGGTTTTGAAGATCTGGAGCTGTTCTCTATTCAAAAAAAAGTTATTTTAAAGATGGGCCATCTCTTTAACTTTTTGGCTCTGTGCCGACGCCGAAAAAAGTATGCCCGGGTCCCTTGTTCATTTATTTCGCAAATGTTATTCTTGTTCTAATAGTTTCGAAAACAATATATTTGCAGACATTTGCGTGATTAAATTTGACAGTTTTTTCTATCAACCTATAACCGTACTGACCCTTTTCACTGAAAAATGTGCTGTTTTTGGTCGTGCTGCAAGCAACAGATTGCCGACATAACAGTATTGTTACTCTTAGAGAAGTTCCGTAAATGTGTATTTCTAACACGAAAACTATATTTTGATGATTTTTTAGAGGAGGGGTGAAAGCTGTTAAGGAGATAGTCTTGACACGAAAGGATTAATCCAAGATCTGTGCTTATGAAATGTGGCTTTAGAGCCATATTTTGTCCACAACACGGTGTTGCAATCTCGGTCAAACTTGTGCAAAATTAAAAGTTGGATGAGCATGATCGATATCAGAATCGATAAATTCTTCAAAAAATGCCCTAAAAATGGAAATAGAAAAGGATAAAAACCATTGAAAAAAATTTGATTAGTCTTCTATTGCATTTAGATGTTTAGGCATTTTTTGAAGGAATTTTAATCCTTTCGTGTCAAGACTACCTCCTTAACAGCTTTCACCCCTCCTCTAAAACGATTAGTAAATTAAACCTTTTTCGAATCAGCTTGGGGTGGGCAAGGCAAATTTGAATTTTTTACAAAAAAACACAAGAGGTCGGGCAACAATGGACAAGGCATAATTTTTTCGGCGTCGGCATGAACACATACAGAGTCAACTTTTTGTAGGTGTCTTTTTTAGGGTGATATATTTTTAAATTTTTTTTACAACCATATAAAGCAACATTCTGGCTAGTAGCAAATAGGTTACATGTCGAAATTTTTAAAACAAAACCTTTTTACAGGAAATCACACATGCTGTACATGAATGAATATATCTGGTTTTTATTGAAGTGATTGTGGACCAATTAGCTCCAGTTTCCGCTCAACTCTCAACTTTTGTTTTTCGTTGGTTAAACAATTTAGCTGGCTGTCACATAATTTTGATTTCTTTGAATAGAGCGCATGCTATTTACTTTCCAGTTAACTACATTTTTTTCTGGTCTACCAGGTTACTATTTTACAAGATGCAATATAAGGGGCTATCGGCAATCTTTTAAGCGTCATTCATGACTCTTTTCCTTCAAAAATGGTCAAAATGTTCTTTTTACATGAAAGTCTTTATTTTATTTTACTTTTTTCAAACATTTTATTATTTTTTCTGGCACATGGACATTGCGACGGTTAATTTGCCTGATTAGCCTTTAATTCAGGCACCTGCACCACCATCGATCAACAAGGGGGACCAAGGCAAAAAATCACTTTTCGTGACTACAGCCGATTTTTCATAGTACAGGTTATGCTAAATCGGAAAATTTATACCGTTTTTTTAGGGGCTGCCAGTGAAAACAACCGTCAAATTAAAAATTTTTTTGAAACTTCTTGTTCTCGGTGTTTACTTTTCAATTTTCTAATTTTTGTTGCACCAGCATGCAGCCCTGAATCTTTAGTTCTAATGAGCTTTCAACTGGCTGAATACAACATGAAAAATTAAGGAGAAAAATTGTGTTTTTTAAAACCACACCTATTTTTTAAAATTAATTGTTCTCCTACTTTTCAATGCTGTATTCAGCCAGTTAATAGCTCACTAAAAACTAGAAATTCAGGGCTACATGCTGGTGCAAAAAAATCAAAAATTGAACACCGACAACAAGGATTTTAAAAAATTTGACGGGAGATTTAATGATTTTGATGGGTGTTTTTGGGGTTTTTTAAGGCTTTAGTTTGGCTCTAGTCAAGAAATAGCGACTTTTTTGCTTTCGTTTCCCTGTTGATCGATTGGGGGATGTGGTTCACAATCTAGCCAAAATTTAATTTTCAAATAGGATATCGAACAGGGTATTTATAATAAAAAAACAAACAACATTTTTTACTATTTTAGAAAAACTGCTGTATTCTGTTTATTTTCTTGGTCAGTTAGCTGCTTGATGGCTTTCTGGTCTGTGTATTTAGTAGAATACAATCCTCTTGCTTTTGCAAGTCATTCGATCAACGCCCCATCAATGGAAAACACAGATAATTATGAAGGAGGAAATGTTCAAGTATTTTTTAATAACTATGTGTACTTTACGAGCTCGTTCGGGCTTTATGCATTTATTTATCGCATTAACTAAACTGCTACTTGATAGACGGAAAAAAGGTTATTCTTTAATGAACAAAATTTTTTTTATCAAAACGCATAATACTCATATTTGCGATAAGTTCTCTTTCTCAAAAAATTACTGTCGAATTTCGAATCCTTGTCCCGATTAGAGGTAGAAACAGGACGGAGTTTCGGCCGGGACTCCGTCTCGTTGGATGAATATTTGACATGAAATCCTGTCAAAGAATCCGGCCGGGTCAATTTCGAAATCCAGGTCCCGGTGGATTTTCCGGTTCCGGTTTCATTTTTCCTTAAAATTAGACCAGGATTCCCAGTTAAAACAAAACGATTACACCTCTACTATAATCACATCCACCCCTAAAGGCTTAACCGCGCCTTTTCCGATACTTTTACGGCCATTTCGCGATTTTTCGGCAAACGTAGCTCGCCCATCCAGTTAACAAAATTACCAAAATTTTGATTTTCTGCAAACGTTAAAACTTTTGCCAGTCAGACTCTGCTTTAACATACAGTGCAATGAAGTCAACCTTAGATTTAACGATAGCCCTGGGGACCGGGAAAAGGTACTGTTAAATCCAAGATGTCGTTAAGGAGGGAGAAAAGCTACTTAGGTGGTGGTCTTACAAGGTACTGTGACTGTTGTATTTCTCTATGTTTCAATAAAAATCTTTTTGATTCAGTCTGTCTGTGCCCAGTGATGCCTAAAGAGAAGTGTCGAAGAGTCAAGCGCTTAACCCGAATGATCGTCATTCGAGGTACTCTGACTGTTATATTTCTCTATGTTTCAATATAAATCTTCTGTCTTTAGTCTTCTTCCCTTATCCGTCGTGGCTGAAGAGAAGTCTCGAAGAATCACGTGCTTAACCAAATGGTGGTCATTCGAGGTACTGTGAATGTTTCGATATAAATCTTCAGTGTTCAGTCTTTGTCCGTTCTTCGTAATGTCTTAAGAGAAGTCTCGAATAATCAGGTGCTTATCCCGAGTGATGGTCTTTTTGTCATTGTGAGTCTTTCCGTTATTTCGAATTATAAATCAACTTCTTTTAGCTCGCTCTGCTTTGTGTCTGTGTCACATCTCGCAACAATGAAAGAAAGTGAATCTTGCAACAATGAAAGACGCTTTTATAAGTCCCACCACGGGTCTCAAAACGATCAATTTTTCTTGAATCTCGCAACAGGAAAAAGTGCTTTGTCGACTGTGTAAGGAATAGTAAAATCATTGAGAATGATAGTATTAAATTCTATTTTGTTTAAATTTTAAAAACCTTGAAACACTTTTAGAGGTGAAAGCTCAAAAACACTGGAGGCAACCAGCATAAAGCCAACCTACGGTCTAAATTTCAAGCGTCTGTACCAGGGCTGCAGCCGGGTTCTGTTTTTCTGCTTCTGTTTTTCTGTTTTTCTGTGTTTTTTTCACTTCTGTTTTTCTGTTTTCTGCTTCTGTTTTTTTCGGGAAAAAAACAGAAAAACAGAAGCGAATAATTGTGGAAAACTTTCCAGCTTCTTAACTTTCTGCTTTTTGTTAATGCCTTTTTTCTTAATGTTCTTTCCTTAAATTTTATGCATTTATCCTTGTAGATGAAGCGTAAACAAGAAGACGAAACTAGCTGGTGGTTCTACTTTGATCTCGTGCACAACAAAGCCAAAGCAAAATGCAAAAAATTGCGGGAAAGTACTAGATCGAGATGAGAGGTTTTCTACTTCCGGGATGAAGTATCGTTTCTTGTTTATTTCACTAATGTATTATGGCAAAGTTTGTTCAGGTATCATCTGAAGCAAGTATCATCCAGCGCTCTACAGCAAGAAATTGGAAGCGGTAAATTGCAAAAGGCAGAAGGAAGAACAGCAAAAGAAATCCGTCGTCGACCCAAAAGAATTCTTCAAGCCAAGGATCTCAGACGCTCCGAAATCAGCAAATCAGCCAGATATCAAAAGAGATTAGGTGAATTTTCAGGTTTGTGCACAAATAAAAATTGTACACTTCGTTGCTACCCGTGTGACCCTTGCTCAGCTGGAGCAACCATTCCAAAGTCAGAGATGCAATCAAGGTCTGATCGTGGTGTTCTTGCAAGTGCGTGACAGCTTGACTGCAGATGTCTTGCCTTTAGATTTGGAAGCTGTTTTGGATGGCAAGATAGAGCTGCAGTGATGGCTGGACAGCCACTACTCTGGTCGACATTCTGGCAGCTCTCAATTTCAATGGCAATGTGGATCTATCAGGACTGTTGGAGGTTTAAATAACTTAGTGAATAATTTTACAACATTTTGTTTTTTGTTGTTGGAGTAATAGAAGCAGTGCTCAACATCTTGCTTGGTGTGCTGTTCCACTTATTTTGTATTCCTGTTCACTTTAAATTTCTGGGCTTTTATTAGTATTGCAGCTAATATTGTGCTACTATTTCTGCTTATTGAACCTAGACAATCCGACATCGATTTGGATATTAGCACTGTAAAGTCTAATAGAAGCCTTGCTTAAAGCTAAAATTAATTTGCTGGGATGGATGCTAAGATATTGGCTGATGTCTTGGATAGAATTACAGATGTAGCAGCTAAAGTGATAATCGATGTGGCTGCTATACTAGGTTTGTTCATATAAATATAAAACCATTGCGCATTATAGTTGGGCAGAAACCCTCGTGCTAGCATTATAAAGTAGGATTTCTTCACATGTTTGAGAAAATACCTCAGAAATCGTACGGTCTTTTCCTATCCTCCCTTGTGATTTATGCGCCGTTTTGGATCAGAGACAGGGTGACCAAAGTAACACCTTTAGGTGGCATTGCCACTTGTTGAAAAATTCGCCACCTTTTTGAAAAGTGAAAGGTGTATTTTTTTCAACAGTGTTCTAGATTTTTTTGTCTTAAATTCCACCTTTCGGAAAATTTGCCACCTTTTTCGTAATTTGAGTTGGTCACCCTGATCAGAGAAGTAAATGCTCTTCGGTCACTTTTGGAGCAGAACGAAGATATTTAAAGCTGCTTCTAAAGCAGTCTAAAATATGTTTAAATTACTCTTTTAACTTACAGACAAATCGTGTTGTTCGATTCAGTATTTTTTGCGAGATCGGCTTTAATATTCTAACAGGAATATTGCAGTCCATTGTTTCGTTTGGTAAGGCTTTAATATTGTAATTAGTTAGTGTTTAAAAGTGTTAGGTTGTTGGAAAATCCTCAACCTTTTTTCAGGACCGGCAAAATCAGAATCATTGGTGAATCACATTTGGCAAAAGACTTCGAAAATTGAGGTAAAAATAAGTGTCGGATCCTAGGCTGGAACGAACTTTTGGGGTGCTCAAAATTTCAAAAATTAAAATTGGCGCCTTTTGAATTTAAAAAGGAATAAGGGCTGTATAGGGAGGGGAATGGAATAAAAAGGGCCACTTTTATGGCAAAATAAAAAAAAAGTAGATGATTGTATTTTTTTGGCTGTCTTACCATGTTTTTCCAACTCGAGCCCATGGCAAAAAGAGACTCTATATGCATTTTCGATCAAGAGTAATTCTCGGAATCATGTCTAAGGTAAGTGAGTGCACGCATCTCTAACTCTCAAGCCACCTGCACCCCTTCGGTGTATAATGTCAAAAAGACGATTTTTGCTTGGTACCACCAAAAATGCAACAAATTACATGTATGTCTCAGAGTCTACTTTTATCCTTGATATAATTTTATTTGTAACACTTTGCAAGCAGTTTCTTAGCTACAATTTGGTAGGTCAAACTTTTTTTAGATTATTCTATGAAAAGTTGTGGCTATAGACTTAAAATATATATATGACAGTAGCGTCGGAGTTTATTATGAAGTGCTCCTTAAACACCAAAATTGGTGTACAAACTGCGTCTCTCTTATATCAACAGGTCAAGGAGATGTAAAAGACTGCATTCATAATTAATAATTAATATGCCTGTTCTGTTTGTCTTGTCAATCAGTTTTTGCATATAAGTATTATGCATTTTAAGTCAAACACAGTCATTTAGTATTCATTTACTCATTAACTCAAAGAACTTTCGATAACTATGACTGACTCTTTTTCTACGTTTAATTACGTTCAAGAACTAGATGTGAAAGATTTTGAATTGGAGAGCCTGGCATGTGAATATGGATTGGTCCCATGTAGCAACTCTAAGCTTGTAAATACAATTTTTAGAATTATGTAACTATTTTCAGACACATGGATTGATTTTGCGCACTCCAGAGCATAAAAGCAGCAGTGAAACAGCCAATCTGTCCACTTACTATATTTCCATCTCCTTTTCCTTTTCAGCTTTATAAACAATCCGTCGACGTGCAAAAAGTATAAATTTAAATTTAATTTTTTCGGAGGATTTAAAAAGTTAAGAGCTTTGATGATACAGTCCCCTCTCGATAAACCGCACAAACCCGGCACTTCCAGTAAACTGGCACCTTGAGCAAAAAATTTGTTTGGCCAGCAAAGAAAGCCCACGAAGTCTACCTTCGATAAACCGGTACTCTCGATTATCCGGCACCCCAAGCTAGTCCCAAAATGGGTGACCGTTTATCGAGAGTGGTCTGTGAAGTCGAACCTAGATATAAGAGCACTATTCGAGACCGGAAAAAGGTGCTCTTATATTGAGAGTGACTTTAATTATAAAAGCAACTTTTGGGGACCAGACCAAGCTGCTCTCATCCAGTTTATCTGTATACTTTCAATATCAGTAGTACAAGCAAAGTTGTCGCCAAAGGATGGGCCTTGTGCCCCATACTATAACAGAAAGGAAGCCGTATTAGGAGGGTTTAAGCTCCCCCTTTTGACCCATACCTATGGGGCATTATAGGTCAACACAGCTCTAGCTTATTTCAAGTGAATATAGCAGTTATATGAGGATAAGGTGTTAACGCTTTTGACCTAGTTTCGAAACCATGCTTGTCCTAATAATGATGCCCATAGGTATGGGTCAAAAAGGGGCGGAGCTTAACACCTCCTATACCTATGGGCTTTTCAAAGTGTCCAATAGGTAGGGGCAAAAAGCGGCATCCTTTGAAGCGACAAACTTGTGCTTGTACTACTAATATCTAGTCTGATTGGCAGCACTTTAGCTCAACAATTTTTTTCACACCTTTTTTAAAATCTGAAAAAATGTATAATCATTTTAAAGCACCAAAGTCATTGAATTTGCACTTATAATAAAAAAAAGCATTAATCCCTTAAAAGCAAATTTAAGTTGTATGCACTTAGAAAAAAATGATAGAGTCTAGCAAATGTTAAGTAGCACGAAATTAATTAAGTCTACGTAATTAACACGAAAAATAATTTAGAAATTAATTAATGAGTTATTTCAACTTTCTGATTTCTAATTTTTTTATATTAATTTTAATTTCCTACTACATAAATATTTGATAGTTTATATGGTAAAACCGAGTAGATTTTTTGGGGGGTGGGGAGGCTAAAAACGAGTAGCGTATCATTTTTTATCAGAATGTATGCTGTTTGTTTGTAAAAATAATCGCGCTAGAAATTTTTGTGCAAAAATAATAATTTTTCAGAGGAAGTTTTTGGTTAGTATGTCTCGTTGTCCCGTACATTATTTAAATACACGGAGAGTTTAGATTATTTTGTAGAGCGGAGAAACAGCCATTTTATGTTAGGAATTGGAGAAACTAAAAAGCCTTTCTAGCGTAAATTTTGAAATTCCGCTTGAGACATGAAATATTTGAGCAAATGCGAAAAATTCCATTTGAACATTTATTGTCTCGAGCAAATTTCAACTTTTGTTAGTGAGTTATAGATTTCGATCAAAGTTTTTTAAGCAAATTGATCATGCTGGACACGATTCCGGCATCAGAATTCACAAATTGAAGAAGTTTTGCGCTAAAAATTGAAGATATAAACGGGACGGGGTCCCGGCCGGGACCCCGTCCCGTTGGACGAAAATTTGACCCAAAATCCGTCCCTAAATTCCCCGGGTTCAATTTCGAAAATCCCGGTCCCGGTTTCAGTTTTTTTTTTAATTCATAGACCGCGATTTCCAGTTAAGAAGATAAGGAACCATCAAACCTCTACTTTATTAATATCCAACCCTCAAGTTCGACTCTCCGTCATTTCCCATACTTTTCAGCCTGAAAATTTTAGGCCCTTTTGCGATTCTCGTCCATCCAGTTTAAAATCGAAAATCACTAGGATTTCAAATATTTTGAAAAGGTTAAATTTTTCGCTTGTAAGACTGGGCTTTCTATAGAATACCTTAAAGTTTAACTTTTATAAAGCAGCCGGTTAAATCTGAAATCTTTGCGAAATCTCCCGCTGGGTAGGTTTACAAAACCCCGGTCCCGGTCTCAATCTAGGTGAAAAATCCCGTCCCGGAATTCCGCTGGGTGGTGCTTTCTATCTCTACTAAAAATACTTCTTAGTTTTTTAATTTCCTAACATAAAATGGCTGTTTTCTCTGCTGCTGGCCGGGGTTTTTTTGCAATGTTTTTGACCATGTTATATTCTCTCTGCATTCTCTCTGCTTTAAAAAATGCTAAAATTTCCGAGTATTTATAAATAATGTACGGGACAACGAGGCCTACTAACCCATAAACCCCTCTGAAAAATTAGGATTTTTGCACAAAAATAGCTCTAGCGCGATTTTTTCCAAGCACATACACAGCAAACTTTACGCTCATTAGAAAGAGCGGACAATTCTATGTGCCTGGGTGGCAGTGCAAAACGAGCTAGATATGCAAAAAGTATGAGCAAAAGTAGAAAATTAGTGCAAAGGGCCTTAGGTACCGGAGTGAGAAACTTCAAACCTCTATTTCTCAGCAATAAAACTATCGATCCGGGTCAATCAAAGCGGATACGAACTCAGGAGAGTCCGCGCTACAATCCTAGAAACGCTTCTCAGAGGGGGGCTTCTATCAGAAAAATACGGTATTCTGGCAAATTTCACTGGCCATTTGTTTTTGTTTAAAAACCACACTAATAAAAACCTACCAAGGCATCTTCCGAGCTGTACTTCAAGGTATCCTGGGATTATGGCTTTTGATCAAATCACTGGCTTCTGTCATTAAAACTGATGATTTTACGAGAAAAATGATTGAAATACTGATATTTGTACACAAAGAAGGTATACGCCAGAAAACAACTTTACTACTTCAAAGAGCTGATTACATGGCGTAAGTTCGCACAAATTTGTAACTAATAAAAGAATTTTAAAATGTTTTATACTATGCAAAGTAAGCAAGATCTCTATAAAATTGAGAAATAACGAAAAATAAATTTAGTTTTAAACACTTGCACCAATTTAGAATAATTACCAGTTACTTACAATTATAATTGAAAGACCAAGAAAATATGAATGAAAACTCATACCTCCTGCCTACTTTTCAAATCTCCATCCTCTGTATCTTAAATCCCCCCCCCCACTTTATTTAAAAATTGGATTTTCTCCCTTATTGTAACTTAACATTTTTAAACATTGTTTATACTTTTCTGTAGCCCTAGATTATGGCTTCTAATGACCTATTACACTTTACTGTATAATTTCAAACATTAAGAGAATGTAAGAAATTTGAGAAATTTCTCGGGGTTTTTTTTGAGTAATTCTATATTTTGCTCATACAATTTAAAATCGAGCGAAATCTTTTTTCGTATTTCTGATTTTTTTGCTAAAATATTGTTTTTTACCTAAAAATCTTTTTCATAACGAACAGGAGGTGATGGTGATTCAGGGCTTATTCATCTCAATTATTCAGTGTCAGTTGCGTCCCTCTGTAACTGTATGTTGATAACTGTAGAATTCCTTGTATAAAATAAGCATAGTTATCAAGGTACACTTAAGGACGAGGCAAAAAATGACAAAAAAAATTTCTCGGTTTGGGAAATTTTCTTGAGAATTTTATCGAGAATTTTTCGAAAAGATTTCGCTCGAGCAAAATTCCAACCTTAACCATAGTCTTTAAAAAAGGTATAAAACATTTAGACACCAGGAAGGTGAGCAACTTCAACTAAAACAGGTTTAATTATCACTAAAGAAGAATTTTTTTAACATATAAAAAGTTGTAGATAGAAGTTAACAATCTCAATACTTTGTCGGGATTGGCACCTAAAGTGTCCCAGCTTCACTTGCACATGCTTAAGCACTTAGACTTTCAAGGCAACAATGAACTTGAAAGACTTATTCCTGAAAACCAACCAGCAAAAATGTTTGCAAAGGCAATCTACAAAGCATGGTAAAAAAAGGCTGTGGAAAAAACAATAAATTATAATAAACCACTTAAAGGAAATGCTTTGGTGATGAAAAAGCAGTTGTACTAATGATGTTGACAGATACATGTCGAATGCGTTTTGACTTTCGCCATTTGGAATATGAAGTTAGAAATTTATCGAACTATAAGTGCAAATTCATATTTCCAACTTTGACAGAATGCACTCAAAGGTAAATTTTTATTATTTCTTATCAGTGTTTGAAAGTTAAAAATTTTAATTTTATAACATTTGCAATATTGCAATACAAAGGGCATAGGCGCCTACCGGCACATTCATAGGGTTTTTTTAATATTTATAGTTGCTAATCACTCACAAAACTGAGATTTGAGAGCGACCGGAATCGAAGCTGCGCCAACAAGCAATTTAAAAGTAAAAAAGGTGGTCAGTGAAAAATGGTGTTCAGAAAATTAGGCATATGCTCCTCTTGTATGTTTAGCCGTTATTTTTTCAAACGAAAGCTGACATTCTGGGGAACACGATGGTATAAGCGACAAAAATGATTTCCCCCTCTACGACCCATTTCGGCCTCCCAAGTCGAAAAAGCGTCAGCCATCCACCCACCCACACATGCAAATACTATAGATGCAAGTGATCCAAAAGTTTAAATGGTAGCGTGTTATATTACAGTCTCATATCTTCTAATTTAAATTTTGTGTTTAGTTTTTTATGTGAAAGAAAAAGGGCATTGTTGGAATAAATAAAAAACCGCATTGTCTCTATTAATTACATTTTTCAAAATTGGCATAATGTGCAAATTTAAGAGCGCCCGAAAAAATTATTAAAGGTGCTCAGTTAAAAAATAATAAGAAAGCACGCCTTAAAATAGAAACAGCCAAAGATTTTGGAGGGATATTCTCGTGAGTCATTAATAATATAGACGGTGACCCACAATTTTTTGAACACTTTCGCCTTTCAGCTTTTTTTTTTATCAAATCCGAGATTTATGACCTGAACTGAAATAGCTTTTAAAATCAGGCAGAAAAATTTTAAAAAGCTTCATGAAAAAATCTAAAATGCATTCAAGAAGATAAAAACAATGCTGCTCCTCGCCTTGAGCGTGCTTGTTTAATCCAAAAAACGGTAGTTTGAACATGATTTTGGGTGATTTTTCGAAAAATGGCACTTGTAGTGTGAACTGAAATGCAATAATTTTAGCTAAATAGCCAGTTTTATGAAAGGTTGTTATTTATAGGTCATGCGGCTGTAAATTTTATACAAAAAGTGCAAAAAAAAGCCTTTAAAGACACAAACAGAATTTTAGACTCTCACTAGACACTGACTACACTCTTTTGGTGGACGGTGGCAAACAAAAAGTCGCCGTTGTTTATTTTCATGCATGTCTCACCTCAAAATGTTACAAAACAGAAAAAGAGTGGGAGACAAGACTTTTGATTGAGAGATCTACAGCCATCAAGTGTCCTTCAATTGGTCTTCAATTAGCCAACACCAAAAAGATCCAGCAAGTAAAAATTTATATTTTGATTTTGTAATATTTTTTCTGTAACCTTTTAGGTTCTTAGCGAGCCAGGCATAGTTGAGAAGTTTCTCGATCTAGAAAATGCCCAAAATGTCAGAAAAACTTTTGCTAAACAATGGGGACTGGAAGAGGAGAATGACAGCACTCATCAAATTGTTCAAGTAGCTTTTTTACAACAAGGGGTCAAGTGGCATGTTTCAGTGCCCACAATCGATGTCGGAAGTTGGTTGTCGAAGCCTTTGCAAGTTTTCAACTTTTTATGTTATCATAAAGTGATTTTTCCCATTCTAAATGTCTTTCTAATTAAGAAAACCCATTTGCATATATAAAAGAAATTTTGCAATCAGACGACCAACTTCCGACTTTCTTTACTAAAGAAAGGAATTTCTTTAATGACCCCTGTCTTTTCCTTATCATGGCAATGTCCAAGGTTTGGCCATCTAGGTTTTGTCCGCAATCTTTTTGATTTATTTTTTGTTTGCGTTTTATGTTTCTAAAAAATTCTATACTTGTTCAAAAATTTAGAACAATTGACTAGTCAAGCAACGTTGTGCTCGACTTATGTTTAAAAAAATTGCGATGCAAACGGAAAGTTATTTTAAAATGGTATTGACAAAGTTAGGTTAGTCCACCGCGAATTATCAATTTAACATGGTCTTTTGACATTTCTCAATGTTCTATAATAATTTTAATTATTATTTAAGTTGTCACACTACCTAATACAAGCTTGCGTAAATTCGAGGACGCTATCCGAAATCCTGACAAATATGTGCTAAAACCCAATTAGAAGGCGGAGGTGCAAATTTTTTTGGTGATGATATTTCTAGCAAACTTAAAAGTTTTACTCCATCTCAAATATCTGCACATATTCTGCAACAGAAACTAAATCCAATGGTTACACAAGTAATTGATTTGATTGTAACAATAAAAAACTCAAATCTAATAAATTTTAGAACTACATGCTTCGCCCATCTGAAAAAGTCAAACTTTGCAATGTCGTGGGAGAATTAGGCATTTATGGTTGCTTATTAGGGAAAAATTAGATGATCAAGAAGCAGACTTTTTTGTTGACTTCAACCTAACTGAAGGGCATGTTTTACGAACTAAAGAAGAACTTATTAATGAAGCTGGTATAAAATGCGGAAGTGGTGTGATTGACTCTCCTTATTTAGTCTAAACCTGTATATGGATACTATTTGAAAAAAGAGTAAACTTATTTTAACACAGGCGGACTGTGACTTTTGTACGTAAAGACGCAACTTTTTATTTTGCATCAATCTGTGTTTTCCAAAATATGAATAAAATATACTCGAAGAGGTATTAGAATTTTTTTATCAATCGTGGAACTCAGCTTTCAGGTTTGGCATCGTAGAGCTGTTAGATGCTTAGTTATTTTGGCCAAGTAGGAACAAGTTTAAATGTCCCAAAAAATCACAAAAACTGATTACAAGTAAGAACTTGAGCTCCGCTGATCAAACTTTTGATTCTGATACCAGATTCGTGCTCAGCATGGCTGATTTGCTTATAAAGCTGCTCTTATAATCAAAAAATTCAGCGTAAAATTTTGAATTCCTGTCGAGACCGAAAATCTTTGAATTAGATTTTTTCAATGTTTAAATAGTTGTTGTTTCGACAGGGATTCAAAATTTCACGCTAAATTTTCGATTTCAAGAGCTGTTTTACAAGCAAATCAGCCAAGCTGGACACAAATCTGGTATCAGAATCAAAAGTTTGATCAGCGGAGCTCAAGTTCTTGCTTTCGATCAGTTTTTGTGATTTTTCGGGACATAAGCTTAACACTCTACTACTTTACTATAATTAAAAGCACTTTTAAATGCAGTTTCTCTTGCTCTGTTGAATGGTGTATACTTTACACTGTTAAAAACCGCCGGATTACACTATATTTTTACTATATTTATAAGTGTCAACAACATTCAAAAAAATGAAATAGTTTTTTCTTCAAATTAAAGCTCTAGCATTTATTATAGTAAGAAACTTAGAGATATGTCATTAGAAAGCTCGAATTCTACATTTTTTTAGCAGCAGTTAGCGTATTAAGGATACCAAAATAAATATGGATAGTTGCATTGAAGTCAAAAATAGATGTAAAAAATGACCTGTATAAACTGGGCTTCTTAATGGTGACTGGGACAGTGAAAAAATCGGGAAAAGAGCCAGAAGGAATCTGCGTGAGATTCTACGCCTAACCGGGCAAAGTGGTCGTTTGTCATCCCGACTGTTGAAGGGGCATATCAGCGCGTTACACTGCAAATTAAGGCAATATGATATTGAAATATGATATTTATGACTTTATCCTACTTTTAAAAAGTAGGCAGAAAACTTTCATCGAATCAGGTAGAACACTCATAGAAAACAGTCAAGAGACAAATTAATTGCTGGTCCCCCGCCTTAATTGCAGTGTAACGCGCTGGTATATCCTTTAAACCCAAAAGAAAAACTTTTTACACAATTTTTAGTTAGACGTTAAACATACTATACGAAAGCATGAAAAAAATGCACATAGTAATAATTTGACTTTAAACTTTTCAGAAAAAATAACGGAGAAAGTGAAAATAAAAAGTAAAAGTAAAATTCTTCAAAAAAAATTTCATTGCCGTAAAAAAGTTAAAGTTCGCCGTTCTCGTCTTAATTTTTAACACTTACCTGACCCTTTCATTGACGCTTGGATATTTTATTTTACGGTTGTTTACTTATATAAAATGAAAACATTTTTAATAGGCTAAATATGTAGGACAACCCTGAAAATATAAAACTTACAGAGCTGTTGCATATAGCTTTGAAAAAGACCGTTTTTCATGGCTTCCCATCATGGAGACCCTATGTTTTTGGTACTTATCCCGTTTACAACTCCGTCTTATTAGACTTATTAGTTTTCAAGCGGAGGTTGATTTATTGAAATCAACTAATTAGTTTTCTTATTAGACACTCCAGACTTATTAGGACGGACTCAAGCATGAGTTTATAGTAAGCTATGGTCCATCTTAACATAGTGTGCAAAAAGTTAGACAATCAAGAAGCAGATTTTTTCATTTTCAACAAGAAAGAGTTCATGAATTAAAATTTTTAGTTGTTCTAATAGCTCCCTCTGCTATAATAACTCCCCCTCAACTTTGAGGACCAATATCTCAGCCAGAGTAAAATTTTTGCAAAGCTGTTTAATGCATTTGCTTAACTCCCACGAGCTCTACCGATTTCGCTTTTTCGATTTTAAATTTTCACCCAAAAATCTCGAGATCGACCTCAAATTTTTCCGATTTTTGGGCATCCAAAAAATAACTCCCGGGGGAGCTATTAGAGAAAATACGGTATTTCAAAATATTTCATTTCATTATCAAAAAGCAAGTAAATAAAATTCTCAATCTGAGTCTTCCAACAAATTAGCTAATTGAGGGTATTGTTTAGGTGGTCTACCACTCTCATCCTGCTCAGAAATACCTGAAAGTTTGCTGCACCTACTCCAATATCCGCGTCCCACACATATTCCACAGTCCTGTTTAGTTTTGAATTGATTGACTCTAGCTTTCATTGCTCTTTGCTTGCACACTCTACTATCTGGTGTTACCTTTTTGCCCATTTGCTGCGGTTTAGCGCAAGGTCCAGCACATGCAAAGTCGATAGGGCTGACTTTGGTAAGGGACAGCTTGAAATTAGGCCGATTGTAATCAGAATGTTTCAGTTTGTATCGTTTTGGTGCAGGCGCATCTTTGTACTTTCTGTGATTTTCCTCTAGTTTTCGTTTTCTATCTCCTGATGAGTTGACAGTTGGTGACTTACTGTGAATGCATCTCTTTTTTTTCCCACGCGGTCCTTTCTCTTCCTGTGCATGGTCGCCCTTTTGGTTTATTAGTTGGTCTAGGAGGGTTATCTGGCTGCTGTTGGTTGCCGCTTGTTCTTGGTTCTCTTTTGCACCTAAAAGTGAGTAAAAAATTGAATTAAAATATTGTTGATAAAATAGTTATCTCGCTTCAGACCTCGTTCTTGTGGATATACATCAGCAGCTATAACTATAAACTCAAAGGCTAATAAAACTGACAAAAGTATTACTAGTTTAAAATCAAACATGAATAAAAATACAAACAACAAGTAACAACAAGTAAGTTAAAAGAGTATTGCTGTCTAACTCACTGACAAAACTGATTTGCATAATTTATTCCTATGTATATCTGCTTTATTCTGGTAATTCGAACTTCGATATAAAGCCACCCTGATGTTATGCTACCCCGGTCCCTCTGGTAGAGGTTAGACTGTAAGGTCAGCCCGATGTAAGGCCATATTTGACCATTTCTCTAGAATAGACATTAGACTGTAAGGCTACCCCGATTAATAGAGGTTTTACGGTAAGTCTTGTTAAAAACCAAAATCACAGGGCTACACGATGGCTTTATCATTTTCTTAAGAAAAAACAAAAGAATAATTTGGTAAATAAATTGCGCTATTCATCTTATAATTAGTTTTATAAACAACAAGCACTACAATTTTTACTCACTACTAGTGACTTTTTTCCAAAAAAAAATTGCGTTTTGACGAGTGAAACTACAAAAAGGTTGTTTTTTTAACTAGTAAACTAGGGCTAAATTTTGTCTGAATTTTTTGTAGCCTTAGACAGCTTTTATAAAAAAATTACTAAATTGCGAGAATACAGCTTTCTTACAAACTAGATTTATTATATAATGAAAAATAATATTTTCAAGAACATTGCTTTACTTAATGAAAAAACTGTGAAATTTTTTCTTTTTTAAAATACTTCAAGACATTTCTTCGCTATAACATAGTAAAATAGTAAATGGAAAAGTGTGTAGTTAGTACGTGTAATACTATTTATTTTACAAGTCTATGTTTTATAGTATTAGCAATATGTATGCTACCTTTTACAATTACGTGATGGTGGCAATATTTCGTTTATCTCTGAAAAACTCGATATTTATTTTATTTTTTAGCCAGGTAATATCTATTTTACTATTATGGTTTTTTCAAATTATTCTCTGGTTTTGAAGATCTGGAGCTGTTCTCTATTCAAAAAAAAGTTATTTTAAAAAGATGGGCCATCTCTTTAACTTTTTGGCTCTGTGCCGACGCCGAAAAAAGTATGCCCGGGTCCCCTTGTTCATTTATTTCGCAAATGTTATTCTTGTTCTAATAGTTTCGAAAACAATATATTTGCAGACATTTGCGTGATTAAATTTGACAGTTTTTTCTATCAACCTATAACCGTACTGACCCTTTTCACTGAAAAATGTGCTGTTTTTGGTCGTGCTGCAAGCAACAGATTGCCGACATAACAGTATTGTTACTCTTAGAGAAGTTCCGTAAATGTGTATTTCTAACACGAAAACTATATTTTGATGATTTTTTAGAGGAGGGGTGAAAGCTGTTAAGGAGATAGTCTTGACACGAAAGGATTAATCCAAGATCTGTGCTTATGAAATGTGGCTTTAGAGCCATATTTTGTCCACAACACGGTGTTGCAATCTCGGTCAAACTTGTGCAAAATTAAAAGTTGGATGAGCATGATCGATATCAGAATCGATAAATTCTTCAAAAAATGCCCTAAAAATGGAAATAGAAAAGGGATAAAAACCATTGAAAAAAATTTGATTAGTCTTCTATTGCATTTAGATGTTTAGGGCATTTTTTGAAGGAATTTTAATCCTTTCGTGTCAAGACTACCTCCTTAACAGCTTTCACCCCTCCTCTAAAACGATTAGTAAATTAAACCTTTTTCGAATCAGCTTGGGGTGGGCAAGGCAAAATTTGAATTTTTTTACAAAAAAACACAAGAGGTCGGGCAACAATGGACAAGGCATAATTTTTTCGGCGTCGGCATGAACACATACAGAGTCAACTTTTTGTAGGTGTCTTTTTTAGGGTGATATATTTTTAAATTTTTTTTACAACCATATAAAGCAACATTCTGGGCTAGTAGCAAATAGGTTACATGTCGAAATTTTTAAAACAAAACCTTTTTACAGGGAATATCACACATGCTGTACATGAATGAATATATCTGGCTTTTTATTGAAGTGATTGTGGACCAATTAGCTCCAGTTTCCGCTCAACTCTCAACTTTTGTTTTTCGTTGGTTAAACAATTTAGCTGGCTGTCACATAATTTTGATTTCTTTGAATAGAGCGCATGCTATTTACTTTCCAGTTAACTACATTTTTTTCTGGTCTACCAGGTTACTATTTTACAAGATGCAATATAAGGGGCTATCGGCAATCTTTTAAGCGTCATTCATGACTCTTTTCCTTCAAAAATGGTCAAAATGTTCTTTTTTACATGAAAGTCTTTATTTTATTTTACTTTTTTCAAACATTTTATTATTTTTTCTGGCACATGGACATTGCGACGGTTAAATTTGCCTGATTAGCCTTTAATTCAGGCACCCTGCACCACCATCGATCAACAAGGGGGACCAAGGCAAAAAATCACTTTTCGTGACTACAGCCGATTTTTCATAGTACAGGTTATGCTAAATCGGAAAAATTTATACCCTGTTCTATTTTAGGGGCTGCCAGTGAAAACAACCGTCAAATTAACAATTTTTTTGAAACTTCTTGTTCTCGGTGTTTACTTTTCAATTTTCTAATTTTTGTTGCACCAGCATGCAGCCCTGAATCTTTAGTTCTAATGAGCTTTCAACTGGCTGAATACAACATGAAAAATTAGGAGAAAAATTGTGTTTTTTAAAACCACACCTATTTTTTAAAATTAATTGTTCTCCTACTTTTCAATGCTGTATTCAGCCAGTTAATAGCTCACTAAAAACTAGAAATTCAGGGCTACATGCTGGTGCAAAAAAATCAAAAATTGAACACCGACAACAAGGATTTTAAAAAATTTGACGGGAGATTTAATGATTTTGATGGGTGTTTTTGGGGTTTTTAAGGCTTTAGTTTGGCTCTAGTCAAGAAATAGCGACTTTTTTGCTTTCGTTTCCCCTGTTGATCGATTGGGGGATGTGGTTCACAATCTAGCCAAAATTTAATTTTCAAATAGGATATCGAACCAGGGTATCTTATAATAAAAAACAAACAAACATTTTTTTACTATTTTAGAAAAACTGCTGTATTCTGTTTATTTTCTTGGTCAGTTAGCTGCTTGATGGCTTTCTGGTCTGTGTATTTAGTAGAATACAATCCTCTTGCTTTTGCAAGTCATTCGATCAACGCCCCATCAATGGAAAACACAGATAATTATGAAGGAGGAAATGTTCAAGTATTTTTAATAACTATGTGTACTTTACGAGCTCGTTCGGGCTTTATGCATTTATTTAATCGCATTAACTAAACTGCTACTTGATAGACGGAAAAAAGGTTATTCTTTAATGAACAAAATTTTTTTTATCAAAACGCATAATACTCATATTTGCGATAAGTTCTCTTTCTCAAAAAATTACTGTCGAATTTCGAATCCTTGTCCCGATTAGAGGTAGAAACAGGACGGAGTTTCGGCCGGGACTCCGTCTCGTTGGATGAATATTTGACATGAAATCCTGTCAAAGAATCCGGCCGGGTCAATTTCGAAAATCCAGGTCCCGGTGGATTTTCCGGTTCCGGTTTCAGTTTTTCCTTAAAATTAGACCAGGATTCCCAGTTAAAACAAAACGATTACACCTCTACTATAATCACATCCACCCCTAAAGGCTTAACCGCCGCCTTTTCCGATACTTTTACGGCCATTTCGGCGATTTTTCGGCAAACGTAGCTCGCCCATCCAGTTAACAAAATTACCAAAATTTTGATTTTCTGCAAACGTTAAAACTTTTGCCAGTCAGACTCTGCTTTTAACATACAGTGCAATGAAGTCAACCTTAGATTTAACGATAGCCCTGGGACCGGGAAAAGGTACTGTTAAATCCAAGATGTCGTTAAAGGAGGGAGAAAAGCTACTTAGGTGGTGGTCTTACAAGGTACTGTGACTGTTGTATTTCTCTATGTTTCAATAAAAATCTTTTTGATTCAGTCTGTCTGTGCCCAGTGATGCCTAAAGAGAAGTGTCGAAGAGTCAAGCGCTTAACCCGAATGATCGTCATTCGAGGTACTCTGACTGTTATATTTCTCTATGTTTCAATATAAATCTTCTGTCTTTAGTCTTCTTCCCTTATCCGTCGTGGCTGAAGAGAAGTCTCGAAGAATCACGTGCTTAACCAAATGGTGGTCATTCGAGGTACTGTGAATGTTTCGATATAAATCTTCAGTGTTCAGTCTTTGTCCGTTCTTCGTAATGTCTTAAGAGAAGTCTCGAATAATCAGGTGCTTATCCCGAGTGATGGTCTTTTTTTGTCATTGTGAGTCTTTCCGTTATTTCGAATTATAAATCAACTTCTTTTAGCTCGCTCTGCTTTGTGTCTGTGTCACATCTCGCAACAATGAAAGAAAGTGAATCTTGCAACAATGAAAGACGCTTTTATAAGTCCCACCACGGGTCTCAAAACGATC
Source organism: Ditylenchus dipsaci (assembly GCA_004194705.1). Taxonomy (NCBI): domain Eukaryota; kingdom Metazoa; phylum Nematoda; class Chromadorea; order Rhabditida; family Anguinidae; genus Ditylenchus; species Ditylenchus dipsaci. The sequence goes on from SADC01000031.1 coordinate 343,230, forward strand.
AATTTTTCTTGAATCTCGCAACAGGAAAAAGTTGCTTTGTCGACTGTGTAAGGAATAGTAAAATCATTGAGAATGATAGTATTAAATTCTATTTTGTTTAAATTTTAAAAACCTTGAAACACTTTTAGAGGTGAAAGCTCAAAAACACTGGAGGCAACCAGCATAAAGCCAACCTACGGTCTAAATTCAAGCGTCTGTACCAGGGCTGCAGCCGGGTTCTGTTTTTCTGCTTCTGTTTTTCTGTTTTTCTGTGTTTTTTTCACTTCTGTTTTTCTGTTTTCTGCTTCTGTTTTTTCGGGAAAAAAACAGAAAAACAGAAGCGAATAATTGTGGAAAACTTTCCAGCTTCTTAACTTTTCTGCTTTTTGTTAATGCCTTTTTCTTAATGTTCTTTCCTTAAATTTATGCATTTATCCTTGTAGATGAAGCGTAAACAAGAAGACGAAACTAGCTGGTGGTTCTACTTTGATCTCGTGCACAACAAAGCCAAAGCAAAATGCAAAAATTGCGGGAAAGTACTAGATCGAGATGAGAGGTTTTCTACTTCCGGGATGAAGTATCGTTTCTTTTTTTTCACTAATGTATTATGGCAAAGTTTGTTCAGGTATCATCTGAAGCAGTATCATCCAGCGCTCTACAGCAAGAAATTGGAAGCGGTAAATTGCAAAAGGCAGAAGGAAGAACAGCAAAAGAAATCCGTCGTCGACCCAAAAGAATTCTTCAAGCCAAGGATCTCAGACGCTCCGAAATCAGCAAATCAGCCAGATATACAAAGAGCATTAGGTGATTTTTCAGGTTTTGTGCACAAATAAAAATTGTTACAGGTCTTTGGGACAAGCAAGGTAGCAGCACGCTGAAAATCGATCGTCTTATTATGGAAATGATTTGCGTGGACTTAATGCCTATGTCGACTGTGGAAAAGTCCGGATTTCGAAGACTTCTAAATTTCACGGTGCCAAAGTACAACATCAAGTAAATCCCTGGTTTTTCTGGAAATATATGGTAGAAGGTATGTTCAGATCACGATGGTTCTTCACCGAAAGTGAGCTGCCCAAGCTGTTCAATGATTGCTTTCTTCGTATCAAAAGTGATCTTCAGAAAGCGTCATCAATTTCGTTCACAACGGATGCTTGGGCGTCAAGGACCAATCTCATTCTCTCTTGCTCTAAGCTGCCATTACATTGATGAGAATTATCAGCCTCGCTTTGCTATCCTTGGTGCATCGCCAATTGCTGGAAGACACACCGGTGATAATTTTTGCCAACTACTGCTTGATGTGCTCAATCAATTTACAATTGCTTCGGATAAGGTGACTTTATGCCAGATATATTTTGACCAAGACAGAGATTTTCTCAGGTACACCTTTTTCTGCGCGATGCAGCTGCCTCTATGAAAGAACAACAAAGCTGATGAACGTCACTTCATTCGATTGTTTGCACATAAGCTTCCGCTGGTAAAATTTATCTGATTTAGAGACAATAATGATTGACTTGCAGTTTATTTCTAGAGTGTAAAAGATGGACTCGACAAAATAGATGGCTTCAAGTCAATCTCGGAAAAGTGCAAGAAATTGTGAAAAGAATTAGAAAGTCGGATATCAGCAGAGATGAGTTCAAATCGTTGCAGGAGATGTGTGAATTACCAAAGCGACTACTTCAAAAGGTTATCTTTTTTGCGGTCTTGTCTTGGTGAAATTATAGTTTGCTGACCAGGTTCAATTTAAGGACGTTGAAATACGATGGAACTCTACCTACAAAATGTTCTCTAGCTTCGTTCAAAATCGACAAGCGGTTTCTTTGCTGTCGCAGCAAGCGGACTTGTATCCTGCTTTCGATGCAATTGAGTGGTCAATTATGGAATCAATTATTGATATGCTGAAGCCAGTATATCTCTCCACAATGGAGCTGCAAAATCGAAGGACCACAATTGCTAGCGTCATCCCGATGTATCAAACAGTTCTCTTCAAACTCCGGCAGCCGCGAACAAACAGTCTCTTCCTAACAGCTAGCAGGAATGCTATTATCTCTGGACTTGAATCAAGAATGATCGGATGGGGGGACAATAAGTAACCTCTTGCTTTTTATGTTTTGTCTTTGATTACACATTTGAAACTTTAGATACTTGGTCTTGTCAACTCTACTCGACCCACGCTACAAGATGAAGTTTTCCCGAAAGAGAATATATGACCGCTACCGTAATTGGCTGGAAATCGAAGCAGAATCCAATGCGGTGTTAAGCTGTGGTAAAACAAATATCAGCCATGTCCCACCAAAATCAGTTCCTCAAGGTGACTATGCTTCCATGATGAATGAGTTTATGGAGTCTCAAAAAGAAGCCAATGATGTTTGCATTGCGGATCTGCCGCCCAGTCCCGATTTAAAGATGAAAGCACGCATGGTAATTTCAATTTTTGTCCAGCTAATTTATTGAAGTAAAGCCTTTTGTAGGAAGTAACAGAATACTTGGCCGAGGATGTCATTGCTCTTTCGTCTGATCCGTTTGAATTTTGGCGAATGAGGAGTGAAAGCCGACCCATTCTTTGTCAACTGCCTAAGAAGTATCACAGCGCACCAGGAGGATCAATGGAAAGCGAAAGGCTTTTTTCGAAAGCGAAACTTATACTTACTGACCTTCGAAAAAGTCTAACCCCTATTAATCTCAGTATGTTGTTGTTTGTCCATAATAACTTGCCGTTACTAAATATTGAATGATGAAAATATGTTTTGGTCATGCTGCAAAATAAAGAAAATGTGTTACGGACATTGCATTTTTTACTTCTGTTTTTCTGCTTCTGTTTTTCTGTTTTTCTGTGTTTTTTCACTTCTGTTTTTTCTGTTTTCTGCTTCTGTTTTTTTAGCAAATACCGTTTTTCTGTTTTCTGCTTCTGGTTTTTTTTCAAAAAACCGGCTGCAGCCCTGGTCTGTACCATTAGCTGAACTTTTTTGATGACAGTATGTCATGTTTTTTTTCAAATATACTTCTGTGCTACTTATTAAACTTTTTTAGTATGATCTTTTGTCATAGTCTCAATATATTTATTCCGAACACTTTAGGCAGTTGGCTTTCTCGAAAAAATCTCATGGTTGAGTCTTATGCATTGTTTCTGATTTTTGTGAATTGTCAGAACATGTGAATAAGAACTTCGTGTATTATTAAATTTTGAAATTCGATTGAATTAAATTGAATTCAATTAAATTTTTGAAATTTAAAAATTTCGATTTTTCTTCGATTTTTTAAAGCATGTAAAACATAAATTAAAGTGAAAAAAGAAACGAAAATAAATTTTAAAATTCTACCAAAATATCATCTGAAAATACATCAAAAATTTTTATGGAAATATCAGCTGAGGTAAATCCCGCCCGTAGGGCGGGCAAGCGCTAGTTACTTCTAATACTGGTCAAACAATCCAAAATAATCGAAGGATCGAACCTGCAACACCATTTTGGGCCAATAAACGTAAACGCTTACGCACTGCGCCACCGAGGCCACTATTTCAAACCTAAGTAGCTTTTCTCCCTCCTTTGAATGGGCGTATCGTCAAATCGAGGATCGACTGTACCGTCAAATTTTAGCTTTTTGAAAGAACTAGTAAAATCAGAATCTTGTATTTTTTAAAAGTTGACGAATAAAATTGGAAAAATCTTTGAAATTCAAGTAAGAGCTGGAGCAAGACTTTTTTACAGAATGATTTTGAAAATCTAGTTGTGAAGATATGGACTTTTCAAAAAATCAATTTCTTGAAAAATGACCGAAATCCAAGTTTTTTCCAACTTTTCGCATTTTCAGTCATTTTTTAAGAAATTTATTTTTTTGAAAAGTCCATATCTCCAGAACCAGATTTTTAGAAATCATTCTGCGAAAAAGTCTCGTAGCTATGAACTGCGCTACAATAAAGCACAAAGATGTTGTCGAAGCGCTGAATCCTGAAAAATACTTTTGACCAGTTAAAGTGATAAAAATACGTGTCACCTATTCAAAATGACAGTACTATTGTTTGGACGACATTTTAAAATAATCCAAAACATTCGTAAGCACATTTGAAGAGAAACAAAAGAGCTACACAATGATGTATTAAGAATAATTTTCGATAATAATTTTGATTCTTAAACATTAGTTTAAACAAACCCTAAATAAATATGCAACACCTGATATACCTAGCTATTTTATCTGTGGCAGCGGTTATCAAGGAATAATTGCATTTGTGTATCCATAAAAGACAAATTTCTGCTTTTTTGCTACAAAATATTAAAATTGGGTACTTTGCAGCTTAAATTAACCAACCTAAATCCCGGTAATTTCACCGGAACCCCGTACGGGGATCTGTGGGTAGGTTCACAAAATCCCGGTCCCGGTCTCAACCTGGGTGGAAATTCATCCCGCGATCCGCTAAGTGGCATCTTTCTATCTCCACTCAAGACAATGAATATTTAACTCTTGAGAAATTCAATCTTTGAATATTTTGTTGTCTCGAGAGAAATTTGAAAACTGACAATAATTTCTTATATTCAAGATCACTTTAATATGCACCCGACTGCGCTGAACAAGAATCCGTGTTAAAAATGAATTTCCTGTACGCTGTAAAATCATTAATTTCCAATATCTTTTTTTAAGCATCATAAACCGTTTTAGCACGCGCTGCGCTCTTGTTATTATGGTTAAAACGGAATTTGTCTGACTGCAATATTGAAAAAGCAAAAAATAACACTTATAGACACTGCTGCTCAAGCTGTAACCAAGCAATTGGACCGACGAAGCTTGTACTTTTCAATGTGTTTTCTTAGCTTCTTGCCAACTGTTATATTATATATTTTTGGTGATTTTCTTCCATTGGCATACAGAGATATCTTTTTAAATTTGGCTGATATGTGTATACTGTTAGCAGATCCTGTTGTGCTTGTTTAATGAGTACTTTAGTCAGAAAAAAACTTCCGTTTAGAGATCGTCCAGGAAAATTGTTGCTTTGTGTGTAAAAAAAAGTTCAAGTAGAAATTTGTAAAAAATTCAGTAAAGTTCTTTTTTGCCAATTCTTACTCTTTTCATAATTATTGTGGGCTGTGTTTAAAGGTCGTCTTAGTTATTATCATGGACATTCAATACTAACGGGAATGCAAACAGCATAGCAAATACAATCCAAATACTATATAAAGGTCTATGTGGTACCGCGCGCGTTCAAACCATTGAAGGAAGAACCAATGTTCTTTAACATTTTAGTCAGCATTGAGTGTCAGCTATGAAGGGTGAGTGGAAAAACCTAATAGCCTGGGTATCGTGGTGTTTTTAGAGCTTTGAGTGACTGCTGTACTACCTTTGGTAGACCTTCAATATCTGAAAGCCATATTAGTT